>JZKD02S2115909.1:203535-223499 GCA_000966675.3 Picea glauca
CAATTTATTCTTTTGTTAATGCAAACAAATTTTAACACAATATTTTATCATGGAACCCAATTGGGAAAACCACAAACACTTTTCTATTAATTGCAAAAAAAAAGTTCACAAGTTACATAGAAGGAAGATGTTCTTCCTCTTTAGATCAACACCCACTGATCAGGATGCACCCACACACCTTATTCACCAGCTCCAACTAGTAGGAGGTTACGGCCCCCTATATAGTCAGCTACAACTGACAAGGAAGCACCTACTCCCTCGCAGGCTCCAACCTGCCCTTGCACCTCCCAACCACCCTTAATTTATGAATCTAGAAAACTTATGTATCATGTTTTGACTGCTCCTCTCTCTGCTTCTGTCATCTGATCTTCAATGTATCATCTTATCTGGACTGTAGAGACACTTTCTTCTCACCACTCTTTCTCGTTTATATACTCTTCCAACTGGTGTGAGTTATGAAACATTGTGTCCCTTTGTTTGGACCATCACACCTCTTCATTAACAATAATCTCGTTTGTTTTTCTTTATTCAATATTATCGAGAAGCCTTTTCAATTTAATGAAAACAATTTTCATTAATTGATCACAAGATCGATTTCATTTAACTTAGTTTCATGTCTTTGCAAATATTTCAGAAATCAATTCTGTAGAGGTGCTTCCTTCAAACCATTTACATCTAACCATCTGCGTAGAACCATGGACTTATCATCTAAGCGATGCCTCTTCTTTCTCCCTTTGTTTCTTTATTCCATACGACTGAAGATGGTGACCAGGCGCTAATCCAAGCAAGTTATGGATCACTTATCAAAATCAATGATCACGTTTTAATGTCACGATGAGATGGATGGTTCTCATTTACTTTGGGACTTCAGCTATTTGTATCTCTTGAATTCTGGAGTAGCAATTCCGTCGGAGTGATTACCTACCGAATAAGTCACACAGCAGTGGTGACCGCTTGATGTCAGTTAACACTTCCACTTATGCTATCCTTCCACTATACTTGATCAAGGATTGAAAATGCTCCCAAAGTGTTCTTCAGATCATATGACTCATGTCCACTTCGGGACTTCGGGTGTTTGCTGGTGGTGAAACTCCTGAAGTGAAAACTCTTGGAGTGACGTAACTTGTTGACGTCACTTGTTGATGTGGCACTAACTGAGTGGCTACCACATGTCACTTAGATTTGTGGCTTACGTATGCCTAAATTACCTATGGGACCTTGACACTTGTCATCATCTGATTACGCCATGTTTCCTTGCTAACGTAGATTTCTTCATGTGGCACATGTTCTTCTCCTTGACCTAATGGTCATGATACTTCTCAAAGTGTTCCTCAGATCAAACGAATCATGTCCACTTTGAGACTTCGACCTTTTGGACTTTGGGTAATTCGATTTCTCCACTTCCCAATTCTCTCGAAGTGAAATTTCCTTAAGTGTAAACCTCGAGTAACTTGACTTCATCTAATGGTCATTCTTTAACCTGAAAAGGCTTAACTCAATCCAACGACTATCAGGAATTTGGGTATTCAGTATCTGAGGCATTTGCTTTGCTTATCCTATCCTTCTACTTTCCTTGATCTGACGGTCAATATGACTCCTGAAATATTTTTCAGATCAGACGACTCATGTCCTCTTTAGAATATTTGTGGCTTTACATTGTCCTTCCACTTTACTCGATCCAATGGTCAATATATTATCCAAAGTGTTCCTCTGGTCAGACGATCGTCATTTACTTCAGGACTTTAGGGCTTCGTCCTTCATCTTTCTTACTTCTTGTTTTACCCGAAGTGTAACCTCCTCACAACTCTTAACCCAAAATGAATGTTGTTCGTTGATCGTGATTTTAGATTGATGGCTCGATCTATCTACGATTCTTATTTACTTTGGTTTAAATCCAATGACTCTTCTTTTTCCCAAAAAGTTACCTATGATCAGATGGCTCACATTTACTTCGGAAATTCAGCTTCGACTAAAATTCCTTCATGCACATTTCCTTCGGTCAATTTTACCCGAAGTGGTCAAAGATGGGTTGACCATGCATATGCCACTTCCATGATCTATGGTCCATGAATTACTCTATCCTTCCACTCAACGTGATCCAACGATCGATGTGGATTATGGAACCATAACTTGTGCTTTGTTTAGTCTGTCGCCCAAACTCTGAAATTTGAAGTTGTGTGATTATTGGTGGATCAACCACAGTCGTCGATATTTGAGTCGATGAGATGTGATGAGCTAGACTAATTACGGGATTGGAAATAACACATTGTTTAATTATCCCTTCGTGATCCACAATTTGAAGTTGTGTGATTGTTGGTGGATCAACCACAGACGTCGATCTTTGACTCGATGAGATATGATGATCTAGACTAATTGTGGGATTGGAAATAACATGTTGTTTAATTCTCCCTTCATGATCCACAATCAATCCCTACCCTTGATCTGGCACTTGCATATCCAACGGTCACGACTTGATTTGATCGTGTTTCTGTAATGTGATTTCCCTTCTGAGCTTCATGTGCATCATCTCTTCTGAGATTCTGATCTTTAGTCACTAACCCTCCTGAGATCTTAATTTGTTAGTCCTTATGTACATGGATTTTATGCTTTTTGTTCATACCAACTCATCAATATCACGTAATGACATCGACTATTGACATCAGTGCCAATGCCATCAATGCCAACCTATATTGTCATATTTCAAACAATCTCCCCCTTTGGCATTGATGGCAATACTGTCTTCATTTATCGCCCTTCGACATCAAGGGCAAAGGTTTGAATGACTCCCCCTGACTTTGATCACTGTCTCCCCCTAAATTGATGCCAATTGATGCATTATTTTCTTGAGAGATTAGATTGGAAGAGAGACTACTCCCAATCTTTTCCTGAGATATTCAAATACATCTATGCTCAAGGGTTTAGTGAAAATATACGCAACATGTTCTTGTGTTGGGACATATTCTAATTTTATGTTCTTATTTTCTGGTCTTGGAACCAGTTCCCAAGTTTGATTTTTTTCAATCTGGTCCAATTCTTCATTCATAGCATTGACCCAATTCCCATCTTTTCATGCCTCTTTGATTGATTTGGGATCAATATGTGACAAAAGTGTTATTTATGTCTGATACAACAGTTGTCTTGTTTTCTGCACTCCATTGCTTTTATTTCCAATAATCAGTTCTTCAGAATGATTCTTTTGAGTTATTCTTGAGGGTGTCTTTATGTCTCTTCTTGGGGATTCTTCCCTTATCTCTTCTTCTTTAATATCTTCCTCATCTTCACTGGTATCCATATCATCCTCTTGTATATCATCCTTTTCTTCTTTATTCTCTTCTACTTCTTCTTCTTGTGTACCCACTGATTGTCAGTGTTTCATGGAAACCTACACAAGAGACCTAGCTAAAGAATACACAAACAAAGTTTATCAAGAAAATGAAGAGAGATACAATATGAAGAATGAGAACCAATGTATATGTGATCTAATCAATGAGTGAGTGATCTTCACTCATATAGGAAATGGCATCCTATAATTAGGAATGCATGCATAATAGTGATGGTCTAATATTAGAAAGTATAAAATAGAACTAGTCAGTTAACTCCCATTGAACTAGTGTGTCGAAAATAGAAATTTCTCCAACACCCCCCCTGAACATCACTATGGAGTAAAAAATGAGTCCCGACTACTAGGCCATATTAGGTACTCATGTAAAATGCAACTAATGAACACTGAATAAAGGTGAGGAAAGAGGGAAAACCATGTGGGAACAAAACCCCCCCTCAAAAGATAATGTATCAAAATAAGAAAATGGAAGCTGCTAGGAAACTGTGTTCTTCACTGCAAGATAATCCCGCAAAGTCTGAAACTTCTTCTCACTGAAATTCTTTGTGAAGATGTAGAAATATTTATGGATCTGATGAATTCCTTTGGCAACATGTCGAGCCTTTTACCTCTTGATCCTGTAGACCCACCTACACCTGAAAATATTCATTTCTAGTGGAAGTGGAACCAGATCCCAAGTCTGATTCTCTAGGAGAGATTCATGCTCCTCCTACATGGATTCTTTCCATAATGGATTTCCCACAAGCTTATTGTAGGTTTTTCGATCAATATATTGAACCATATAGCAATGCATGGGCATCACAAGTTCTCAAGCTGAAAATACATTAGAAGACTCATCATGTTGAGATCGAGTCCTCCTCGAATCGAATGGATTCTCTGAAATGTTTCCTATTGGTTGAAGTTTGGTCTGTGCCTTCTTGGGCATCTGCTGAAGCTTCGACGTCAGCTTCTTATTTGGATGTACTACCTGCTTATTTCCATGTACAAAATCTGAGTGTATGGAATCATCTATGATGTCTGAAACTGATGGAAGCACAAGAGTATATGCATGTTTCACTAGAGGAGCATGAAAAGTACTCTCCTTATGTGTAAGTATAAAAGAGGAGTCATCATCAGAAAACTTGGTTAATTTATACAACCTTGATTTGTGATCCACCTCACCAATTGCAATGATGGAATTGTCATGCATGCCAATTACTGAAACTGAATCGGATGTAAATTCAACCTTTTTACCTTTCTGAGTGATCTGATAAACTGAGAGAAGATTCATAGAAAGATTTGTAACATGTAAAACATTCTCAAAACTGCCATTGTGTATTTCCACTCTCCCTTCTCCTTCTACTGCTACTGGAGTATCATCCCCCATGAGAATAGGGGGTCTTAAGCATGGACTCAAAGAAGAGAAAACTTCCTCTTTCACTTCCATATGATGGGATGCACTAGAATCTATAATCCATGAATTAGATGAGGAATTAATTGCAACCAGGGAATGGTGATTACCTTTCTTAGGCGCATGGTATTCTTCCTTCTACTTCTTGACTCCCTTTGGAATGAAGTTTCCAAGGTTGTTCTATTGAAGTGCTTGTGCCACAAGATCGATCTGTTTCTTCATGTATGTGGATTCTTCATGATTCAGTTTATTGCAATAAGTGCACTTCTTTCCCTTCCTCTTCTTGGAATCTGAAGAGTCTTTGGAACTTGAAGAATTGTTAAAAGGTTTGGAATATCCCTCATTCTTGTTTTGTTTCTCCTTCTCATTTTGTTTGGATGATCATTTTCCATCATGCATGGTGATTGCATGTGCTTTGGGATCCTTGATTAGGCTCATATGAATGAGTTTTTTCTGCTCTTGTGTGAGAGACTCTATGAAGTGAGTCATCATAGGCATTTTCCAATTTGTTCCAAAAAGACATCTGCCATAATCGAAATTAGAGACATATATAGCGTATTCTAGTCCTAGCTTGGCCAAGATTGTTATAATAACTTGTTTCTCTTGTGTAGACTTTTCAATACCACATTCACCCAAGCTCAAAATCAAAAATTTAAATTTAGTTTAAAGAAATCTTGTATATTATCAAAACTTTTAGGGTCTAAGGTATTCAACTCTACCTCAATCATATGACCTCGCATCTCATCCTGCTTTCCAAAGACTCCTTCCAAGGTGGTCAAATATCGTTTAGAGTCTTGCATGAAGAAACATGAAACCATAGATCAATTTAGATTAACTCAAGAAGTAGTCATGTGGCCTCATCCTTATGGTTCGCCCATTTAGTCTTCTCAAGCATTGATGTAGGTTCTATTTTTGTCGCCATCGTCAAATTATACAATCCTTTTCTTTTGAGTTGGAATGCAGCCTTCGGCTTCCATTCAAAATAGTTGTATAGTGTGAGTATTATCACCAAGATTGATTGAATAATTTGTATCGCCTCCATACCTTCTATTGATACTGAAAATATCCTGAAAACCCAGATCGTGGATTCTGAGATATGACTGACGGTGCTATGGCAGTTATCGATATGATAAAACAACTATATATCCTAAAATATGATGTGGGTTTTGGATATTTTTGGTGAGAATGAGCATCCCTGTGTTATACGTCTCTGGTAAAAAAATTATCCCGTCCCAAATCGCAGACTTCGAGATATCGCAATTTTACAGCAAAAAACCAATTTTTGAAGGGTTGTTGAATCATCGCACCCTAGAGAAGGATGAAGTATGATGATGCTAATTCATTACACCCTAGTGAAGCACATAGTACGAAGATTGTCAAAAACTGAATCGTCCCACCCTGGATGAAGAGCATAGTGCGACAACGTCGCGCCTTGGTTGTGTATAGGCTGCAATGATGCCTGAAAAAGAAAATTTATTAAGTTTCAATGCGACTGTCGCACCCTTCGATAGGAATAGGCCATGAAGATTCCAATCGTCTCACCTTTCGATAGGGATAGGCCATGACAATTGCGGAAACTAGGTTTACTCAAGGACTCTTTCGCTCTTCTTTGGCTTGTCTGGGTTGCTCCAAGCAGCTCAGCTCTGATACCATGTCAGTGTTTGATGGAAACCTGCACATGAGACCTAGCTAAAGCATACACAAACAAATCTTATTAAGAAAAGGAAGAGAGATAAAATATGAAGAATGAGAATCAATGTATATTATGATCTAATCAACGAGTTAGTCATCTTCACTCATATAGGCAATGACATCCTATAATTAGGAATGCATGCATAATAGTGATGGTCTAAGATTAGAAAGTCTAAAATAGAACTAGTCAGTTAACTCCCACTATACTAGTGTGCCAAAAATAGAAATTTCTCCAACACTAACTCATCATCATGTTCATCTTCATTGTCAAGTATGGTATCTTGATGTTTCATCCTTATTTTTTTTAAATCATCCACCTTAACATCTACACTCTCAACAATATTATGTAATCTAATATTGTAGCATCTGTATGCTTTCTTGGTAGAAGCATATCCAAGAAAGATACCTTCATCAGATCTAGCATCAAATTTTCTGATATTCTCATCAAGCCTTTTGATATAACACTTACTTCCAAAGACATTGAAGTATTTTACCGAAGGAGATCTCCCAAACTATAGTTCATAAAGAGTCTTATTACTATTAATCCTGAGCTGGCCTCTATTTAATATGTATATTGTTGTGCCTACAACTTCCCTCCAATATCCATCATAGAATCTTGTTTCATTGAGCATAGTCCTTGCAGCCTCCTGGACTATTCTATTCCTTCTCTCAGCAATCCCATTTTGTTGAGGTGTTCTGGCAGTAGAGAATTGTCTTTTTATTCCATTAGTTTCATGGAAGAGGTCAAACTCTTTTGAGGTGAAATCACCACCATTGTCTGATCTAAGACATTTGATTTTTGTATTTGTTTCATTTTCAACAAGGGTCTTAAAAGCTTTGAATTTGTTAATTTCTTTTGATTTTTCCTTGAGAAAACATACCCAATACATTCTAGTGAAATCATCAATGAACATCGTAAAGTAGGACTCTCCTTGCAAGCTCTTGGTCCTTGTAGGTCCATAGAGGTTGGTGTGAACAAGCTCTAAAGGTTTTGAGGTTGACTATTCTTTTGTTTTGAACCTTATCATAGTTTTCTTCCCTAGTTGACAATGTCTACACGTAGGATTTGAGGGCTTTGTGATCTTTGGAAAGTTTCTTACTGCCTCAAGATTGTTGACTTTTACTAAATTGTCAAAGTTAATGTGCCCCAACCTTCTATGCCATAGCCAAATTTCATCTACTAAATTTATATGACACTCCTCATTCAATTTTGTATTTATTATATATACATTCTCAAGAGTTCTAAGAGCAGTACCAACCAATTTTCCTAAGTCCTCTCTCCTAAGCTCACATTTCTGGGAATCAAAGATGAAAATGTGCCCCTGATCACATGTTTGGCTGACACTTAATAGGCTAGGTTTCAGGTTTTCAACAAGCAGCACATCCTTGAATTTGTCTTTTCCCAAATTCATAGTGCCTTTTCCAAGTATGTTACCTAAAGCATTGTCACCAAATTTGAATTTACCCTTTTGTTTCTTTAAGTTCAAAAAATTGTCCTTGTTTCATGTCATATGTTTTGAGCAACCACTGTCAACATACCATAGATATTCTTTATCTTGGGATTTCAAGGCAATAAGGTATTCCTCTTTTGATGTTTTTTCTTTCCAAAGCTTCTTTTGCTCTCTAATGAACTTCGGTTTTTCTGAGACAACCATTAATCTACAATTACTTTCTTTATGTCCATAATTATGACATCTGAATCATTCTAAGTTCCCTTCTTGTAGAGGTACAATGGAGTTATAATTTCTTCTTTTAACTTGATCTATTGTTTGGTTATATTTAAGGTTATAGTTCTTAACCCTCAAGTTTTTCCTTCCATATGCTCTACAATTCATAGCTTTGTGTCTGAAATTAGAGAATGCAAATAAACAACCAAAGAAAATGTGAGAATACTTATTTTGATAAACCTTCTTTGGTGTTGTCTTATATTCCTTCTTGATGGGTGGAAGTAATCCTCTGGAGTTCTGATCATTGCTAGTATTTTCTTCATCTTTCTTCTTGGATGTACTAAGGAGAGTAGCTGCATAATATTTTGAGTTAACTTGGTTTTCTTTTTGAGAATAACCTACTCCATTTTTGTTACTTGAATCCCTTTGTGTGGTAATAATCTTATCTAAGATTTTAGAGCTATTTTCATATCTTGTTTGAATAAGTTTTTCATCAAGCTCTTTTCTTAGGTGAACTAATTTTGTCTCCAATCTTTCACGGGTTATTTGTTTCTCTTTAAGAGACTTTTCAAGATTTTCTTCCATCCTATTTTCTTCTAGGATTTTATTTTTCAGGTTGCTCATGAGTTTCTCCATCTCCTTTTCTTTATGTTCATGTTTTTCCTTGTGTTCAACTACAAAACGTTTCAATTGTCTATATATGTTTTTATATCTTCTAAATTCATCCAAAGCACTGAGAAGTTCTTCTTCCATATTAACCTCTACTTCATCTTTTGACTCTTCCTTATTCTCCCACCTTCTCTGTGCCCTCGTCAAATTATGAATGCGATCAATATAACCCTATTCTCCCACTGCTTCAAAGAGTAGTATGAATACATTAATTTTCAACATTTGTCATATGTCGTGAAAAGAGTGAAATGATAGCAGGAATTATTATAAAAACAATATTATAATATTATAATATTATATAATATTATAATATTACGAAATATAATATCTTTTTCATAACCATTGGTCAATATATTTTAAATCATCCACATAGTTATAGTGTATATAAACTTTGCAAATTATATTGTGTGACTAATATTTATTTAGTTGTGTTTACCCGACAATCAAATTAGTCATTTATTTAGGCGTTGTTATTTGTGTGACTAATTATTTAGATGTGATTTTTTTTTTGACAATCAAATTAGTCATCTATTTAGTCATTTGTAACTGTGTTGCAAAAAATTAGTATAATTTAGTGATTTTTTCATGTCGTGACTAAACATTTAGTCACGTACACATTTATTTTCCAAATTCTACTAGTGAATCAATCAATTTGTAGCACCCCATTTTTAACCCCCTGAATTGATTGTAATTAATTTTGATTAGTAATGGTTTATCTCAGCATGGATATTATATTGCCATGTTATGGCTTGTAAACAATGTAAATGTGTAATATAAAATCCAAACAACTGACTGATGGGATAAGATCAAGTACTAGCCATGATACCACTAGAGGGATTAGTGAGGGGGCATAGAGGGGACTTAATATTGCTAAGTGACCCATGCCACATTAGTGATTTAATGTTTTTGAATAACCTAATATTCTTTCCTCCTTCCTCCAAAACACAAGGAGCCAATTATTAAATGGTGCATGGTTGGGTAGTTGGACCAATACCTCCCACATAAATGCATGGGAGTAATGGATTGATACGTCCATGGAAAACCATGGAACACCCAATTGCATGGGGGAGAATGCGAGGAGAGGAAGAAAATAAATAGTGCACAAGGGGGATGTATAGAGAAAAAAAGGAGGGTGACACACAGGCACGTGTAGAGGAAGATTGTCCTGAACAATGGAGGAGATAGGGATGAGTAAATATTTTCTAAGAACTATGGGAGAAATTGTGTGTGGAGCATATTGACCTGAGTTTTAGAATAGATCTACTACATGGTTGGTTGGAGAAACTCAAAACCAAACTTGAGTTGAGAGGGCCACGAGCTTGATGTTGGGAGGACATCTGATAAACCTTGTGGAGGCCATATGTATGGTGGGTGAGAGGGTTTTCAACAAATAGTTGTGTGAAGGAGAGTGGCCTTCACTTTGAGGATAATTTTAAGAATGGAAATTTATCTCAAAATGTAGAAACCTTCATGAATCTCTCTTGTCCTTAATATGAAAACTATAAATGTTTGGAAATATTTTGGTAAGAATATTCAAATTTATAACAATTTTATAAAGTTTCTATAAAATTTGGGTTACTTTTTAAGGTAAAATAATTTTATTCGAGGAATTTTGGCGAATCATTTTTACAAAAAAAAAAATGGAAATTGGCGAGTCTTTTTGGGAGAAAGCATAAGAAATTATCCCATGGGAAATATACAGCCCCTAAAATTTTCCTTGCTTCACTTTTCCAATTTCTCTAAGAGCCTGGTAAATTTCCCTAGTGGTATCATGGCTTGGCATGGGGGTGGCCAGACTGTAGAGATCTGTTGCATTTGATCCTATGGTTGGGTGGAAAATCCTTCCCCTTCAGTCAATCAGCTTGAAAATTAATTTACAAATAGATAAGTCTCCTTTGTACTCAATGTTATGTCGTGAATTATAAAAGCATGATATGCTTGTAGAAGCATCTCTTGTGTTTTACTAAGCTTGTAAGGATATGTGTATTAGTGAAAATTTGTATGAAATTACATAGCTTATTAAGTAGCTTTGAAAAGAATAAAATGAATACCTAGTGAATATTATATGTTTGCTTGATATTTTCTTACTATTTATTATCATATGGGGCATGTGATGAATGGAGAAGCCTCCATGTTTGGTACCTCATAGCATAGCCATGTGCTCTACTTTCCTAGTTATTAAACCCTTGAGAATTTGTTGTAAGCGAAACCTGGTCAGAAATTGAGAACTCTAAAGATTGAGAGAAGATTGCTTGGTTAAGCTCTTAGTTCACCTTAGTTTTCCTTTGCTAGTTATTTTTTCTCTTTTGAAGTCTAAAATGGTGAGAGGGTTGGACCTGTGCATTTCACACCTTTCCCACTTTCTCCTTTTGGTAATGGATATCAAGTCGGGAGAAACCATCACCTTAAGCACCTTGATGTGGCCCTGAGAGTGGCCATGCCTTAAGTCTTATTGACTTGGCCAGTTGGCACCATAACCCAGAACCTGGGCGTCTCAGTTAGTGTGGGCGCAGAAGGATGATCGGAGTGAAACAATAGCCATTGGATCAGAGGGGAAAATGGACCTCATCCATATGATTTTCATCGAATATTTAGGAACTAGAGGTAGATCCCTCATTAACTAGTGCATCAGAGGATCTACATCTAAGGCCTTGTTAAATCTTGGTGTCGGTGGGGTAGGGTTCCACCACTTTTCATGCTTGTGAATAAGGGAGAGAGAGGATGATGTCATTATGATGTATTGTGTCAGTGTGGTGCCCAAAATACCACGAAGGAAGACACTTGTCGACATCATATTTGTGTGGGCCAAGTGTGGATCATGTCAAGCATAAAACCTTTGAATTTGTGCCCTTAAACCATATTCGACAAATCTAAGTATCGAGGGTTCTCGATCATTGATTTTTCTTGGTAATATTAGGAGGGAGTCGATGCCCTAGAGTAATCGAACCTTCAGGCCACTGGAACTGCCAAGGCTCATTATGTTTTGTTTCCTTCCTCGATTTCTCAGTGCCTGGTTGGGCAGGGTTTGACCCTTTCCTTTATGAGTGTATGAGCAGGATGAAGTTGGGGCACGTGTTGATGATGTCAATATGACGTAATCGAGTCAAGTGTCATGCAGTTAGTTTCCAATAAGAAGTGGACAGGTGTTAGCACCTAAGTGAATAAGAGTCATTATTCCTTGTGATGATGTATAGTGCCATGTCATTCCACTGTTTTGTTGTGTATGGTCCATGTGTCATGAAGATAATGTGCCATATGTCTAGGATAATCATATTTCCAGTGTAGAGTTCCATACGAAACCAAAGGACATGATGACCTTAGCAGCCATGTGTCATGCCATGTCATTGTGCCACATCAGTGTGGTGTCCGATCAAGTTGCAGGGTGTCATTCCAGGTGGCATGCCACATCAATACCATGTGTATGTGGCTCCATCTGGACCACCAGATTGGACGCATCATGATGGAGGCTTATGAATTACCTGAGGGCTCAATGCTTGGTGGGGTTAGGTGCCCAGTGCCCGGTGGGGTGAGGTTCTTAGTGGGGTGAAGTTCCTAGTTGGGGTATAGTCCCATAGACCAGAAAAATGGATAACCAACAACTAGGAAGGCTTCATTCATGTTGAATGTAGGGATCCATCAGATCCTGGTGCCTGATTAGGCCAAGAACCGCCTATGATTTTTTTCACCGGTTTGTGTATGTATTTGTCATCCATTGTCGGGGTGTTCCACATTAGAGGGTGGCATGTCCTGACATGTCAATTTACGTCAGATGGTACAGATGAAGTGGATCCACGTGGAGGTAGGAAAAAGAAGGCCTAGAAACTTGAAAAGGCCATAATTGTTGATTCCAAGCTCGGTTTTGAGCATGGTTATAGTCGTTGGAAAGATATTTATGAGAAGAAATGGATTATGAGATCAGAATTGGATTTAGAGGGGTGACTAAGAAATTTTATTTGAGAAATGAAAAGAGGAAATTTGTACATCCCACTAGCCTAAGAGAGTTTAAGGGAGTTGGGTGTGTACAAAGTGGTATCAAAGTTGAGTTACGACAATCGGGTTGTATTCCAAGGATTAAGCTAAGAGTGAAGAACTTGCAAGGTTTCCTGAAAAGATCATTTGACAGATTTTACACAAGAGGGAAAAACAATCTTGTGGTTTAAAAATTAATTGTATTCCTTTATCTTATTTACTTAAATTGTGAGAGGATCAAAGTTCCAACCATGTACATTTTTATTTGAAATGATGTTACTACTAATGTACACTAATAGCATATTGTAAAATTGAACAAAAACTGGAAAAAATCCCTAAGTTTGGGGCTATTGTGAGCCACTAAAATAATTATTAAGGCCAAGTAAGTACATGGATTTCAAATGCATGATTAGCTAACTATCACATGTTATTACAACACTAAGAAACATAGTTCCATGAAGAATATAACAACAGAATGTACAACATGAAATGAAAGGAACCTCATGGATCAGAGATGAGGAATTCAATTGAGAGGAGTAATAGAGAAAACTCCCCCTGCTTGGTAAATCCATATATGAGAGTCTGAAGGATAAACTTCGGAGTTATGGGACTGATAGGAGAACTTATCAAGGTTATGGCTCAAGTATTGGACCTGAGTGGATAGAAGTAGGCCACAGAGGCAAAATATATAAGCCTGAATCAAAGGTTGAGCCTACAAGGCTTGGGAATAGAGCACATGAGCAGAGATTCTAGAGAAGAATTGTAACATTGAGTTTGTGTAGCCTATGAACCAGAAATTGAACATTAATTTTATAATTACATGGTGTATGAGTTCCAAAGAGTGGACACAATTGTTGTTTTGATAAATGTGATATTGTCTATAATGAGGATTTGAAATAACCTCTTGCAATTATGAATGTTTCTTATGTAAGGGATAATCCCACATGAACAAATTCCTTGTGATTAAGGAATTGATTGAGAGATGTTATGGTTAGTTCAATTGGTAGGGTAATGGAAGAGGCATGTTGTTGGATATCCATTCAAGAGTATATAAACGGGTTTTGTGACCAGAAGGGTTGTATGGGGCCCCAGAATTAGTGAAGATGCTAAGGATACTATCTTTTATAGCCTTATGAAGATAAGGAAAAGGATCAATGAAGAACTAATCCATAATATGGTAAAGAGAGTGTTTTCACACTCTCCAAAAGACTGGTGGATCATTAGATGACATCCAAAGAGGGATGATAGCCATACATGTATGGATTAGTATGTTAAAGTAATAGTGAGAGGGAATTAGGTAAGGATTCCCTTGGTAACAATTTGCTGACTAAGAATTATTTAAGGCATGAAAGGAAATAGAATTTGGTATTTTCTACCCTGTTTAATGTTGTGATTACCTAACTGATTCCTAAAGTATGGGATGATTTTATAGAAAATGTGCAAGAGGGATATCTTGTTGTTTGTTTCCACATGAACCAGGGAAGCATATTTATTTACAAACTTGTGAGACTTGTCATGTGAATGATTTTAAGATCTCATTAGGAAAGGTTGATATTAAGATCAAATAAATGTATGAGAATGATATAGAAAATGTGCAAGTGATGTAACTGTTTTATGGTATATGTGTGTGTGTTTATGCTTGATAAGCATGGTTTAACTGCACATTTGAATGTGTGGTATGAATACATGCATGAGAATGTTGATTGTGGAGCAAGTTGATTGTGGATCAGGATTAGTACCTGTTGGGTGTTGAACAATTTTGTTGTTGCTAGGTTGACCCTATTTGGAAGTGTATGTGTTGTTTTGTTTGAATACTAGATTGAAGGGGTTTTATGTCATTCTTCAGAAAATTTAGTGTGAAATGTTGAATAAGAAAGTGAGAAAGAATGCTCTACTATTATGAAAATAAGGAAATATGATTATGTCATTAAAGTTTTCATGTGAATTATTGTGAAAAAACATAAGATAGAATGATTTTAAGTAAATGTGCAAGTGAAATTATAAAATGTGCCAGTGGTAGACACACACATCATGTTGATGCATATGGTTAAATGCATGGAAGAACATTATGAATGCAAGTTGATAGAGTAGATGCACATGTTTGAATGTGTGGTTTGAGTGTATGCATGCTTATATTCTTTAGGAAGAATTGGGAAAATCACTGAAATGATGGAGTTGATCCTAACTCATGGGTTGACATCATTTCATGTGATGATGGATATGAAACTAGAGAGTTTCATATTGAAGAATCCCCATGTGGGTGGACTATGGAAGGGATCTATCAGAAGGACAAAGCCTTGCAACTATTGATTGTTGGAAATTAGGAAGTGGGTTGTAAAAGCCTAATTGTTCAAGAATCTTGGATTACATTTTAAAATATATTGCATGTGTGGAAGACTTGTATATGATAGAACCTTGACAATATTGATTTTATTTTATCAATGTGAAGAATTCACTTGTTTATGATTAATTCAGAAGTTGACTTTAATAATTCATTATGTTGTTGCATCTACGGAAAGAGGACTCTCTTAATGAAGAAAATCCAAGAAAAACTTGACTGAGACTACTTAAGAAATGGGCAGGCAAATCTCAAGAGGAATAGATTACAGAAGCAAAGAAGGAGAAAAGGAAAACACTTTTCTCACTCTAAAACTCTGACTATTTAGCAGAGTGGTGTGTTTTAAGGACAACAATTATAGATGGTGAAAGGAAAATAAATTAATAAATGTGTTTAAATGAATGATTTTGTTAAAGCCATGTTATGCAAGGGAAGAGAGGCCTTGAAAAGATTTTAGCTAAGCTAAAAAAATTAGATTGTGTAAAGAAGTTGGAAAAAGGGAGAATCCCTTGACTCCTCTCTTGTTGATTATTGTATTTCTCTAGAATGAGAAAACTATTATGTGTGAAAGCTTCTGGCATGAGAATGTTGATGGCTATGTAAAAGTACAACCAACTGAAATATTTTTATGATTCCACTAGTGAACACATTGAGGAATAATGTGGTAGAGTGCAATTAGATATGCTAGGGAATATCTAAAAAATGTTTGTTGATTAAAAAAAAAAGGTTCTATGACAATTATATTTTGATTTAACATGACAAATGATATAATTGTGAATGTGATGATGCATGTTGTGTGTAGGAAAGGATTGGAGTAGTTGAGGAGACAACTGTCAATGGTGGACCACCTCATCAGAGGGAAATAATAAGAGATTTTTGATAGAAAATATTGATGAAGGGACCTTAGGAGTCCCCATGAAGCACCAGTGATGAGGTAACATCAGAAGGATTGTTGGAAGTCAAGACATGTATAAAGTTTTCATGCCCATGTGGCATGATATTTGAAATGGATTGTGTAAGAATCCCTTCTGAAATTTTTATATATTGATGATATATTTATGATTGTGATTGACTTCTTATGTGAAGGGGGTAGCCAATAAAGTGTATTGGTTGGAAATGAATATTGTCCAAGAGACACTTGGACAAGAAATGTTCTGAGTAAGGAACAACAATGCACAAATGTGTGGGAGACAATGCATAGGGCCACATGGATCTAGATGGATCCAAGAACAATGACATGGTGCTCAAGGAGATGAAACATATATGCATTATAGTGCATAATTGAAATTGAACTGATGTGTAAAGGAATAGGACCTTAAATGTACATACATTGTTGATGTTTGAGTGCATCATATGAAATTTTGATTTTATATTTGTTATGATGATTTGAGAACATGATCATATCAAGACAGGAGACATGCTCATCTTGTGGCATCAAATGTCAATAAAGCTTGCTATGACAATGACATGATTGGATAAATTTTCCAACTCACCATCGTGGAATGCCTGACATAAATGTGTGGCATTCTGGAAGAAATGTAAAGGTGCATTATGTAAATGTGGCCATGGATAATTGGCACATTAGTTTATTTTCTTGTGATGAATTGATTGCATTATGGAAAACATGGTGTGCAATAAAAATATAATGAGCATGGAATGATAACAATCTGTTTAGCTATGTGAAGATTGAAATTGCAAGAAGAATGGTCTTGGATATGGAAATAATATAAGTCCATAAGGAATACCAATGCATGTTGATTGTAAAATATCTAAAACATTATGAGAAGGAAGTCTCATACTCATGGGATCTGAGTTCATATATGGAACATATATGAAAATGGATAAGTGAAATTGGAAACGTGTGGGTAGAAAATCTGAAATATTTTGATTGAAATTGATGATAATATCTCATGGTTATTATATGCATGTGATACAAGTGAGATGACAGATATTTCCTAAAGGGACAGATGATGGTTTCCAAGCTAGAAAAGCATGGACAATACCATTTTTGTGATATGAAGACCTATATGTCGTGATCTCCTTGATATGGTTTTGTTTTGTTAAAGTGTGCCTAAGGGACACCTCGACTGTATGAATTAGTGAAGTATTTGATCTCTTCTTGTGCAATAAATCCTTGGCAGGAAAGATGGATCACCCGAGGGACTATCCAAGACAAAATGGGATGCCTGAAACTAGAAGGTGAGTGACCACAAGGAAAAGGAGACTTGGATAACTCTTGTTATAAGTAGATTGGAGTCATGAGCACACTGGGTATGTCAAGAAAAATATTGAGTTGAGTAAATGTGGCAACCATATGGATGGAGATCCATGAATTGAATAGATAAGTTTTGTGCTCAAATGTATATTTCCTAAATTATGAACAACAATGAAATATGTATGAATTGAATTGGTTTTAATATTCATGTTGTTTGATGATGGTTGTATGCATACTACTGAAATTCCATAATCCTAGGAGAATACCAGACTAAGAAGATAAAGGAATTGCTAGAGAAGTTGATGGATGAAGGCATGACAGGTGTTGTTGAGATGCAAAGAACACAGAGGAAGGTGTTACTAATAAGGGAGAGTGGAATATAACACCACATTTTTAACCCCCTGAATTAATTGTAATTAATTGTGATTAGTAATGGTTTATCTCAGCATGGAGATAAGATTGCCATGTTATGTATTGTAAACAATGTAAATGTGTAATATAAAATTCAAACAATTGATTGATGGGCAAATCTCAAGTACTAGTCATGATACCACTAGAGGGAGTAGTGAGGGGGCATAGAGGGGAATCAATATTGTTAAGAGCCCCAAGCCACCTTAGTGATTTAATGTTTGTGAATGACCTGATATTTTTTCCCCCTTCCTCCAAAACCCAAGGAGACAATTATTAAATGGTGCAAAGTTGGGTAGTTGGACAAGTACCTCCCACGTAAATGCATGATAGTAATGGACCGATACGTCCATGGAAAAACTTGGACCACCCAGTTGCATGGGGGAGAACTCAAGAAAATTTGAGAGGAGGAAAATGAGGAGTGCACGAGCAAAATATTTAGAGGGAAATGCATGGGAGAGTGTAGATGAATATTGTCCTAAACAATGGAGGATACAGAGATGAGAAAAGATTTGTTGAGAATTGTGGGATACCTCACATGCAAAGTTGACTGACCTAAGTTTTAGAGAATATCATCTGCATGGATGGTTAGAGAAACTCAAAACCCAACTTGAGATAAGTGGGCCATGAGATTGATGTTGGGAGGGAATCTGATAAACCTCGTGGAGACCCTAGATATGGTGGGTGAGAGGGTTTTATAATAGTGGTTGTGTGAAGGAGAGTTGTCTTCACTTTTTCAATTTCTCTGAGATCCTAAGAGATTTCCCTAGTAGTATCATGGTTTGGCACGGGGTGGTCGGACTGCAAATATATATTGCATAAGAACCTATGGTTGGGTGGAAAATCCTTCCCCTTCAGTCACTTGACTTGGAAATTAATTTACAAATAGAAGTATCCTTTGTACTCTCGATTATGCTACAAATTGTATAAACATTATATGCTTGTATAAGCCTCTCTTGTGTTTTACTTGTTGGAAATATGGCTATAGCAGAGATGACGCAGATGGTCAAGGTTGTCATTGATGGCAATCAGTCAGATGGTCAAGGTTGTCATTGATGGCAATCGGTTGGTTATAGAGCATGCACAAGAGATGCTGGAAAACAGATGCTGAAACACAAATGCTGAAACACAAATGCTGGAACACAGATGCTGGAACGCAGATGCTGAAACAAAAATGCTGGAACACAAATGTTGGAACACAGATGCTGGAACGCAGATGCTGAAACACAAATGCTGGAACACAGATGATGGAACGCAGATGCTGAAACACAAATGCTGAAACACAAATGCTGGAACACAGATGTAGAAACACAATGCTGAAATAGAGCTGGAACTTATGTTGAAACACAGTGTTGTAACAACTAAAACACAGTAATGTTACATATGCTGAAACACAGCGCTGGGCTGAAACACAGTGCTGGAAAACTATGCTGAAATAGCGTTGGATCTTTGCTGATCAAAACACAATGCCCTTGGGTTACCAATCGTTTTTGTTAAGAAAAGCACGAATGATGCCACTCACAACGCGATTGGTGTGGCCAGCATCAAACGGCTATAATGCACAATCAACAGAGCTTAACATTGCTAAATCCATAGCTTGGCGGGGGTCCTTCATCCGCTTTGACAAGTCTAGAAGATTTTGCCAGTTGGGTGTCTCTAATCACTCTGGACGGTGGAAGGACTTTTAGTCTAATTTTAGACTGGCAGTTAAGATAGGAAGAACACTGCAGTTGCATGATGTGGCATGCGTAGAGGAGGCATGCAAAGAGCCAGTTCAGAAAATCAGGGAGAATGCTGGCATGCGAAAAGCAGAAGAAAGAATGAAAGAAAGGGAAACTGCAGTTGAAGTTGAGAAAAGCAAGGAAAACCTCTGCATGTGGAATAACAATATAATGCGCTGGAACCCAGATGGAAGGGCTGCTGAAGGGAGAAGAAGAGAGAGCTCTGCAGGTGAGAAAAATGAGAGGAGAATCTGCGTGACAGGAGAAGGAGCTGAGAATGGGCAGCAGAGGATAGTGAAGCAGAGCAGCAGTTCAGAGACAGGGAAGAATGCAGAGTAGATCAGCAGAAAGGGTAAGCAAGCTATATCAGAATGAACAAGTTGATTTGAGCAATATTTATTTTGGCAAATTAGGTTGGTAGGGTGGTGCTAGGGAGACGAATGTCTTTTTCTCTGCAAGTGGGTGCTTGTAGAATCTGAAGGTTGGTGCCTTCACTCAGTTGGTGCTGAAGTAAAAAGGAAGTCGGTGCTTCCACCCAGTGGGTGCTGGGATTCT
>JZKD02S2115909.1:234187-245859 GCA_000966675.3 Picea glauca
GTGAGTGAATGTTGTGTGTGATTGCTATTCTTTATGTTATCTGCTTTATGTTTATAACTCTGAATTTCACAGTAAAGACTCACTGCCACTAAGAATAATGATTCAAAGTTAAAAATAAGAGAATTAGTTAATAATCTACACTAACTGATTCACACCCCCCCCCTCTCAATTAGTTCATACCTGTAACATTACTGAGCTTGTAAAGATATGTGTATTAGTGAAAATTTGTATGAAATTACATGGCTTATTGAGTATCTTTGAAAAGAATAAAATGAATACCTAGTGTTGGGCACAGGAAAATTTTGAGGAAAAGTCCATTTTTGGAAAGTAAAGCTTAATTTGGAAAAAAGACAGCTGGCAGGAAAAGCATCACGCATGAGGAAAATCCGCATACAAAGGAGGAAATCATGCAATAAGCGCTTGCAGGAAATACCTAACCACATTAGGGTTAGGGTTTTTGTAAGAGATTGTAACGATTGATAAGCTGAAAATTAGTATAAATAAGTACCTAGGAGGTCTAGGTCAGCTGGTTATTTGAGCATATTGTTTTTCTCGGTTAGGAGAACGACTCTAAGATATGATACACTTTTTTAAGTTATTGACTTGTAGGAGAGTCAAGTAGCTATATCTTGAGGGTTAGACCACAGGTTGAGGAGCCTAGTGCAATATAGTCCACCTCACAGAGGTTGTGGAACCCAATTTGTGATTGTATCATCGAAATTGTAATGCATGTGATGCCATATATTGCAGAAACATAAATAAAAGAGCCTAAGAAGCCAGTTATTTGTGGACGTAGCCTAGGATGGGGTGAACCACGGTAAAACTAGTGTTATGTGTTGTGTTTATTGCATATTTCCCTTATATTAGTAATTAGATGATGAATGGATGAATGAATAGTTTTGTTAGATATGTTATCTATTAGATCGGTTAGATTGCATGCATACAATTAACAGATGAATGAATCTTAAGAATAATATAGAGAACAACAAGATCAAGGCCTAAGAAAATGAAATGCAATCCCAGATCCCCACTCTTCCCTAGACTACAAGCATATGAGTATTGCAGTCACCCATAGGAATATCTCAGGTGAGACTGCGCAATACATTCGGTGTGTTGTGTTGACTCTTGGTTTACCATGAGGGACGATAGTTTTAGGGGGTATTGTTGGAAACTTGCTCATATGTGAACCTGGTTCATCCCAAGAGTAGAAAGAGGATAAGAATAACCAACAAATGGTTATGTTTCCGGCTAGAACTGCATGGGAATGAGTGAATGGGATCCGTGACAGAATTGCATACAAAATGAAAGTATATAAAGGGATGTTCAAACCGTGGAATCAAACGAAGACGGAGATCGAAAGATAGTTTAAAACAATGGAATTTGATTTTGCATAGGGATAATAGAAACCCTAAAATCACACTACGCAAATATCTAGACAAGTATGTGTTTAGTGATCTACATGAGGTGTTTTCCTGCGATTTCCCGCATGTGTTGTAGGAGTGGCTCTTAAGATTAAAAGGAAACCACCCTAAAAATCAATTAGATAGCTCGAGTGGAATCCTATCGATATCACCCAGTTACAAAAAGTTAACAACAAATTGATGTGTGCAGTAGATTTCTAGTTAGATAGTAGTGTTGCATGGTTTATTAGAGAATTTGCAATAGATACTGTGAAGTCTTACAACGAAAAAAAGAAGGATTTTCTAAAGGGACTCAGAGGTAGTTATATCAGATCGTTGTATACTTCAATCAATATCTTATTGTATAAAAAATGTGTAATGACTATGGCATCAAAAAACTAAGACTTCCCTGTGTGCATGGGGGAAGGGGGGGAGCACTGACAGAAGCTAGAAGAATGGAGGGAGATATACGGAAGGGAAAGAAGGAGGCCATGGACCCAATCATGATGGACAAGGACCAGATCAAGTAGATAAACGTAACAACTGGAAATAGGTGCAGTGCAGCACCCTACCAATAAAAGATAAATAATAAGAAGAGATCCATAGCTGAGAGAGAGGGCTTGGCAAGTGATGAAGTAGAGGTAGAGGATCTTCATGTTGTGGAGTAGATTGAGGAAATCCTACGCGCAGCATATGGAAGGAAGACAAGAGGTTCAAGGGCAGGAATAGAAGCCAGAACTCCTATCCATGTTAGTGTCGGTGTGGAAGCCATAACCCCATGTGAGACTAATACACTAGAAAGAACGCCACCATTTAGACAACCAAATTTTAAAGGAAGAAAGACAATAGGAAGTACATCCAATCAAGGAGCAACAAATGGAGGAACCAGTTAAGGGAGTAGTTGTCAAGTATATACACTGGGCAGAGGTTTTAGTTCATCATCATTTAAGATGGCAGGACATGATCCCACCATTAGGTTACCATAATTCAAGGGAGAGGCATTTGAGGACCCTGAAAAGCATTTATTTACCTACAAGAATATCTGGGAAGAAAAGAAGATTATAGACGAGGATACAAAACTTGTGCAGCTAGATATTACACTAAGAGACCACGCAGTATATTGGTACATGACCCTAGTTGTAAACAATCCACCAAGAACAACAAGGACAATTGTAGATGTCAAGAATCTACTGATAAATGAATTTCATAAGCCTAGTTCAGAAGATCCGTACATGAATGAGATGATTGAAATAAGACAAAAACCTGGTGAGTGTGTTTGGGAGATTGATCAGAGGTTCAAACGGTTGAAGGGTAAGTTGAAATATTTCATGACTGACATGTAGCATAGACACCTCTTTGTGAATTCACTTCTACAACATTTGAAATGCCCTTTGAGGCAATAAAAGTTTCAAACTCAGGTAGAGGCTCTGCAAGAAGCCTCACAATTAGAAGAAAAACAATATCAGAAGACAGATCTAGCAATAGAGGACTTGAAGGAGGATCTGAAGAACCTCATATTTCAGATGAACTAAAATAAGGGAAAAGAGAAAAGAGAATTGGTGTACCACATGCAGGACATAAGGACACCACAAGAATGGGTGCCAAAATTTTGTGCAGTACATGGAAACAGGGGTACCAAACCCTTTACCAACAGGAGGACCATGGTGTGAGATCTATAAGACACATGGGCATGATCCATATCAGTTTCCAATGATGGATAAGTACTAGATAGTACCCAAGAATTCATACTACAATTTTGTCAAGTCAATGGGTCATGATGATAAAGATTCTAGGAAAATGGACCTGATGCGGGAAAGAACTTCAAATACCTATAAGGTGCAGGTAGAAATGATGACAGGGAAAGATGCACCTCAGTTTAACTAGGTACCACCTCCATACAACATTGTGCAACCTTAGTACAACACTACACAGCCATAGTATAACAACGCACAACCTCAGTATAACCCCGCACAGTATAATCAGGTGCCTCATTACAACGCATCGTGAGGAGATCGAACTAGATACAGAGGTGGAGGATTTGGAAGAGGTAGAGGCCCATTAGTATTTCATAACTGCCAACAGCCAGGACATTATGCAAGAGAATGTAAACTTCCACCTGCGACATGCATGTACTGTCTCATAGCAGACCATGATACAAAGGATTGTCCAACATTATTGGGGAAGATTCAAGAAAAGGGAAATCAGAACAATCAGAATGTACAGTGAATTTCTACAGAAGCTAGATATGATGGGAGGAACATAAACATAGTCATGTGTGGAGGAGATAAAAAAAGAGTTGACGCAATAAGACAGGATCTAGCACAACACCAATGGGTGAAGAAAAACACTGAGACACAAAAGCAGTTTGATGTGTAGAAAGAAAAGGAGATATTCAAGGAGGTCATACATGAGTTCCTCAAATAATATGTTGTGTCTACATAAGTTGTGCATCATACTCAGAATGTACCAATGTACGAAATGCCTTCGTCAATGGACCACACCAATGAATCACAACCTTTAGGGAAAGTAAGTACCATAAAGACTTGTCTGCAATCCTGTGTTAAACTATTGAATAATCCATCATGTGTTAAACTTTTGAAAAATATGTTAGAAAGATGTAATACAGAGGTAGAGAGGAATTTAGAGCATAAAACATTCAATCACCTCCATACAAGAAGGAGGACAAGCAGAGAATTCAGATCGAATGCCAATATTGGAGATTTCAACATGGGGGATATTATACTGGATTTAGGCTCTCAGGTAAATGTGTTACCCAAGAATACATGGCAATGTATGGGATATCCCACACTAGGCTATTCAACTATCGAGTTGAAATTAGCAAACCAACACAGAGTTATACCAATTGGAAGGCTTAAGGGTGTGACGGTAGATTTGGATGGAGTGTGCACTAAGGAAAACTTTGAAGTGATAGAGATAGTGGATGGCACAACACCTTATCCAACATTGCTTGGCGTGGACTGGGCATTTAATAACCAGGCCATAATCAACTTTAAAATAAGGAATATGACATTTTAATAAGGAGAATACATATTCATTGTGCCATTAGACCCTTCAGAAGGCGAAAGGTTCATAGAACCAACTTGTCTGGATTTAGAAGAGATAAACCAGTTGTACAGAACCACTGCGCACGAAGAAGATTGTGCCAACCCAACTGCAGATGGAGTACTCAGCTGGAGGAGCATCACATCATGTGCTTATGACTCAGATATAGGTTTGGAGACTTGGCAACAGAGATTACATGAAGTTTCCACAAGAAGGTGTGCAATAATAGACCATGCAGTAATATGGGTGGGTACCGAGATAAGAGAACCTTTCAGTTTTCATGGCATAAATGAATTAGAGTAATTTCTCACAAGATACGAATATGAAGTGTTAGATAATCAAAGGCTCTTATCCCTAGAGATTGCACTCAAGTCAACACCTGCAAGATGGTGGGGTGTGCACAAAGAAACAGTTAAGGACCGGTACCAATGTAAGAGGTTATTGTGCATCAAATTCGGTGTAGAACATGCGAGAAAAAAGATGCAGAGATATGATGGATAGGAGACACCATCAGGACATTTGGAGAAGTGCAGAACATTATGGAGGATGAAACCACCAGAGGAATGGCCTCATCACTACATCCATACACTAGAAGGAATTCCAGAGAAATGGTATGTAAACCAAGAGATGTGCAGAGGCACCACATAATGGACAACATTGCAGTAGAATTTTATAGTCATTTTCTCATTTGAACATGAGAACCCAACATGGATTCAACATTGAAGCAAATAAGAGGTGTAATATTTATTAATGAACCAGAGGTTGAACTCATGACAGAATACCAATAGAAAAACAGAGAGACGGTCAAGGAACTATTGTCATGCTATCATGTGCAGGAAGAAGCACTAGATGAAGATGACCCACACAACATCCAAATTACAGAAATTGAGGGGAAAAGAGAGGTGGAAGGTCCATCTCTCGAATCAGAAGTATGTGTTGTGCCAATCAAGGTGAAGAAAGTCAATATTGGGACAAGTGATAATCCCAAAATGGCCAGCATTGGAGATTACTGGGATGAACAAAAAGTAGAAAGAATCAGAGAGTTACTGCGCGAATACAATGACATGTTCCCAACGACCTTTGTAGAGATGAAAGGCATAGAAGGAGAGCTAGGAGAGATGAAGATACCTCTCAAAACTTAGGTTGGATCTGTTAGACCGAGACCTTATAAATTAAATCCAATATATAAGAAGAAGGTGAAAGCAGAAATTGACAGAATGTTGGAAGTTGGTATCATAGAACCAATAGAGGAATCTGAATGGATAAGCCCCATGGTAGTCCAAGAGAAGAAACAAGGGGGGGTAATGATTTGTGTAGACCTAAGGAAATTGAATGATGCATGCCTACATGACCCTTTCCCTATACCTTTTACAGATGAAGTCTTAGAGAATGTGGGAGGATAGAAATCATTTTCCTTACAGATGGATTCTTAGGTTACCATTAGATTAAGGTAGCCCCAAAAGACATGTACACGACCACTTTTGCAACAAAATGGGGATCCTATTAGTACACAATTATGCCTTTTGGGTTGAAGAATGCACCAACCATATTCTCAAGGGTAGTCATTTCTACTTTTAAGGAGTTCATACATCAGTTTTTAGAAGTGTATCTGGATGATTGGACTGTATATAGTCTTTTAAAAGACCATGTGGAAGTGTTAAGGTTGATGTTGGAAAGATGCGGGCAGTGTCAGATATCATTGAATATCAAGAAGTACATATTTGGGACACCTTTTGGGATATTATTGGGCCATATAGTGTGCAAAAGAGGCTTGCCAATAGATCCAACCAAGATTGCAATTATTGTCAATTTACCACCACCAAAATCAGTGCGCCAGTTGAGAGCAACATTGGGACATACATGATACTGCAGAAAATTTGTAAAAGGGTATGGACAGATCACTGTGCCAAAGGAAAAATTGTTAAAGAAGGATACTAAATTTTAGTGGAATGAGGATTGTCAACAAGGTTTGGACACCCTAAAATAAAATATGGTCATAGCACCTATTCTAGTGTTCCCATATTAGGAAAAGACTTTTCATGTGCATGTAGATGCCTCTGCTATAGCAATTGGAGCAATTATGGCAGAGCTAGGAGTAGGGGATTTGGACCATCCTATAGCATTTGCGAGCAGAAAACTATTAGAATCAGAGCAAAACTACAATACTACAGAAGAGAAGGCCTAGCTATGGTCTATCCACTCCAGAAGTTTAGACATTACTTACTGGGAAAATACTTTAATATGTTCACATATCATTCAACCCTCAAAAACCTAGTCAACAAGTCAGTGTTGGGGGGGAGGATGTGTAGATGGCTACTGATATTCCAGGAATTTGATTTTGAAGTGATATTAAAACAAGGGAAGATGAATGTAAGACCTGATCACTTTTCAAGGGTAACGAATGGAGAAGAACCTACCAATTCGGAAGACAACTTCCCTGATGCACAGTTATTTTCAGTCCAAATATATGATGAATATTTTGATGCTATTATTGAATACTTTAGTATAGGGATTGCGCCAAAATATTTTAACACTGTGAAGAAGAAGAATATGGTATTCAGAGTTGCAGTGTTGGCACAGGGGCAGACCCAGGGTTCAATGCTACAACAGTGCACCAAAAAAAACCTAACTACTGGCCCTTTCGACAACACCTGCGAAGCAGATGAAGTCTCACCCAAGGTAGAGGCAAGGGTGGTTGTAGGACTCATATGTCTGCAACCTTAGCTGGGACACAGATATGTGATTGTAATTCTTAACAAAGCACTTAGCACTGATAGTTCATCAGTATTCAACCATTATCTACTTCACAGATAAAACAGAGCATCGCATCATTCATCCAAATTTGACGTATCTAAGAATTTATCGTAGAGAAGTAAGTTAGATATAACAAACTTAGGCACTAAGAACATTCATATAAGTTAGATCTAACATCCATATACATCATTAGCAAAAAGCATAAACAGACCTATCTATATATATCGAAGAACTTAGAAAATAAATACATAAACACATCAAGACATCACACAAAGTAGAGAAACACAGCATATACGTGGTTCACCCCCACCCTGGGGATACATCCACCAACTCTTCTTCTTTATTAGATCCTTCAATAGGTTACATGCATAGAGCCTCAAAACCCTTCTCCGCATAGCATAAGAGATCTACGCAACTCGCTAGATCCTCCTTCCCTGAGTAGATCTAAGCACACATCCTTTTGAAGCCTCTTACAATGACTTGCACTTAGCTCTGCAAGTCTTACACAATCTGCATAGAGCACTGTAATCCTTCAATCACATAGATCTACCACTTATCCATTCGTAACTCTCTATATTTCTATATTCACTACATCTCCTTATCATCTATTTATACTTTACAAAATAGGCCTAAATATGGGTAAACCCATGGGTCGACATCCCATACCTGTTACATAATCCCAAATCCCAAAAAGGGGCCAAGATCCCATGATCTCTGATTCTTCTTGCACTCCTCCTTTGACAAGCTATCGAAGTCCAAAAATAGGTCAAACTTGACCAAGGATCTCCCACAAGTTGGTCAAGGGTCAACAAGCCCCCAACACTCACCTGTGAATCATCCCAAGTCACTCTGATCTGGATAATTCCACTTCAAAATCCTCGAGCATAGCTCGAGCTTATTTGACTTGTTGTTGTACCTTGGCCTCCTATTCAATGAACTCTTGGATGACTGCATCGTTGACAGGTCCCTCCAGGTGATGTTCAGTTGCAGTGACAACCTACTCCAGTTCTTCTCCTCGACCTTTTACCTCTATGAAAAATTGGTAAGCCTTATCTTGTACATGTTGGAGGCTCTAAGTTACTTCCATAACTCTACTATGGATAGTGTGGATCTGTTGTTGGGTAGTGTGCTGCTCCTGGGATCACTTCATTCTTTCCACAACTGACAGGGGATTTAGCTGCACTTGTATCATTTTGGCTTGATACTTCGCCTCTTGGAGCTGTGACTCCAGTGCCTTCAGTTCTAGATTCTTAATGATTTTCTCATAGGTCTGTGCACTGGGATCAGTAAGTTGCTTACATTCCATAGAAAGGGATTTTATTCTCTCAACTGTGCTTCGAGCAGTTTCTTCTCTTTGATCCCTTACATCTTGTGGGGTCTCGGGCACTGTGTGGAGCTCTAGGTCTGTTATGTTTTGTTGTAGTTGTTGGATATCTTCTGTGAGCTGCTCTACTTGCTGTGTGACTCAATCCTCTACCTTTATTTGTACAACTGTCATAGAACGAAGTTCTCTATTGACTGCTTCTTTCACTTCGAGTTTCTCAGTGAGCAACTTTTCTCTTCCTTCTTGTAGTTGTGTTTTTTCTTCATCAAACTTTTCTTGGAGAGCAATCTTTTCCTATTCTACAGCTCATCGTTGCTCTACAAGTACTCCTTGCACTTGCATCAAAGCCTAGGTGGCATGTTCTGTTTCCTCTTGTGCTCGTCGAAGGTGAGCTTCGACTATCTCAGCTAGTTGGCAGAGTTGGGCTAGCTCATCTCCAAACTCTGGTTCTCCCGATGGTAGGGGCACAGTGGAGACTGTGCAGCTAGACTAAAGGGTCTGTTGTACCCCTTAGAGTTCTTCTTCAATACTATCATACATTTCTTCTTGCTTCGCTCCTTGTTTCTCTGTTATCTCTAGTGAAGCATCATTAAGGGTTACTATGATAAAATCAAAATCATCAGAGGTGAGGACAGTCTGCATATTAGTCATGGAGGCTTTCGATTTCTTCCGAGAAGAAGGTTTCGAGGGGGAAACCTTCCTCTTCTTCAAAGGGTCAACCTCGTCTCTAGGTGGAATTACTTCACCTGGTCTATGTTCAGCTTCTACTTCATCAGCACCCCCTTGGTTAGGTGACATGGATGCGGTCTTCACCGAGGTACTACTTAAGTTTTGGAACTCCTTAGTCTTCTTCTACCTGCTGGTTCTAGGTGTATTTTATTCTTTATGAGTGTCCTCTGGGTTTTCAATATCAGATATCTATGCGGGTTTGGTGGGGATAAGGAGGTCAACAGACCATTCCTTGGTGATCTCCTCAAGGTCTTTTTCTGTGAGTTTGTAATATGACGGGAGCTACTCTTGATGTTCATCTACTCGCACTGTAATGTATATAAAGTGTCGATCTGGGTTGAACTTCATTAGTGGTCAAAACCTTTGTAGGGTGTTCGGAGTCATGCAAGTTTCAGCTTCGATGACTCATTTAGCTGGAGGTAGTATGTATGAAACACAGCGTTTGATTTCCATTGTTTGTTCATATCAGTTGAATACCACAGGGTAGTGAACTTCGCGGCAAGCGGTTTGAACGGCTCTAAGTTAGGGAAGGTCACTCCTTCCAGCATCTCCCAGGAAAAAAATCCAATGCGGACCAGGAGCCATCTGAAATGAAATTCATAACCCTAGTCCTGTGCTTCTCAGCAATCTATTTCCAACTAGTTAACTAGGTACTTCACTCAGTTCATATGTAGGCCTTCTGCGCACTTCCCTACAAGGTCAACAACAAATCCGGTGACCTGCGTAGGTCGGTTCTTCATTACTAACTTTCCAACTATCAGTTGACATGTGAGGCACACTGCGCCACTCTGGATGGAAGCCACCTTGTAGCCTCTTGTTCCCTTCTCAACGTTGTTGTATGTATCCTTGATCTTCTATGCTAGTGCGCGATCTACGGATTTTCCTGGATAAAAGTCCTGGGAATCGGGTCCTTGCATAATCAGTCCTGTGATCCTATGGATTAGCGTTGGGTCAATTGCAATGCGGAGGTCTAGCCATAAGTAGCCGCCATGGTAACACTACAGTAGTAGCTTGACACATGCATTGACTTCCTGGTGTCTTCTGAAGTGTGGGATCTTCATGACATTCAGCAGGGTGGACTACGTGAGGTTCATTGTCCACAACTGGGGGATTATCTTCGAACTCTTCCCCTTAGTTCTGGTTAGGCACTTGTATGGGGCGAGCATGCCATAGATATTTCGATCTCCGAGGTTGAATTCACTGAACTTCAATGCCATGATCTTGTCCTGCTCTGTTCAAATTGCGCGTATCCCCTTCGGGAGGTATGCAGTGACCATAGTTTACTCGAAGTCTCTTAGCACACTATCATGATTCACCGCACCAGCCAGAGGTGGGATGTAATCGGGAAATATGGATGGAATCAACTTTGCATTTTCTAGGTCATCTTTATGCTTGGTTCTCTTCTCTGCTGATGGTCGGGATGGCCCCGGTCCACGAGCAGTGGACGGAGAGGCTTGTAGTCCTCTCATCGATGATGCTTGTACACATGTAGACATCGACATGACTCTTCCAGCCATGAGGTTGATCAAAACTTCTTCGAAAACTCTCTCTGCAGCATTGAACTCGTCCGACATACACACTCGGGGTTAGAAATCTTCGGGTTCGAAGAGTAACTTAGACACTGCAATAGGATAGAAGGAAATAGTGTAATGATCACTGTATAAAGTCAACAAGTCCGTGGGCTCAAATTCATGATTAGAAAAATTTTTCTCGATGCATGGCGCGACGGGATAAATAGATAACTTGGCAACGGATTGCTTGCAATGGTTAAGAAGCCTTCATTAACTCTGTTATGTTCGTTATGGCGCGGTTCAACATTCTGGTGGTGAACCGTAAATGTCTTTCTACCCATTCGGGGGGTCAATCGAACGGTTATATTGGTCCCAACGGCTATATTTCTTTTCCATGGTGAAGTGCCATGTGACGCTGCTCTGTTATCTCGACGAAGTTTCAATTTTGAAAATTTTCCTTCTACAAAGTTCCCTCTAGAACCTTTTGTAACTTGTCGATCTTAGCTCTCTTCTTACTTAGTTTTCTAGATTTCTTTCCAGTGAGCTTCGCCTTGGTATTCAACACGACTAAAGGCGTAGTTCAACACAACTAGGGGAAGTAGAGGCATCGTTATCAAATAAATTAAGGACAAAGCGACAAGATTCACAAGTAATCCAATGTCGTGCAAGATGCTAAGGAAATTCCGTAGAGAGTGTTAGAAAAACAGGACCGCAGAGCAATAAAATAAAACAAATGCAGAAACAAAACACAGAAGACACACAATATAAGAGAGACGCAGATTTACGTGGTTCACCCAGTGTGGGCTACGTCCACCAAAGAAATTGTCAGGTCCTTCCTTTATTATTATCCAGCAAATGAAGGGATACAACCTACAGCAAAACCCACTGTAA
>JZKD02S2115909.1:251096-264705 GCA_000966675.3 Picea glauca
CGGACCCCGCAGAGGGGGTACCCCCCCTCTGCACTCCCTCGCGTGGAAGAGTTTACATACTTCTAGGGTGTAAATACTTCATGGGGTATCAACGAGGAAGCACCAGCAGGAGTGATCACAGTAGCAGCATAGTGTGTGAAGGGGATGATGTTCAGTTGGGCATCATACCTGTTGAACCAATTCCTGCTTGACTGTCGTGATGCACAGGACAATGGAACCGAGTTCCATTAATCCTAGTTAATTATATTGATAGCTTTGGTAGGGTGGTAAGAGCCTAAGTTCTCAACATTCCTGGACAGGGTAGCGAAGTGCTATGCAACTAGGTACGAGTCTCTCTGGCAAGCGAAAGATAATAAGATGCAACAGGAAAACAATATTGTGTTTTCCATGCTATTATAAGAAATTCAACAATGCACAACAAATGTGTGGCACATACCGATGGAGGTAATGCAAGAGACAGAGGGGATAGCTAAATTTAAGGAATCCTGACGTCACATATGGATCCAAGCCGTGAGGGATCCAAAAAAGGTATGGTTAAAGATGCAATATTTCATCACAAGGGAGCAAGTAGAATGGATTATCAAAGACTGGCCCGTGCAGTGGCAGTCACATGCAACAAAACCAATGAGGAAAGCCATGGCGCATTCCTCCAAGCCTAAGGAAAAGTCCAACACAGGCTCATCAGCAAGGACAGGTAGCCTGACGGATAACACTCGAACAGTTACAACACAAACCCTACCAAGTGGGAGCAGTGCGGTACCAAAAAGGCTGAGGAGAACACTGACAACAACAAGAACAAGAATTCAATTGTAGACGAGGCCAAAGGAGACCATACAGGCTCAAGAGGAAGGAGGCTAAGAAACAACAACAAAGGCACAACCCTCACAAACGGAAAAGGAGCCCGCGCAAGGAAAATATGTGTGCAAAAAGAGAAACTATGAAATAGAGGACCTAGACATTACCCTCGCTTGGGATGATGCAGAGCTCGTTGTGGATAAGGTCCAAGACAAGAGTGAGGAAGTGGTCAGAATAACAGAGGTGCAAATGGAGCATATTATGGATAAGTTGCTAGAGGTTCATGCAAACATCCAAAATCTATAGAACTGGGTAGAGTCACAGGTCACTGCGCCACCACATGAGGAGACAAAGAGACCATATGTACAGAAATAAAGCGAGGAGACCATGCAATGTGTCATCTAGGGAAGGGAGACATTCATCATAACGCATCAAATGATTAGCTTCGATCAGGAGATGGCACAAAAAACCCTAGAAGAGGTGGAACAAGTGGAGTTGGTGATAGCACAGATCCCCACAAAGGCCTTAAATGGGCTAGAAGCCAGCTTCATTTAAGAATTACACTCTAGGGCCCGTGCAGATACCACAAACCTAGAGGTGGGTAGAGGAGTCGCAAAGATGCTCCATATCACAAGCAAATAGTTGAATGTCGAAAAGGAACAGGAGAAAGAATGCGCAGACATGCTCGAGAAGGGATTGACAATGGCATATAGTCAAATCCCCAACAACATGCAAGCATCAAAGAGAAGTGCAGAGAAGAATATCAACCACATAGTGTAGATAATCAGCCAATATAGGCAAGAGATCGAGAAACTCAATCCCACGACTCTGTCTGAGGTCTGAGAGCACAAGAAAAAAGAGGTTGCACTCCAAATGGTAGCAATGGAGGAAAAATTTAGCGCATTCGCAAGATTGTTTGAGAAAGCGACTCAACTTTGGACAGTTCTAGAGGAAGATTAGCAATTCTAGCGGTGGGACCAAGAAGAAGAAAGAGTAAGCACAGTTATCCAGGACCTCAAGAAGAGGAAAAAGACTATGAGCATCACTGAGCATCTGAAAGGAACACAGGATATGAAGAAGCTTCAGGCATAGCTAAAAGCAGTGCAGACAAAGAAGCAGGAAAGACAGGCGCATATGGAACCCCTCCAAGAGAAAGCAGTGTATATGATCATGCAGTCGAAGGAGGAGAAGAAGAACATGGTGCAAGCACAGATAGAGTGCGCAGCAATGTTCTAGGAGGAAATCACAGTGCAAGCATTAGAAGCTCTCATAAAGAAGGTCACATGGGTCCAAGAAAGAGGAAGGGAACTTGGAAATAATTTCCATAGCCTAACAGAGGCTGTCGAGGGAGCATGCACTTCCTAGATGGCTCGGAACGAGCCACATGTCAGTGTTGGGGGCCTCTTGGGCACAGGAAAATTTTGAGGAAAAGTCCATTTTTGGAAAGTAAAGCTTAATTTGGAAAAAATGTAGTTGGTAGAAAAAGAAACATGTGTGAGTAAAAGCCGCATGCAAAATAGGAAAGCATGCAAGGCACGCATGCAGAAAAAACCTAACCAAATTAGGGTTATGGTTTTTGCAAGATATTGTAATGGCTGATAAGCTGAAAATTAGTATAAATAAGTACCTAGGAGGTCTAGGTCGTGTGGTTGTTCGAGGATACTATTTTGATCTGTTAGGAGGACTCTAAGATCTGATACACTTTTGTAAGTTGTCGAGTTGTAGGAGATTCAAGTAGCTAGATCTTGAGGGTTATACCACAGGCTAAGGAGCCTGGTGTGATCTAGTCCACCTCACAGAGGTTGTGGAACCTGGTTCGTGATTATATCATTGAAGTTGTAGTGCGTGTGGCGCCATATATTGCAGAAATCTAAATAAAAGAGCTTAAGAAGCCAGATCTTTGTGGACATAGCCTAGGAGGGGGTGAACCATGGTAAAACCAGTGTTATGTGTTGTGTTTATTGCATATTTACCTTGTGTAAGTAGTTAGATGATGAATAGATGAGTGAATAGTTCTATTAGATCTGTTATCTATTAGATCAGTTAGTTTGCATGCATAAAATTAACAGATGAATGAATCTTAAGAATAATAGAGAGAACAACAAGATCAATGCCTAATAAAATGAAATGCAATCCCAGATCCCCACTCTTCACTAGAATGAAAGCATCTGATTATTGCAGTCACCCATAGGACTATCTTGGGTGAGATTGTGCAGTACATTATGTGTGCTATGTTGCCTTCTGGTTTACTAGGAGGGTTGATAGTTTTAGGGGGTTTTGTTGGAAACATGTTCAGATATGAACCTAGGTCATCCCAAGAGTAGAAAGAGGATAATAATAACCAACACCTAGTGAGTATTCTATGTTTGCTTGATATTTTCTTATTGGTTATTATCATCTAGGGTATGTGATGAAAGGAGAAGCCTCCATGTTTGGTACCTCATAGCACATCCATATGATTTACTTTCCTATTTATTAAACCTTTTATTATTTTGTGTAAGGGAAACCTGGTAAGAAACCCAGAACTTTGAATACTAAGAGAAGATTGCTTGGATAAGCTCTCAGTTCACCTTAGTTTTTTGCTAGTTTTTTTTTTGTTCTTTTGAAGTCTGAAATGGCGAGAGGGATGGACCTGTGCATTTTAGAGTTTTCCCCCTTTATCCTTTTGGTAATGGATACCATTTCAGGAGAACCCATCTCCTTAAGCATCATGATATGGCCCTAGGGGTGGCCAGGTGTTAAGCCTTATTTCCTTGGTCGGTTGGCACCCTAACCCAGAACTTGGGAATATCAGTTAGTGCGGGCATAGAAGGATAACCAAAGAGAAAATATAGTTGTTGGATTGATGGGGAGGATGAATCTTAGTCATCCAATTTTCACTGAATATTTAAGAACCGGAGGTAGAACCCTGGTTAACCAGGTCACCAGAAATTAGTTCACTGGAAGACCTGCAGCGAAGACCTTGTTAAATCCCAATGTCGGTGGGGCGGTGTTCCAATACAAGGTTCCACCCATTTTTACTCTTCTAAATAAGGGATGGAAAGGATGACGTCGTTATGAGGTATCATGCCAACGTGGTAGATAAAATGCCATGGAGGACAACACTTATAGACATTGTATTTGTGTGGGTCAAGTGTGGGCCCTCTCAAGCACAAAACCTTTGAATCGACACCTTAAACCTTAGTCATAGGATCTAAGGACCGAATGTTCTTGGTCATTTATTTTTATTAGTAAACTTAGGAGGGAGTCGATTCCCCAGAGTAACTAGACCTTTGGGACACTAGAAGTCCCAAGGCTTGTCCTATTACATTTCCTTCCCCAGTTTCTTAGTGCCCGGTTGGGTAGGGTTCTGAGAAAGGTTTTGGCCCTTTCCTTTACGAGTGTATGAGAGGCAGGAAGTTGGGGAATATGCCAATGATGTCAATATGACATAATCGAGTTACATATTGTGTAGTTGGTTTCCAATAAGAAGTGGGCAGGTGTCATCATCTAAGTGGATAGGAACCCTTATTCCCTTTGATGACGTGTAGTTGCATGTTAGTGCATAAGTTGTGTTATGGTTGGTCTACATGAAATGAATATAATGTGCCACATGTCTAGGATAATTGTAGTTATAGCGCAGAGTTCCATACAAAGTCGGAGGACATGACGACATTAGCATCCATGTGTCATGCCATGTCATTGTCCCACATCAGCGTGGTGTTCGATCAAGTTGTGAGGTGTCATTCCAAGTGGAATGCCATGTCAGTTCCATGTGTCCATGGTGCTAGTTGGACCATTGGATTGAGCACATTAGGATGAAGGCTTATGGATTACCCGAGGGACCGATGCCTAGTGCCTGGTGGAGTGAGGTTACTGGTGGGGTGAAGTTCCAAGTTGGGGTAAGGTCCTAGGGACCAACTAACCAAATAACTAGAAACCAAGAAGGTTTCAGTCATGTTGAATGTGGGGATCCACCAAATCTCGATGCCTGGTTAGGCATAGGATTGCCTCTCAGTTCCATCATCGGTTTGTGTATGTGTCCATCGTCCATTGGTCTAGGTATGCCATGTTGGAGGGTGACATGTCCTGAAACGTCAATCCACATCGGATGGTATGAGTGACATGGAGCCATATGGATGCCACATGGAAGTAGGCAAAAGAAGGACAAAAAACTTGAAAAGGCCATAATTTTTTTCTCGATCTTGGTTTTGAGCATGGTTATAGTCATTGGAAATATCTTGATGAGAAGAACTGTATTATGAGATTAGAATTGGATTTATAGGGGTGATCAAGAAATGTGGTTTGAGAAAAAAAAAAAGAGAGGAAATTTGTACATCTCACTAGCTTGAGAGACTTTAGGGGGTCAGGTGTGTTACATAATTCTTCTACATTAATACTTTCTTCATACATAGGAAATTATAACTGAGGTTTTGAACTTACTTTCATAATTTCCTTTATGATCCTTTCTTCTACACTTTCATGTTCTTCTTTTACTACCATATCTTCTTATGGTTCTTCTTTATCACTCGCTTCACCCACTTCAACTCATCTTCTCTGGGTTGTCCCTATGATCTGCAAAACATTCTTGCATGTTCCTCATCTCTTTCATCGATGCCTTTTTTGTTGGTTCCCTTCTCTGACTTATTCTATCACCTCTGATTTTAAGTTTCATCCTTGCAATCTTCTTTTTCACATTTTGTCTTCTTTCTCACATCATTAATCTTTCATTTTTTTGTGGCATACCCTTTCACTAATCCCTTCTTTTTACTATTCTTTTCGTCTATAGCAAGTCTATTTTACCTTACTAAATACCTCACCTAGGTCTTCCTATGAACCTGGTCCATTGGTATATGTGTTCCCTATTTACTTTAGACCTTCTCTTTATGCTTTATCTGCTCCTCAGTCTCCACTATTCAAACTTCGCTAGATTGAGGGATTCTTCTGGCCACAAAATATTTCCCTTCAATCTTATGAATAGAAAAAATCATGCATTCTTCAACAACTTTACAACATCTCTATTTCCTTGTACACTTGTCTCTCACAATTTCTACAGTATCTTCATCATCTTAGCAGCACCTACAAACACAAAAATATGCAACTTTATTTGAAAATCTGGACCATTTAGAACCAACAACAATATTCTTCAAGCTATACAACACAACAATAATTTTTTCAACTAAAATTTTTACAATCTCTTTTTTCAGAGCATCTTGCACTTTGATACCAAAAATTGGTGCAGAACCTGGCTAATCCAGGATCTATCTATCTCCTCTCTCTTGATTCAATAAAAATACATATACAATCTCTTGTAAATTCAGATCCAATTGGATCGAATATCTTTTATTTCTTTCTCTCGTACTCTATCGCATATTTTTCTTAATGGAGACTGCATGAACCGTGTCCTAGTTTCATTCGCGAATGAAAAACCTCATGCGGGTGGATTCAATATAACTGAAGAACACTTCCATATTCAAAACCCCATAAGCTATCAGGAGGCTAACATATCATTTAACCATGCACCAGAAATTTTAAGCCACCGGGGAATTAAAGAAATGAACTTCATACCTTTCTCCAATCCAATTGACAAAATATTAACCATTGTAGTTAACTGGTCTACCGGGAGAAATAGATTCACCATACCACCAGAAGAAATAAGCCACCAGCCACCAGAACTAATAGAATCACTGGATTATTGGGAGAAATTATCCATCGAACACCAAAGTATAAAGCCACCAACCCACTGGAATATGAATCCACCAGGTCATTGGAATATAAAGCCACTGGGAAGTTTAGGGACTGTCTTTTTGAAAGATATAAAGCCAATCCAATTAGACTCATTCTAATTAAATCCTCTATGCAAGCTTGAGTTTTTCTTTCAATCCCCTTTCTCAATCTTGATTTAATTTCACTCTGATTTCTCCATGTTTTAATGATTAACACTCTAATTCTCAACCCTTGTATTGACTCATCAATATTGAATACACAATTACATCGAAATTCAAATATTGTGCACACGAGGGTTCTCACAAATTCAATACTCTGAAATTATATGTACTATTGTATAGGAATTCAACATAAATAAGATAGAAGAAGGAGAATATTAGGAAAAAATTTGGCCTGCAACTTCAATTTGATTAAAAACCTGGAACTCCTTCTCTATTATACACAGTGAACACACCCCACATGCTCTATTCTTAACTCTGATTTGAATTTCTCTCTCTCATTTGTGCTTTCATGCTCACATTAGCTCATTTATGCAAACAATGAATATGAACCTCTAAGATAGGTTCATATCATCAATTCTTAAATAAAATACTAACAAATTCTAGATGTCTCTAAAACTACTCAACTTCTCTAACTTCGTGCTAAAATGGAAAATTTGTTACATTACATGGAAAAATAAACTCCTCCCTATATGGACTATCTTAGAAATCCTCTAGAGCCTATTAAAAACTTGGGAAAATTACAATTGTACATGATGCTCCTGCATCAAAATACGTGCTTCATTTATTCCTCAATTGGCTCCTCACTTAACTATGTGCAATAAAAGAAAACCATATTTAATAATCACATATATTAATCTAGTATATTAACTTCACCTTTCTAGCTACTATGTGAGTGGATACTATAATAAATGAGATAATATTGATAAACTTACAAAGTGGCCTCTAATTGAGGAACTCCTGACTTCACCGATAGAATGTGTACCTTTTTTGTCCATTCGTACCTATACATAAGATAAGGTAATATCATTTAAGTTTATAGATGCCTAAAACTTACCAAATAAGTAGGTCAATGGTACTAAAAGATTACATTAGAGAAAAAGTACAACATGGGAGTGTGAAGTCAACTCCTAGATCGATAGCAAAAGCATATCAAAAGAAATAACTAAAAGTTAAAAGATTATGTAATTAGTGAATTAAAAAATACGCTAGTATTTTATATCACTACAAGGAAAACATCTTCTAGCAGAGGTTTTCAGTGTTACAAGATTGGGGGAAATTATCAAAAAAATCTCCAATGAAACCTCCATAATTGGTACAGAGGTTGCAGTGGAGGTTTTATTGGATTTCCATTATAACTAAAAATTCTAGGTGGTTGGAGATTCTAGAGGATATTTTTTTATTGGTGCACTTATATGAACATGGTACATTGATTCATCAATTGTATATAATATGCACCAATGTGCTACTAAATGATACACATTGATACCTTAAAAATGCATATACTAAGCACTATGCATGTGACATATTTTTGAAGCCTCAATGCATATTTTTTATATTAAAATCACCAGGGTGTTTATATCAATAAAATGCACCAGTGCACCACATCTTCATACACACTAGGGCTTTTAAAATAAATATTGCACAATGGTGTGTACTATATATATTATGAAGCACCATTGCATAGTTTATATAATGAAATAACTAATGCATATTGCATATGTAAAAGCATTGGTGCATATTACATGTGTAAAATCATTGATGTGTATATCATCTTTCCCACTATAAGTTTAGGAAACAATAACAATAATAGTAATGACAACGGTAACAATATCGATGAAGGATGTGGTGTTTTTGTTGTTGTTAAAAGTACTTGTTCTCTTGAGTTTTATTATTTTTTTCTCACACCGATGTGTGATCCTCATTTAAACACATTGATGCATAAGTATGTATGAACCACACACACCACATTGTTGAGTTCAAATAAATACAATCCATCCCCTCCAAAGTCTTCCCTAATAAATCTCTCTTGCACAAGTCTCCCCTCTCTACTTATGGGAAACGAATGAACTAAGAAATAGGGTTTTCTTGTATAAATATACTTTTACAAAATGAAAAAACTAAGGAATAAGGTTTTCTTGTATAAATATACTTTTACAAAATAAAATTCCCTCTCCTTTTTTCAATTGATATTTTGGAGCATTGACTATAAATGTGCACATTATTTTTTTCGCTCAATTCGACTAGCGATGCACCTTACAGACTACACACCAATGCACTATATTAAATTAAACTTGGTGAATTAACAATGTATAAAAAAAATAAAAGTTCAAACCTCCACAATTAGAACTTTGTGGAGGTTTTCATTTACGGAAGTTATTGCAAATGGTTATTGTTAGAGCGTATCATAATTTAGCACACTGGTGCGTTTAGGAGACATATAAACACTAATGCATTAAATGTGAATAAGGTGCACCGATTACTAAGAAAGACCTTCAAATATTTGTTTGAAGTAAGAATCTTAAATTATTCTGAACTTACTTTTTAATAATATAGGAACATATTGATTATGGTTTTGGCTCAATGCAATGCAAAAAAGTGATAATATCAAATGTTTAATTCTTCAAAGTTTATATCATTCCAAGTTCATCGAGTTCTCTCTTTACATTTGCATTAAATTCATATTTTATTTATATTTTAATTGTGAGATTGAATTTATGATTCTTTTGCACATGTATTTGAATAATTATGCATTGAATTTTATAGGATTTTTATTCAAATTAAAGTTTGGATGCTTAGGATATTCTACTAGTCCAAAAATTTCACAAGTTCTTATCATGAGCAAGATACCAAAGATAGATGGTAGATGAAAACGGAGAGCCACTTTACCCCGCCAATTGTAGTATGCTATATTCTAGAAACCATCATGATTAGTCATATAGACCAAGGTTAATCATGTAACTCTTTATTCTTAATAAATAAAACAACAAGAAAGCAAGATGCTCAAAAAATCTTAGTTTTCTCAAATTAAATTTCTAAGATAAAATATTTATACACTGTGTAACTATTATATCATTTATCTTTCTCATTTAATTATATCTTTTTCTTTCTTATAAAATTTAGCATGAAAATATATTTCTTAACATTAATTTGTTATAATTTTTTACATTTATATTTATTTTGTATTGATTGTATATTTAATTCAATTTCAAAACCTTACCATTGATTGTGGTTTCATTCTCAATTTCAAAACCTACATTAGTTAATGCCATGTTACATAATGAAGAGTGTTCATTTTGTAATGGCTTCAAATTCTATTGCCGTCGTTCTTTTCTTCTTAAAATTTAATTTATTCTTAGCGCATAGATAATTTCTCCGACTTTAATATCAAACTCATCAATTACACCAATATTTTTCCTATTTTATTGTTTAATAATTGTTTAAGTGATTTTAAACAATATTTTTCCTATTTTATTGTTTAATAATTGTTTAAGTGATTTTAAATAATAGTATTTATGCTCCACATTACAGTGAGAATTTGAAACTATAGGTAAAAGTAAGGAAAGCATACACATATTGTATTTTGAGAATTTGAAACAATAGGAAAAAGTAAGGAAGACAGACACATATTGTATTTTGTATTTATTTGTTTTCAATTCTATGCAAAAGTTAAGCAATAATTAAATCCATATTCCTCACTTTAACCACCACATAATAAGCACAATGTTGCCCTCCATTTCAACATTTTTTCTTATTAGTCCTTGCTTTACATAATAAGCACAATGTTGCTCTTCATTTCAACATTTTTTTTCGTATTAGTCTTGCCTTGGCTAGGAATTATAATTTTCGTTTGGCGGTCAATTATTGTTGACCATCTATTAACTGGTGTAATTTGGTGCAATTTGTTATAATAATTGGTACGTTTTGGATCCTAATTTGTAATATCACCTAAGTTATTTTATTACCTTTATTTTTTTTTAAATAAATTTATTTTAGTATTTACTAAAAATTATAAATCTATTTTTTTATTGGTTGAGAGCTCACTAATGTGACATTATTGCCCTGGTGTATGCGAATATTTTTTTGGATTTGTTAGCATTAAAAAATGAATTAAAAAAAACTAATTTCTAATTTCTCTGACACTACCCTCACACACGTTGTTGGCTCTAACACTGCCACCAAAACCTTCCACCTTGCCATCTTTTCACCGCATGGCTTGCACTTGGCTCACGACTTTTCCATCTCTTCACCGCCTGGCCACCCCTTAACTTTACACCTAGTTGATTATATTCGACGTGAGGTTGGGTTGGGCTATAACAATAGTGATCCATTGATCCCAAAAGATGATCCATTGATCCCCAAAGATGATGAAAATTGCAAAAAAAAACAGAGTTTCTAGCTACAGTATCTTCTCCTCACTTGGGCATTGTTTCCACGGTTGCATTCCCCGCTATTGATGGCTTTGATTGTGGCACTGAAGCCATGCCCGGAGGTTATGGAAGAGTGGCAGTTGTTGTTTTGCATCCAAAACCACGCGGTCGTCTTGAACGCGATGGTGGCGTCTTGCTCCACGTTCTCTGGGTTGTTCAGCCCATCGAAGCCAATGTTTTGCCCCGCCACTCCATAATAGTAATTTCTACATTCATTAACAATCTAAGAGTCTTTCAGGAAACCTATTTGTTTCTTCTGGTTGTTAACAAGTTCCAAAATTAGGGATTGCTAGAGTGATCAAGTAAAACAAATTGTTAGAACATTACCTCTTCAAATCACTTAGCCTGCCATTTGCCTCCCACTCTCAATTTGCTCAACCCTTCATTAAGGGTTTTCTTACTCCCACCAGTCTATCCATCTGCGTCCTAGTTTGCAGTCTGCACGAAATTCTTATTCGCCCCACCAGTCTGTGTATTCATGAAACCCTAATTTCTGAGCTAAACCCTAATTCCTCACAACTCCTTTGTTCTATTGGTGTTTTTGTTTCTCTTTTCGCACCGGGGAGATGCTCTCATAATCTCACCATCAAAGCTCGCACCATCGAACTCTAGCTCGCACAGTTCTATACGCACAGGCTCCACTCAACCCGATCTTCACGTTATAAAGTTTTTTTAATCCAGTCAGAAAGTGTAAAGTCTATTCCTGTATAGAATCCAAAGAAACTAGAGAAGTGCTCAGGTAATACCTTGGCATGCGCAGCGGATTGAAACTGAAACTAGTCAATAAGATACAACCCAACCATTATCCTTCGAAAATAAGGTTCTAAAAGTTTGGCCAAACTTGTTTGGCTACAAGAAAGGCCCCCAGAATACTTCCTCCGGCCCCAGGTTATATGGAGTAGCGAGAGATGGGAGCTATGTTACCCGTTCAAGCAAGGAATAGAAGATAAGCAGGAGGTCATCGATCATGCAGGTCACTACTCTTACAACTATAGCTCTCTCGGTAAACTAGCTATGGAATTCTATTTGTATATGCTACTAGACGATCTGTTGCAGGTGCGAGTGAGACTGGAACTGCTTACTTTGGTTCTAGAACCGGTGCGTATGCTAGTGAATCAACTTTTTAAACTGTAAAATTAGAGACTTAATATACTCTCCTTGCATCTAGTGGAACTATTAGCCTCTCGTGGGGCACCAGAGCCTCTATGACAACAGACGGATGATCGAACCCAGGTAGGTGTTGGCGACGGAAGTCACTCCTGGACTGCTAGCAGGAGCAGAGCCCGACGCCCATCAGTTTAATGTCACAATTTGTTTTGAAGGGGTGATCGAATGGAGGAAAACTCGAGGAGATATCACTCTAACTCAGGGACTGAGTCTGGTACACATGGTGACAAAGGAGGTCTTGATCCGACTTCAGCCAGTGGGTTGATAAAAGGGTGAGTAGGTGGAAGACTTAGTGAGGAAAATGGACAAACAGCTTTGGGTGACAGGCTTACGGCTATTTGCAGAAGAAAGACACTGAATGCAAGATCCGCTTGGTTCAGGGTCTTAAGAAACCGAGGAAGACTCGACTGGATCCTCCAATTCCAAGTCACTCATCGCGGGGAAAATCACAAGAACTGGCTAGAAATATTACAACTGCTACAGTGATCCTACCAACATCATCCTATAACAGCTATAGCTCGACTGGATCCTCCAATTCCGAGCGATTCTAACACAGTGGAACAAAGATGTAAAAGAAAYTGGCATTCATCAGGMAARAAGTCTCAAGAGTGCATACATAACCAGAATATCAGTGCTTCATTAAAGATTTACAACCGGGAGCTCAGCTCAACCATCGATACCTACAAAAATGGCGAAAACGCCTACATATACTCAAACTAACAACAGCAACAAAATCGAGACCTAGCATTGAAAGCTTTGCGTCTGCATGGCTTCTAACAACACGGAGCTGCAATCTTTGAATGGTCGGGCAACTTATGGCAGACACGATCGATCCCCTAACAGTTTATTCGGCGAATCGACGTGCCTTTAATTCAATGCAAGACTTCCCATTATGGCGGAGACGATGTCTAACCACCACCAACCGCTTCAATAACTGCTTCTTGGGATTGAAAACGACCTAGCCAACTCAGCATTTTGGGATATGGAAGACTTCTCGCGCTGCCACCTAGAATAACTGAAGGGCTTGAAGGACGGGTATGGAGGCCAACGTGGGAAGTGAGGTATAGCTCTGGAATGACGGGGCCACAACCGCGAGGACGAAGAAAAGAACGATGAAAGGTGAGAGAGGTGGCGGGGGGATGACATAAGTCATAAGGGATATACGCAGAGACAGAGGGAGGATAGACGTGGCAGGCTTAATGTAGTGAAAGGCTAACAAGGAGGGGAAGGGATACGTGGCGGGTGATAAGTGGACGACGAGAGGGAGGGACGACCACGCGGACCAAGAAGCGGAGGAGGATAGGCGACACACGGCAGCAGGAGAAAAGTGATTATGAAGGATGATATGACGGGAGGAGGGCCCATACTGGCTAAACGCGGGGCGGCTGAGTAGGACGAGGCTACGCGAGCGTCGTTGATCCGGGCGCTATGATTTCAGCCGTCGGAAGCTGCATCCATGATTCCGAACCCCCCCCCTCCGCTTAAAGGTAGAAAGGCAGGGGGGTCCAGAAT
>JZKD02S2115909.1:285575-295887 GCA_000966675.3 Picea glauca
GGGGAATTGTTCTTTGGCTTAGTCACGCTACCTTGTATCAGTGAATTAGACGGATGACCATCCCACATTAAAAGAACAAGCTCGAACCCGCCACGATTAGCAAGCTCAGACCTGCCACGATTAGACTGGACCTTCCACGATTAGACTGTTAACATAATTAATGAACCTACGTCCTCTCAAAATACATTGGGAATATATGTAGAACTAGGAAAATATTGTCGAATTGTACTTTAATGCTTTGTATTTACACTTTGTTAAAGCAAGAACTAGCCACTACGTGGTTATCTCTCTTGTTTTATCATCACATGTCAATGGTTTCTTGTGTATTTAACAGTTACGTACAATGTTACAAATACAATTCAAATGTATAGACTTCACCATAAAATTGTTTTGTTACATATGACAAATCATCGTCCAACCTCAACTTGGATATGTATAAATCTAATGTGAAATACATATTTTTTTTAAATATCCATATTCAATTTAACACTTAATGGCATACGTGGTCGTGATTATTTTTCCATCCACACTCTCCAATTCAAAGTATTAAATTGAAGGTATTAAACATTAATATTGACTCTTCATTGATGTTTGTTGTTTTTATGAAAATCAATTTTTCAAACCATTAAAAAAATACAATACTTTATAAATTATTTTAGTGTAAAGAGTTCCACATACATATTTTTAATATTGTTTTCTTTTAACAAAGTATAATGTTACTTTATTACAACTTTTTTTCCTTTTTATCAATTTTGTTTAAACATTTAATATAATATTGTTTTCTTTTATCAAAGCATAATATTACCTTCCTTTTTTTTCAATCTTACATTTTATTTTCTTTCTCATCAATTTTGTTCAAACATTTTTTTTTTCGTTTTTATCAATTTTGTTCAAACATTTAATATAGATCCCGCTTCAATTTAGTACTCGTTGACTTTAATGTAGGAAAAATGAAACGTTGCTTATATTCAAATCAAAATTTCATATAATGCAAATGGGGTATAAAAGTATTGAATTTTAATCATTGTACCTTTAACAAGTTTGTATGGGTAAATATCATCCATGTAAGCAAATAGATTTAAGATTAAATTGTTGGAATATATAATTCCTACTTATCTAATATGATGTATTAAGAAGTAGAGTCAATCTCTACGTGAGTTGTTTGATCTTATTATTAGGAGTTTGTTAGGGAGTTGGATTTATGAGATCCTAGATTCGTGTTTATGGTTGAGATATTTGYTCAACCTCTCATCCTATATTTGGAATAAGTTAGATCTGATAACTATCAGTGAGCTCTATATAATGAGCCACAAATGTATTGTATAAGGAATCAAGTAATCTAATAGTGTTGTGTTATAATGTCTCTCTCATTTGTTAATTTGGTATCAGAGCATTAGGGTTGGGTGTGACTCCCTCACGAGAGTGCCCAGGACCATGTGAAGAAGTGAATCAGCAGCAGAAAGGAGTTGTCCACCTAGCCAACAGATGATCTTATATTATAATCAAAGCGATCCGATTATAAAGTGAGAGTTGCATATCGTCGTTGATCCCAGTAGAGAGAAGTGAAACATCACTACTATTGTTGGAGAGCCATGGACTCGTGAGACTATGAAGCGATCTAGTATTAGTGAGGATTATTGACTATGTGCAGCAAGTATGTTGTGTGATGGAGAATTAGTGTATATCAGTGTTTTATCCATTGTTTTTGAAGGCGTTGGAGCCCTTGAAGGCGTTGTATGCATGTGGAGTTGTGACAGTGTAAAGGAGTCGTGACTCTGTTTATTGGAGGCGTCCGTGTGACCATGGATAGTGAGCCTTCATGGAGATTTGAGCCAGTAGCCTCGTCAATTCTGTGGGTCAGGATGATGGTATTTTGTCAAATGAGGATTTTAAACGCATCAGGGAACTTCAGGCAAAGAATGCCGCAAAAATAGCTTGGCTCCCATGTATTATCGTGGTACTGCTGCAACTATAATTGTTTATGACATAACAAATTCAGATTCTTTTGTCCAAGCAAAGAATTGGGTGTTGGAGCTGCAAAAACAAGGCAACCCAAATTTGGTTATGGCCCTTGTTGGAAATAAGGTTGATGTGGCAACGAAGAGGAAGGTTGAAGCAGAGGAAGCTGAAACATATGCAAAGGAAAATGGTCTATTTTTCATGGAAACCTTAGCAGAGACGGCACAGAATGTCAATGAACTTTTCTATGAAATTACACGAAGATTACCTAAATCACGACCGGTGAAGCAGCTGCAGTGCAGTGGTTCAATCAGCGAGTGCGTAATGGAAGCGAGTGTGATCTGTCTGCCCGTGAGCCCGAGGTGGTATCCCGGAACCACAGTGTTGTCGAAGAGAATGTTCAAGAAGTTCTTCTACAGATTACATGGAGGTGTTATAGCGAAATGAAGTGAGGTGTACGTGCTCATTCCGTCGGACTCACACATCCTCCAAATCAAGTCACAAAAGCGAGATTGAGTTGTGGGTGATATTTTTTTTGTTTGAAGTTGTGAGTGTTTATTTTATTCAAGTTGTGTGAAGTGGTTATATGTGTGTCTTAGTCAAGAATGATGATGAGATGTAAATGGACATATGTAAGGGGCTTATAATATTGGGCATATGATTGGTGAGAGTATTGTTGATATTTTATGTACCTAATTGAATTGTTGTAAGGGGTGCATGATCGGTTGTACCCGACACCCCAGGTTATGGTCCAAATTGTAATGCTTAGCCATAGGGAAGCTAAATTCCCCAGGTTTGTTGTAAGCCCTGTTAGTAAGGCATAAACAGGCATATGTGTTGTAGCGCAGAAGTGCGTGTGATCACAGGATGTGATACTCTCTCATAAACAGAGAGGTTGTTGTATCAAGTTGTGGAATTAACCACTAGGGTAGGTACGAGGGTGGCAGGTGTGCTCATATGCTAGCTTGATGTTGAATCAGAGACTTTGGATCTTCGATTCAAGGTGGGGATGTGAGATGGAAGAATCTCAAAGTGTGAGACCAAGTTGTAAGTCTCAGAGTGTGAGGGACCAAGTTACGTTTAAGGGAGAGTTTAACATTGATGAGTTATGTAGCTGAAAACAATTCCTAGAGAACTAGCAGTTACAGCGGCAGATGACCCATGTATTCCGGTAGATGGATTGTGTTTTATATGGACATCAATAATTATATGCAGGTACAACGTACAAGAGGAAGCAAGCTCAAGTGAAAAATTGAAGCCATGACAGTGATGAAGATATGACCACAAAGATATTTAGATAAGTAATCATTAAGGGAGAGTGTCGGAATATATAATTCCTACTTATCTAATATGATGTATTAAGAAGTAGAGTCAATCTCTACGTGAGTTGTTTGATCTTATTATTAGGAGTTTGTTAGGGAGTTGGATTTATGAGATCCTAGATTCGTGTTTATGGTTGAGATATTTGYTCAACCTCTCATCCTATATTTGGAATAAGTTAGATCTGATAACTATCAGTGAGCTCTATATAATGAGCCACAAATGTATTGTATAAGGAATCAAGTAATCTAATAGTGTTGTGTTATAATGTCTCTCTCATTTGTTAATTTAAATATCATCCATGTAAGTAAATAGAACTAAGATAGTTGTTATAAGACTTGGTTTCTAAGTGTAATTTGGTAATTAATGAGATTATATAAAATATTAAAGACAATCCAAATGTGAAAGTAGATTAGACAAAAGAGAGAAAAACAAGAATTAAATCAAACATAAAATAAAAATAGGGTAGAAACTTAACTAAGGAATGGGAAATGAAAGTCGAAACTTTACTCCAGATCTCCCTATTTCTTCTTGTAACTTTATTAGCAAAACATATTTGTTGATTTTTAGCCAAAGAGAGGAGAATGCACAAAAAACCATGAGTTGCATTATAACGAGACATTGTCGGAATAAGAGCATTGAACAATCATTGAATGTTGGTTTTCTCATTTGGATTTCCAGGGTAAAATATTTGTGTCCATGATATGATTGATTTTATGTGCAATGAGAATCTCTTATATGTGTTTGATATGATGCTCTTATTAATATTCAATTGTTGCACAATTATTTTAATGGTGAGGATTCATTCCCATATGTAGTTTGAAATATTTTCTTTCATGGTTTCATTCTCCATTGGCGATTGAAGGTTATCAACAATGTTTTGTTCTCCATTGTTCACTTTTCCCCAAGGATGAATCCCTAAGGCTGCCATTGATTAACTATTGCAAGTTAATAGTTGAGTTTCTAATTGGGTTTGTAAGGAACGATAAGGTTGCTTGTTGATGAGATCGTTGGATAACATTTCTTTGCTTGATGAAATCATTGGCTATAAATAGACTTCCCCATCAATAAATGTAATACGCCTTGAGGGTCACTCATACCCTTAACCAAATTTGCATTGCAAAAATCAGTTGGGTTATGGGTGTGGCTATGTTGGTCGTACTTAGGTCATGTGATCCATACATAGCCTTGGTAGGCCATCCCTCTTTTTCTTGCTAAGATTATGCTTATTGACTGGACATTAGATTTCATGGAAACCTATGTTATCAAGGGAATGTATAATAAAAACCACAAACTCATTTAGTTGTTGCCCCTTTTCATTGATTTTGGCATTTCATAGTTCAAGTCTTCATTAGTATATCATTTCCAATGCATTAAGGTTTTATGGATTGGTTTTCCTTTTCCATGTTCATATAAATAATTTCATAGTGTAAAGTGTGTGAGTTATATATACACACACACTTTACACTACAAAGATTATAAGTGTATTAATCAAGTTGGCATGTAAACTAGCAAGCACCCAACTCTTCATCGGATAGAGTTTCCTTGAAGGAGTATTGTCATTTTGATAAGAGGAAGATAACCATAATTCTTCTTCTATTTGATTGATGATAAGCTTGATAATTGTATTAGGTTCGAACACCACTTATAATTGCTTCTTATTGTATTTGGATTGGCATGGAAACATAGCACTACAATTAAAAATGAACGCACACATCAAACCATGATGGAGTCTTAACCTCTAGAACCTTGAAAGATATAGTTCAATTGGATATCTACATGCAAAGGAGTTACATTGAAGATAGATTTCTCAGTGACAAAGTATTTACAGAGTCTTGGTTTTTATTGGATTGATTACTATTGTGTATTGGTTGGTTATTGTGTGTAGGATACATCAAGAAAAGAGACCTTGTATCCATTTTAAAGATTGATAACCTTATATAAGTCAGAGAACAAAGAAAAAAAACTTAATTATGAAAGGTATATGTGTTGGTGAAATGAGTGGGTTATAATTCCCTTGAATATGGATCATATTGGTATCAAAGCAGTTGAATCTTTGATCGTGATGCATTTGCTATTAATTTGAAGAGAAATAAAACTTAATATGGGTAAAGAAGATAAATAAAGGTTGGAAGAACAACATGTCATCAATGTTCAACTTCAAGAACAGAACAATCACTTGATGGAAAATATCTAGATGTTTGATCAAAGAATGGAAAAGATGGAAAATAACCTTAAGACCTCAAAAAGACTATTGTCATTGCTACATAACTAATTTGATGAATGCCACTACTCCCTCACTACAATTATGTTATATTGGGACAAGAGCAAAGATCAACTTGTACAATTGGGAGAGAAGGCCATCATTTGGATATATGGCAAGAGGATAGGCTCACTCAGATGATGACTTAGATACAATCAGAGTTGGTAGAGAAGGAAGACGCATTGGCAAAGCTGCATGAAGTTGTTCAAGAGCACTAGAAAGTAAATCCACATTCCATTACCATTGTTGAAGCCAACAGTGTGATCGAGACAACTTTGGTAAGCTCACCTTCCTTAGACAGTTATCAAAAACCTTTTGGTGAATTTGAAAAGAATACCATAGGCATTGGCTCCAAGCTACTAAGGATTATGAGATATGATGGACAAGGGCTATGCAAGAGAAGACAAAGCATCCTAATCCTGATTGTATTTGAACTGAGGGCCAAGCATGAAAACCTAAGTTTCAATGGAAAGAAAAAAATGCCACAAACAACAAGACCACATTTGTGAAGAAAAAAGACATGGAATAATTAGCCTACTCACCAAAATAAAGAGAAACAAAAAATGAAGGTGGAAGCACACTTCCAATCCATCCTTCTTGTAGTTGATTATAGAAGGAAAATAATGAATAAAGTGTAAAGACTCATCTTGCATGAGAATGTAGAATAAGTGGCAAGCCAATTAGCCACAACAAGAAGGAGAAGAAGACCAAGAGTCCTACAACAAATAGGGCATTCCTCATTTTCCACTACTATAGAAAGAAAGTCCGTAGCAATGCAAGTTGTTAGTAGTTAGAGGTATGTTCATTATGTGGGAAGAAAGGGCATTAGGTGGCATGTTTTTGGGAGAAGCAAGTCACATGCCACAAGCTGTATTGTTTTCTAAGGAGGATTGCAAGAACAATTCTCCAAACCAACAACAAAATTCAAAGGCAAGAGGAGAAAATAAGTATGTCAAGAAGTCCATATAGCAGTGCCAAGAACTTTTTCCACCATTTCAAGTTGAGTGGGCATTAAGAAGAAAAGTGCTAGTGACTTCATTCATAGCTTCACCCTTAGAGCACATCCAAGAAAAGAGTGTGGAAGATGAATCCTACAAAGGTAAAGAACTCACTACATTTCTAATCCAAGGAGAATAAGTTGTCAAAGGAGTTATAGAAGCACGGGAGGTCCATATCACCATAGAAGAAGGCATTATGTTGATATCAACAACCAAGGTTGCCCCATTCTAATTGTTACTTGCAATATTTTAGAAGAATTTTCCCTTCTTAGAGATGTATCAGAGATCGGTGCAAGGAGTTTAATGTCAGTCCCTCTTCCTCATATCATCCAAGTCTCTTCCTTGTATCATCCAAGTCTTGAGGCATTCCCTTATACTTAAGACTATAGCCTATTGATGATCGTCACCTACAAACATACAAGTGTATGATTCCTTGAATGGTTTGGGCAGAAGGTGATATGATTTCATGTCAAGGAGGTCATTGAATTGATGTTGTTGTAGGGACATAGTTCTGGTAATCACATGCAACATAAAATAATTGTTCCCATGATGGGAAGTGAATGGTCCTAGCAGAAGAATGCAACCACACATCCTCTTGTGGAATTTCTATGTGATGGCATAGCTTGCTCAGATCTCTTTGAACAAGAAAATGAGAACTCGACCTAGCTTCATTAACTACCAAGATAAACCATCTCCAAGTCTTAGAATGCAAGAGACTTATACACTGAAGATGGGAATTAATTTAGATGAAAGAGTTCATATCTGAAGATTGCTCAAAGTTGAGAGTCAGTGAATAGACTTTTGCATTGTGCGAACAAGCAAGCCAAGAGCTATATGCATAGCAAGAACCAGAGCTAGTAGCAAGAACCATAAGCCATAATTAGAGCCAAATTTAGAGTTGTAGCTAGTAGCCAAAGTTGGAGCCATTTTCTAGAGAAGAAAACAAAAGCACATTGATCAAAACTAGTTTCCTCAAAGTTTTGTAGACCATAATGCCTCTCAATGGGAAGATGTGATCCAAAATAGATCTGAACCAAGGAAATGGTTATAAGAGTCGGTAGATAAGTGAAGTTCAACAATTAATGAGATTATATAAAATATTAAAGATAATGAAAATGTAAAAAAATATAGACAAAAGAGAGGAAAAACAAGAATTAAATAAAACATAAAATGAAAATAGGAGAGAAAAGACCAAGGAGTGTGAAATCAAATGTCATTCCCAGTGGCCTTCCCATTACCCCATATCACCCTATTTGTTATTGTAACTTCACTCTCAAATGGAATTTTGTTGATTGTTGGTCAAAGAGAGGAGAATGCACAAAGATTCATGAGTAACCAGAGATTGTTGGAATAAGAGCACTGAGAAGCCACTAAATGTTGGTTTTCCCATTTGGGTTTCTAAGGTAAATTCTATGTATCCATGGTATGATTGATTTTATGTGCAATGAGAATATCTCATATGTGTTTGATATGATGCTCTTATTCATATTCAATTGTTGCTTGGTTATTTTAATGGTGAGAATTCATTCTCAACTATAGTTTGAAGATTTTCTTTCATGATTTCATTCTATGTTAGTGATTTAAGATTATAAATAGTTATCTGTTCTCGAGTGTTCTCTTTTATCTGAGGATTAAGATCTAAGGATACCATTAATTAATTGTTGCAAGTTAACAATTGAGCTTATAATTACGATTGTAAGGAAAAATAAGGTTATTGATTGATTAGACCGTTGACTATAATTTATTTGCTTGATGACACCATTGGTTGTAGATAGACTTCCCATTCAACAAATCTAGCACATCTTGAGGGCCTCTCATACCCTTTCTTAAAAAAAATTGCATTGTAGAAATCGGTTGGGGTTGTGGGTGTGCCTATGTAGGACAAACGAGTCATACATAGCCTTGGCAGGCCACCCCTCTCTTCTTTCCTGAGCATATGCTTGTTCACTAGACATTGGATTGCATGGAAACATGTGTTATCAAGGGAATGTTCATGCAAAACTATAAACTCCTTTAATTGTCGTCCCTTTTCATTGATTTTGCCATTTCATAGTTCAAGTCTTATATTATCTCCAATGCATTGAGGTTTTGTGGATTAGTTTTCGTTTTCCATGTTCATATAAAGCTTTTCATATGTGAGTTAAATAAATTCCATTTCATATACATACATATGTATGTATGTGGCTTAAATAATGTATAATCCATATATATTTTGATTAATGGTATTCAAAGTTTGAACCAAAGTTATTTTAATTTAAGGTGGCTTAAATAATGTATAATCCATATATATTTTGATTAATGGTATTCAAAGTATGAACCAAAGTTATTTTAATTTAAGGAGTAAATAGACTTGAGAGTGTAAAGATTACAAATGTACTCAAGTCATCATTTAAATTAATAGCCATCCAACTCTCCATTAGATAATGTTTCCTTGAAGGGGTATCGTTAATCTGATAAGAGGAGGATAACCATAATTCTTCTTTTAGTTGATTGATGAGAAGCTTGAGTATTGGGTTTGAGCACCACTTATAGTTGCTTCTTCTTATTTTTGCATTGGCCTAGAAATAAAGCATTACAATTAAAATTGAACACACACATCAAACCATGACAATGTCTCAACTTATAGAACCTTGAGAGATCTATTTTAGTTGGATATCTATGTGCATAGGAGTGGCACCAAAGATAGAGCTCTCAATGATAGAGTATTTGTGGAGTCTTGATTTTTATTGGCCTTATTATTATTGTGTTATTAGCTCTTTGTTGTGTGCAAGCTACATCAAGAACATAGACCTTGTACCCATGTTGAAGACCGAGATCTCTATATAAGTGTGAGAACAAAGAACAAAAAATTATTTTTATAAGGTATCCATGTTGATGAAATGAATCAATTATAAGTCCCTCGTTTAGTGATCAATTGATCTCACCCAAACCATGAAAATATCTTAATATGTAATGATGACCCTTAGTTTAACTCTTATTCAAATAGAGCTCAAGCATTATTTTTATATATCATCACCCTCTGTTGGTCCTCGACCAAGTTTTGGAGAACATTGGTTGTGTTTGACCATTTTTGGGACTTCGACAGGCTGGTCGAAGACTGAGCACCCAAGCAAAGCGGAGATCATGGGATCTCGCCCCCTTTTTACAGGATTTTTGGGATTAGGGTTTATGTAACATGTATGGGATGTTGGCCCATGGGTCTTACCCATGTTTTAGCCCCCTTTTGTAATGTATAAATAAGTAGCTAGGCGATGTAAGAAGGAGTCAGTTGTAAGCCAATGAGCTAAGTGCAAATAGTTGTAAAGGCTTTGTGCATACTGTGTGTTGAGAACTTGCAGAGCTAGGCACAAGTGATTGTAAGAAGGCTCTGTGTTGTGCCAAGCTCAAGGAAGGAGGATCTGGTGACGTGCGCACAGATCTCCTATCCTATGCAGAGTTGGTTTCGTGGCTCTGTGCATGTAAGAAGATTGAAAGAAGATAATAAAGAAGAAGAAGAGTTGGTGGACGTAGTCCGACGCTGGAGGTGAACCACGCATATCCTGTGTTGTTATTTCTTTGTGCTATTGATGTGATTTATGCTTAGTGATGAATATTTATGTATGTTAGATGCATCTGATGTAGTATCTTAGTTCTTAGTGATATGAATGAATTCTAGATATTGTAGTGTCCCCAAGGCCAAGCCCTGTTGTAAATCATGTTCTGAAAGGAATTGTAATTATGTTTTATAGGCTGGTGAGCCAAGTTTTTATAAGCTGGTGGCTTATGTGTTTGT
>JZKD02S2115909.1:319937-408805 GCA_000966675.3 Picea glauca
TTATACATTGTTAATTCACCAAGTTTAATTTAATATAGTGCATTGGTGTGTAGTCTGTAAGGTGCATCGCTAGTCGAATTGAGCGAAAAAAATAATGTGCACATTTATAGTCAATGCTCCAAAATATCAATTGAAAAAAGGAGAGGGAATTTTATTTTGTAAAAGTATATTTATACAAGAAAACCTTATTCCTTAGTTTTTTCATTTTGTAAAAGTATATTTATACAAGAAAACCCTATTTCTTAGTTCATTCGTTTCCCATAAGTAGAGAGGGGAGACTTGTGCAAGAGAGATTTATTAGGGAAGACTTTGGAGGGGATGGATTGTATTTATTTGAACTCAACAATGTGGTGTGTGTGGTTCATACATACTTATGCATCAATGTGTTTAAATGAGGATCACACATCGGTGTGAGAAAAAAATAATAAAACTCAAGAGAACAAGTACTTTTAACAACAACAAAAACACCACATCCTTCATCGATATTGTTACCGTTGTCATTACTATTATTGTTATTGTTTCCTAAACTTATAGTGGGAAAGATGATATACACATCAATGATTTTACACATGTAATATGCACCAATGCTTTTACATATGCAATATGCATTAGTTATTTCATTATATAAACTATGCAATGGTGCTTCATAATATATATAGTACACACCATTGTGCAATATTTATTTTAAAAGCCCTAGTGTGTATGAAGATGTGGTGCACTGGTGCATTTTATTGATATAAACACCCTGGTGATTTTAATATAAAAAATATGCATTGAGGCTTCAAAAATATGTCACATGCATAGTGCTTAGTATATGCATTTTTAAGGTATCAATGTGTATCATTTAGTAGCACATTGGTGCATATTATATACAATTGATGAATCAATGTACCATGTTCATATAAGTGCACCAATAAAAAAATATCCTCTAGAATCTCCAACCACCTAGAATTTTTAGTTATAATGGAAATCCAATAAAACCTCCACTGCAACCTCTGTACCAATTATGGAGGTTTCATTGGAGATTTTTTTGATAATTTCCCCCAATCTTGTAACACTGAAAACCTCTGCTAGAAGATGTTTTCCTTGTAGTGATATAAAATACTAGCGTATTTTTTAATTCACTAATTACATAATCTTTTAACTTTTAGTTATTTCTTTTGATATGCTTTTGCTATCGATCTAGGAGTTGACTTCACACTCCCATGTTGTACTTTTTCTCTAATGTAATCTTTTAGTACCATTGACCTACTTATTTGGTAAGTTTTAGGCATCTATAAACTTAAATGATATTACCTTATCTTATGTATAGGTACGAATGGACAAAAAAGGTACACATTCTATCGGTGAAGTCAGGAGTTCCTCAATTAGAGGCCACTTTGTAAGTTTATCAATATTATCTCATTTATTATAGTATCCACTCACATAGTAGCTAGAAAGGTGAAGTTAATATACTAGATTAATATATGTGATTATTAAATATGGTTTTCTTTTATTGCACATAGTTAAGTGAGGAGCCAATTGAGGAATAAATGAAGCACGTATTTTGATGCAGGAGCATCATGTACAATTGTAATTTTCCCAAGTTTTTAATAGGCTCTAGAGGATTTCTAAGATAGTCCATATAGGGAGGAGTTTATTTTTCCATGTAATGTAACAAATTTTCCATTTTAGCACGAAGTTAGAGAAGTTGAGTAGTTTTAGAGACATCTAGAATTTGTTAGTATTTTATTTAAGAATTGATGATATGAACCTATCTTAGAGGTTCATATTCATTGTTTGCATAAATGAGCTAATGTGAGCATGAAAGCACAAATGAGAGAGAGAAATTCAAATCAGAGTTAAGAATAGAGCATGTGGGGTGTGTTCACTGTGTATAATAGAGAAGGAGTTCCAGGTTTTTAATCAAATTGAAGTTGCAGGCCAAATTTTTTCCTAATATTCTCCTTCTTCTATCTTATTTATGTTGAATTCCTATACAATAGTACATATAATTTCAGAGTATTGAATTTGTGAGAACCCTCGTGTGCACAATATTTGAATTTCGATGTAATTGTGTATTCAATATTGATGAGTCAATACAAGGGTTGAGAATTAGAGTGTTAATCATTAAAACATGGAGAAATCAGAGTGAAATTAAATCAAGATTGAGAAAGGGGATTGAAAGAAAAACTCAAGCTTGCATAGAGGATTTAATTAGAATGAGTCTAATTGGATTGGCTTTATATCTTTCAAAAAGACAGTCCCTAAACTTCCCAGTGGCTTTATATTCCAATGACCTGGTGGATTCATATTCCAGTGGGTTGGTGGCTTTATACTTTGGTGTTCGATGGATAATTTCTCCCAATAATCCAGTGATTCTATTAGTTCTGGTGGCTGGTGGCTTATTTCTTCTGGTGGTATGGTGAATCTATTTCTCCCGGTAGACCAGTTAACTACAATGGTTAATATTTTGTCAATTGGATTGGAGAAAGGTATGAAGTTCATTTCTTTAATTCCCCGGTGGCTTAAAATTTCTGGTGCATGGTTAAATGATATGTTAGCCTCCTGATAGCTTATGGGGTTTTGAATATGGAAGTGTTCTTCAGTTATATTGAATCCACCCGCATGAGGTTTTTCATTCGCGAATGAAACTAGGACACGGTTCATGCAGTCTCCATTAAGAAAAATATGCGATAGAGTACGAGAGAAAGAAATAAAAGATATTCGATCCAATTGGATCTGAATTTACAAGAGATTGTATATGTATGTTTATTGAATCAAGAGAGAGGAGATAGATAGATCCTAGATTAGCCAGGTTCTGCACCAATTTTTGGTATCAAAGCACAAGATGCTCTGAAAAAAAGAGATTGTAAAAGTTTTAGTTGAAAAAATTATTGTTGTGTTGTATAGCTTGAAGAATATTGTTGTTGGTTCTAAATGGTCCAGATTTTCAAATAAATTTTCATATTTTTGTGTTTGTAGGTGTTGCTAAGATGATGAAGATACTGTAGAAATTGTGAGAGACAAGTGTACAAGGAAATAGAGATATTGTAAAGTTGTTGAAGAATGCATGATTTTTTCTATTCATAAGATTGAAGGGAAATATTTTGTGGCTAGAAGAATCCCTCAATCTAGCGAAGCTTGAATAGTGGAGACTGAGGAGCAGATAAAGCATAGAGAGAAGGTCTAAAGTAAATAGGGAACACATATACCAATAGACTAGGTTCATAGGAAAACCTAGGTGAGGTATTTAGTAAGGTAAAACAGACTTGCTATAGAGGAAAAGGATAGTGAAAATAAGGGATTAGTGAAAGGGTATGCCACAAAAAGTGAAAGATTAATGATGTGAGAAAGAAGACAAAATGGGAAAAAGAAGCTTGCAAGGATGAAACTTAAAATCAAAGGTGATAGAATAAGTCAGAGAAGGGAACCAACAAAAAAGGCATTGATGAAAGAGATGAGGAACATGCAAGAATGTTTTGTGGATCATAGGGACAACCTAGAGAAGAGGAGTTGAAGTGGGTGAAGCGAGTGATAAATAAGAACCATCAGAAGATATGGTAGTAAAAGAATAACATGAAAGTGTAGAAGAAAGGATCATAAAGGAAATTATGAAGGTAAGTTCAAAACCTCAGTTAGAATTTCCTATGTATGAAGAAAGTATTAATGTAGAAGAATTGTGTAACACACCTGACCCCTTAAAGTCTCTCAGGCTAGTGAGATGTACAAATTTCCTCTTTTTTTTTTTTTACTCAAACCACCTTTCTTGATCACCCCTATAAATCCAATTCTAATCTCATAATACATTTCTTCTCATCGAGATCTTTCCAATGACTATAACCATGCTCAAAACCAAGCTCGAGATAAAAAATTATGGCCTTTTCAAGGTTTTTGTCCTTCTTTTTCCTACTTCCATGTGGCATCCATATGGATCCATGTCACCCATACCATCCGATGTGGATTGACATTTTAAGACATGTCACCCTCCAACATGGCACACCTAGACCAATGGATGATGGACACATACACAAACCGATGATGGAACTGAGAGGCAGTCTTATGCCCAACCAGGCATCAAGATTTGGTGGATCCCCACATTCAACATGACTGAAGCCTTCTTGGTTTCTAGTTATTTGGTTAGTCGGTCTCTGGGACCTTACCCCAACTGGGAACTTCACCCCACCAGTAACCTCACCCCACTAGGCACTAGGCATCGGTCCCCCGGGTAATTCATAAGTCTTCATCCTAATGTGCTCAATCCAATGGTCTAGCTAGCACCATGGAAACATGGACCTAACATGGCATGCCACTTGGAATGACACATCACAACTTGATCGAACACCATGCTGATGTGGGACAATGACATGGCACAACACATGGATGTTAATGTCGTCATGTCCTCCAACTTCGTATGGAACTCTGCGCTAGAACTACAATTATCCTAGACATGTGGCACATTATATTCATTTCATGTGGACCAACCATAACACAAATTATGCACTAACATGCCACTACACGTCATCAAAGGGAATAAGGGCTCCTATCCACTTAGATGATGACACCTACCCACTTCTTATTGGAAACCAACTACATAGTACCTAACTCGATTATGTCATATTGACATGATTGGCATATTCCCCAACTTCCTGCCTCTCATACACTCATAAAGGAAAGGGCCAAAACCTTTCTCAGAACCCTACCCAACCGGGCACTGAGAAACTAGGGAAGGAAATGAAATAGAACAAGCCTTGGGACTTCTAGTGGCCCAAAGGTCTAGTTACTCTGGGGCATCAACTCCCTCCTAATTTTACTAAGAAAAATCAATGACCAAAAACATTCGGTCCTTAGATCCTATGACCAAGGTTTAAGGTATCGATTCAAAGGATTTGTGCTCGAGAGGGCCCACACTTGACCCACACAAATACAATGTCTATAAATGTTGTCCTCCATGGTATTTTATCCACCACGTTGGCATGCTACCTCATAACGACGTCATCCTCTCCCTCCCTTATTTAGAAGCATAAAAATGGATGGAACCTTGTATTGGAACACTGCCCCACCGACATCGGGATTTAACAAGGCCTTCGGTGCAGGCCTTCCAATGCACTAATTTCTAGTGACCTGGTTACTTAAATCTTCAGTGAAAATTGGATGACTAAGGTTCATCCTTCCCATCAATCCAACAACTATATTTTCGCTTTGGTTATCCTTCTATGTCCGCACTCACTGATATTCCCAAGTTTTGGGTTAGGGCGCCAACCGACCAAGGAAATAAGGCTTAACACCTGGCCACCCCCAGGGCCATATCATGATGCTTAAGGAGATGGGTCCTCCCAAAATGGTATCGATTACCAAAAGGATAAAGGGGGAAAACTCTAAAATGCACAGGTCCATCCCTCTCGCCATTTTAGACTTCAAAAGAACAAAAAAAAAACTAGCAAAAAACTAAGGTGAACTGAGAGCTTATCCAAGCAATCTTCTCTTAGTATTCAAAGTTTTGGATTTCTTACCGGGTTTCCCTTACAAAAATAATCAAAGGTTTAATAAATATGAAAGTAAATCATATGGATGTGCTATGAGGTACCAAACATGGAGGCTTCTCCTTTCATCACATACCCCATATGATAATAACCAATAAGAAAATATCAAGCAAACATAGAATACTCACTAGGTATTGGTTATTATTATCCTCTTTCTACTCTTGGGGTGACCTAGGTTCATATCTGAACATGTTTCCAAAAAAACCCCCTAAAACTATCAACCCTCCTAGTAAACCAGAAGGCAACATAACACACATAATGTACTGCACAGTCTCCCCCGAGATAGTCCAATGAGTGACTGCAATAATCAGATGCTTTCATTCTAGTGAAGAGTGGGGATCTAGGATTTCATTTCATTTTATTAGGCATTGATCTTGTTGTTTTCTCTATTATTCTTAAGATTCATTCATCTGTTAATTTTATGCATGCAAACTAACTGATCTAACAGATAACAGATCTAACAGAACTATTCATTCATCCATTCATCATCTAACTACTTACATAAGGTAAATATGCAATAAACACAACACATAAGACTAGTTTTACCATGGTTCACCCCCTCCTAGGCTATGTCCACAAAGATCTGGCTTCTTAAGCTCTTTTATTTAGATTTCTGCAATATATGGCGCCGCACAAACTACAAGTTCGATGATACAATCACGAACCGGGTTCCACAACCTCTGTGAGGTGGACTAGATCACACCAGGCTCCTTAGCTTGTGGTATAACCCTCAAGATCTAGCTACTTGAATCTCCTACACCTTGACAACTTACAAAAGTGTATCAGATCTTAGAGTCCTCCTAACAGATCAAAATAGTATCCTCGAACAACCACACGACCTAAACCTGCAAGGTACTTATTTATACTAATTTTTAGCTTATCGGCCATTACAATATCTTACAAAAACCATAACCCTAATTTGGTTAGGTTTTTTCTGCATGCGTTCCTTGCATGCTTTCCTGTTTTGCATGTGGATTTTACTCACACGTTTTTCTTTTCCTGCCAACTATATTTTTTCCAAATTAAGCTTTACTTTCCAAAAATGATCTTTTCCTCAAAATTTTCCTGTGCCCAAGAGGCTCCCAACACTGACATGTGGCTTGTTCCAAGCCACCTAGGAAGTGCACGCTCCCTCGACAGCCTCTGCTAGGCTGTGGAAATTATCTGCAAGTTCCCTTCCTCTTTCTTGGACCCGTGTGACCTTCTCTACGAGAGCTTCTAATGCTTGCGCTATGAATTCCTCCTGGAACTTTGTTGCACACTCTGTATATGCTTGCACCATGTTCTTCTTCTCCTTCTTCGACTGTGCAGTCATCTACACTACTTTCTCTTGGAGGGATTCCATATGCGCCTGTCTTTCCTGCTTCTGCGTCTGCACTGCTTTTAACTATGCCTGAAGCTTCTTCATATCCCGTGTTCCTTTCAAATGCTTGGTGATTCTCATTGTCTTTTTCCTCTTCTTGAGGTCCTGGATAGCTGCGCTTACTCTTTCTTCTTCCTGGTCCCACCGCTAGACTTTCTCATCTTCCTCTAAAACTGTCCAAAGTTGCACTGCTTTGTTAAACAATCCTGCGACTGCGTTGACTTTTTTCTCCATTGTTGCCATTTGGAGTGCAACCTCTTTTTTCTTGTGCTCTCGGACCTTAGGCAGAGTCATGGGATTGATTTTCTCCTTGACTTCCTCGATCTCTTTCTTATATTGTTTGATTATCTATGCTATGAGGTTGATCTTCTTCTCTGCACTTCTCTTTGATGCTTGCATGTTGTTGGGGATTCGAATATATGCCATTGTCAATCCCTTCTCAAGCATGTCTGTGCATTCTTTCTCCTCTTCCTTTTCGACATTCAACTATTTGCTTGTGATATGGAGCATCTTTGTGACTCCTCTACCCACCTCTAGGTTTGTGGTATCTACATGGGCCCTAGAGTGTAATTCCTACATGAAGCTGGCTTCTAGCCCATATAAGGCCTTTGTGGGGATCTGTGCTATCACCAACTCCACTTGTTCCACCTCTTCTAAGGTTTTTTGTGCCATCTCTTGATCGAAGCTAATCATTTTATGCGTTATCATGAATGTCTCCCTTCCCTAGATGACGCATTGCATGGTCTCCTCACTTTCTTTCTATACATATGGTCTCTTTGTCTCCTCATGTGGTGGTGCAGTGGCCTGCGACTCTACCTAGTTTCGTAGATTTTGGATGTTTGCATGAACCTCTAGCAACTTATCCATAATATGCTCCATTTGCACCTCTGTTATTCTGACCAGTTCCTCACTCTTGTCTTAGACCTTATCCGCGATGAGCTCTGCATCATCCCAAGCGAGGGTAATGTCTAGGTCCTCTATTTCATACTTTCTCTTTTTGCACATATATTTTCCTTGTGCAGGCTCCCTTGCCATTTGTGAGGGTTGTGCCTTTGTCTTTGTTTTTTAGCCTCCTTCCTCTTGAGCCTATATGGTCTCCTTTGGCCTTGTCTGCACCTGAGTTCCTATTCTTGTTGTTGTGGGTTTTCTCCTCAGCCTTTTTGGTACCACGCTACTCCCACTTGGTAGGGTTTGTGTTGTAACTGTTCAAGTGTTATCTGTCGGGCTACCTGTTCTCGCTGATGAGCCTATGTCGGCCTTTTCCTTAGGCTTGGAGGAATGCGCCATGGATTTCCTCGTTGGTTTTGTTGCATGTGACTGCCACTGCACGGGCCAGTCTTTGATAATCCATTCTACTTGCTCCCTTGTGATGAAATATTGCATCTTCAACCATACCTTTTTTGGATCCCTCACGGATTGGATCCATATGTGATGTCAGGATTCCTTAAATTTAGCTATCCCCTCTGTCTCTTGCGTTACCTCCATCAGTATCTGCCACACATTTGTTGTGCACTGCTGGATTTCTTATAATAGCATGGAAAACACAATATTGTTTGCCTGCTACATCTTATTATCTTTCGCTTGCCAGAGAGACTCATACCTGGCTGCATAACACTTCCCTACCCTATCCAAGAATGTTGAGAACTTAGGCTCCTACCACCCTACTAGAGCTATCAATATAATTAACCAGGATTAATGGAACTCAGTTCCATTGTCCCGTGCATCGCAACAATCAAGTAGGAATTGGTTCAACAGGTATGACACCCAACTGAATATCATCCCCTTCACACACTACACTGGTACTGCGATCACTCTTGCTGGTGCTTCCTCTCTATGAAATTTACTTAGCATCTTGCACAACATTGGATTACTTGTTAATCTTGTCGCTTTTTCCTTGATTTATTTGATAATGATGCCTCTACTTCCCCTAGTCGTGTCGAACTACGCCTTTACTTGTTCCGCTAGTTTCTTATCGCGCGCTTTGTTTTCTAAGAAATATTCGGGTTGCACACTGACTGTGGGAAATCCTATGATCTTGGAAATTAATGCAATGTCAATCTGCACTAGTTTTTCCATCCAAATTATGCCTCCATGGACCTGAGCAACCAATTTTTTGATGCACAGAACAACATTCTTACTGCACCCAAAATGCGATATGTCCAAGAGATTCATTATACCTGAGTTATATAACCCCGTAATCCATTGTGCGGGCTCTATCACTAGCCTTCCTAGGGGTCCAATCTCCCCTGTGTTGATCAGATAGCTTTCCTTGACCAATTCTAAAAATTTGACCGCGTCGCGGATGTCATGGTTTGCATACCTTGGCTTGGGTACCTTTCCCAACATGTCATTGACAGTGGGGACTACGTCTGAAAGAAATGGAAGGGTAGTTTCCATACTATCAGGGGTCTTTATTTTGTGCCCCGCAGCCAATGTGCCTGCCTCTGTTCCTTCTGTGCCCTCTTCTTCCCCAGTTGACTATGGCCAGTCAGTTATGTCCTCGACCAATACTTTTTCTTGTGCTTTGGATTGTCGTGGTCCCACTGTGTGATCCGGTCTCACAGGCACCTCGGGGTTAGGGTTTGAACCCCCGTTTATGACCTCAAAGCCTTGCACTATCTCTCCTTGCTACGATGTAGGGAGATCTTCCTCAACCCTCGTCGGGCTAATCGATTTTGGGTCCGAGGTGGTCACATCCTCAAGTTCGACTATATTCTTCGACTGCTGCATCCTTTCTTTGTGCCTTTGGCCCTGTCGAGTGACCCTGACAAACTGTCCTGGTGACCCAAAATTTGATGGAGTCATTCTTTGCAACTATTGCAATGTCAACTTGCTACTTCGTCGATTGGGAACTAGGGCACGGGTTCTCTTTCTCACTCTGAGCTCAAAATTTGCTAAGTGTTGAATAACTAGACTCTTTTCCGCCTTTTATAGACTGGTTTATGTTCACTTTTACTTTTGTGTGTGCATTTGTGCCAAGTTCAATTTTCACTATGTGCAGTCTTATGATGTCTGGCACGGTAATTACTACATGAAAATTTTTCCCATTGTTTTTGTATTTTCTCTATTTTGTATTTTTTTATTTTTTTTCCCTTTTTTATCCTTTTTATATATTTTTTTCACTTTTTTTGTCCTAGCTTCTGCTATAATACATTATGTACATGTATGTCCCACTTACTGTGTCGTAAATTTTAATTGTTAGGAGGTTGACCATCCCTGTAAATTTTCATTCGACTACCATTTATCATTCCCTTGAGTTTTGTTCCTTCCATATCCCTTAGTTGTACATATCCCCCATCTGTGACAATCTTTACTTTGTAGGGCCCTAGCCAATGCATTCTAAACTTACTAAGATGTTGAAAACATTTACTGTCATAGAGAAAGAGTAGGTCTCCTTCCTTGAAACTCTTCCTCTTGATATGTATGTCATGCCAAGATTTGTCTCTTGCTTTCTGTACTTCTCGATGAAATCCTGCCAGAATCCTATCCTATTCCATTTGCATTAGTTGGTTTAACATTTCCTTTACTGTGCATCTTTCTGTCATGTTAGTGATTGCTGTTACGTGCAGACTGGGTACTAGGAATTCTAGTGGCACCACTGCTTCTTGTCCATACACCAACTTGAATGGTGTATGCCATGTTAGCTTCTTACATGTAGTATTGTATTCCCATAGTACTGCTGGTATCTTCAAATCCCAATCATCCCTATTGACATTGTAGATCTTTGTCACAACATTCTCCAAGATCTTATTAAAGGATTCTACTGTTCCATTTGCTTGAGGATGGTATGGTGTAATCTTCCGATGATATAATTCAAACTCCTCAGTCATAACCTTGATAGTATTGTTTATAAAGTGAGTACCTTGGTCACTCATCAAAATCCTTAGACAACCAAATCTAGCGATCACTTTCTCAAACAAGAAGTGTGTTGTTGTCTCTGCACTGCAGTCTTTTACTGGTGCTTCTTCTTCCCATATTGTTAAGTATTTTGTCGTAGTAATGATATATCTCGCTCCTGACCTTTTTAATGGTGGATGGATTGGCCCAACAAATTCTATTTCCCATTTTTCAAATACCTGCAAATTTACTTGTGGTCTTAGGGGCATCTCATCCCTTCTATTAGGTTTACCAACCCTATGAAATACATCACATCTCTGGAAATATTCCTTAGCATCTTTGTGCATTGTTGGCCACCATAATCCTACGCGCAATACCTTATGTGTGGTAGCTTTTCCTACATAGTGTCCTCCAACTATTCCCTCACGAGCTTCTACCAGAATTCTAGGACTTTCATGTTCTAGTACACATCTTCTCAAAATGTTGTTTGCACCCATTTTGTATAATTGTCCTGCAATTGGTTGATATTCTGCATGTTGGCCCTTGAACAAGTTGTGGGAGATCCTTGGTCAAGTTTGACCTATTTTTGGACTTTGACATCCTGTTGAAGGAGGAGCACAAGACGAAGCAGAGAACACGAGATCTTGGCCCATTTTTGGGTCCTTTTTGGGATTTTGGATTATGTAACAGGTATGGGATGTCGGCCCATGGGTTTACCCATGTTTAGGCCTATTTTGTAAAGTATAAATAGATTCTAAGGTGATGTAGTAAATATATAAATATAGAGAGTTACGAATGGATAAGTGATAGATCTATGTGATTGAAGGATTGTAGTGCTCTGTGCATACTGTGTAAGACTTTCAGAGATAAGTGCAAGTCATTGTAAGAGGCTATGGAAGGATGTGTGCTTAGATCTACTCGGGGAAGAAGGATCTAGCGAGCTGCGCAGATCTCATGTCCTATGCGGAGAAGGGTTTTGAGGCTATGTGCATGTAACCTATTGAAGAAGCTAATAAATAATAAGAGTTGGTGGATGTAGCCCTAGGGTGGGGGTGAACCACGTATATGTTATGTTTCTCTTCTTTGTGTGATGTCTTTATGTGTTTATGTCTTTATTTGCTAAGTGCTTCGATATAGATAGATAGATCTGTTTATTCTTTGTGCTAATGATGTATATGGATGTTAGATCTTACTTATATGAATGTGCTTAGTTATTGAGTCTGTTATATCTAACCTACTTCTCTACGATAAATGCTTAGATACATCAAATCTGGATGAATGATGTGATGTTCTGTTTTATCTGCGAAGTATATAGTGGTTGAATATTGATGAAATGTCGGTGCTAAGTCCTTTGTTAAGCATTACAATCATAGATCTGTGTCCCAGCTAAGGTTTCAAACATTTGACTTCTGCAACCACCCCTGCCTCTACGTCGGGTGAGACTTCATCTGCTTCGCAGGTGTTGCCGAAAGGGATGGTAGTTAGGGTTTTTTTGGTGCACTATTGTATCATTGAACCCTAAGTCTGCCCCTATGCCAAAAAATGGTTCCGTTGCCGGGACCTGAAACTGTGATTGCTGGGAACTAAGGAATAAGAAGATTTGTGCAAAGATCCATCCTAAAACTGTAGAACCTCTGTGCATAGATATGTCTCTCTAGTGCACAATACTCTACCTAGTTGTGAATCTTTGTGCTAAAGAAAAGAAGACCAATCTGAAGAAAAGAGGTAACATCTAAAGCTTTGTGCTTTGAGAAAGATAAAAGTGAGAATTTTTTATTAAAAGAGGTAAGATCTGCAAGCTCTGTGCTCTGATAAAGGTAAGAATATTGAAAAGTTCTAGTTCTGAAAGCTTTGTGCTCTGTAGAAGTAAGATAAGTGGAAATTTTTGTTTCTAAAGTATGGATCTAGGTATGTTTAATAGATCCTATCCTAACTTGAAAACTACAACACTAATAGATGAAATAAGGTTTGATATGCATATATCTAATAATAATAGTGAAAGATATGTTATACCTATGCATAGAAAGAATGTTTGGACTAACAAGTGGATGCAGGATCCTAGAAAGAAATGTTTGAAGGTTAGCTACTATGACACTGGTGGCAGTATAGAAAGAGATGGGAATCATTTAAAAGAAATAGAGGATTAACCCTATGTTACAGTTGCAAAAGACTGGGATATCTTGCTAAGGAATTCCCTGGAAGAAGACCTAGTTGTCTTTGTTGCAAAGCTATGGCCCATGAAGTATTGGATTTCCCTAGAATGATTGCTAAGTTTGAAAGGATGAATATGAGACAAGAAGACCATGAGAAAGATAAAACAACTGAGATTATGGAAGAACCCTAGAAAGACTCAGAGAAAGTATTGTCACATATAAAAGAAACCCTGAATGACCACTAGCATGTCAGTTTATCAAAGATCTTCAAAGAAAAACAATGCCTTGAAGCCATAATAGGAGACTTCGACATTGACTGTGTTCTAGATGAGAAAACACAGATGAATATCATGACAGAAAGAACTTGGGAAGTTATAGGAAGGCCTGCTATGATTCCTTCATTAGGAGGAATAAGACTATTCAATGGAAAGATGATAAACCTATGTGGAAAGCTCACCCATATTTCTATGAATGCCAATGGAACTTTGACAGAGGAAGATTTTGAGATTATTAAATTTATTGAGAACAACGCCCCATTTACCATGTTACTAGGGAAACCTTGGATTGAAAGAGATCAGGCCAAAAGGAAAGAAGAAAAATTAGTTTTAGCGTAGAAGAAGCAAGAGTTAAAAGATTTCATGAATAGAAGGATTGCACACTTAATTAAAGAACAGAAGAACATATTGAAGCTATTTAACACCAGAAACCCATATATCGAAGTTGCAAGAACACTAGAAGACCCACAGAAGATTGAAGTACCTATTCCAGATAAAGAAGAAGTATCACCTTCGACTCTTAGGAAAGGATATGAACAACGCGAAGTAACTATGACAAAAGAAGATAAGAATTAGAATGGAGAAAGGAATACCAAGACGAAGCTCAATGGAAAGAAAGCTTGAAAACTAAGTAAGAAGAGAGCTAAGATCGACAAGTTACAAAAGGTTCCAGAGGGAACTTTGCAGAAGGAAAATTTGCAAAATTGGAGCTTCACCGGGATAACAGAGCAGCGTCACATGGCACTTCGCCATGGCAAAGAAATATAGTCGTTGGGACCAATATAACCGTTCGGATGACCCCCTGAATGGGTAGAAATACATTTATGGTTCGCCACTAGAATGTTGAACCATGCCATAATGGACAGAACAGAGTTAATGAAGGCTTCTCGACCATTACAAGCAATCCGTTGCCAAGTTATCTATTTATCCCGTCGTGCCATGCACTGAGAAAACTTTTTCTAATCATGAATTTGAGCCCATAGACTTGTTGATTTTATACAGTGATCATTGCGCTATTGCCTTCTATCCTATTGCAGTGTCTAAGTTACTCCTCGAACCCGAAGATTTCCAACCCTGAGCGTGTATGTCAGACGAGTTCAACGCTGTAGAGAGAGTTGTTGAAGAATTTCTAATCGACCTCATGATTGGAAGAGTCATGTCGATGTCTACATGTGTACAAGCATCATCGATGAGAGGACTGCAAGCCTCTCCGTCGACTGCTCGTGGATCGGGGCCATCCTGACCATCAACAGAGAAGAGAACCAAGAATGAAGATGACCTAGAAAACACAAAGTTGATTCCATCCATATTGACAGATTACATCCCACCTCTGGCTAGTGTGGTGAATCGTGATAGTGTGCCAAGAGACTTTGAGTAAACTATGGTCACTGCGTAGCTCTTGAAGGGGATATGCACAATTCGAACAGAGCAGGACAAGATCATGGCGTTGAAGTTCATTGAATTCAACCTCGGAGATCGAAAGATCTATGGCATGCTTGCCCCATACAAGTACCTAACCAGAACTAAAGGGAAGAATTCGAAGATAATCCCCCAGTCGTGGACAATGAACCTCGTGCAGTCTACCCTGCTGAATGTCATGAAGATCCCACACTTCAGAAGACACCAGGAAGTCAATGCATGTGTCAAGCTGCTACTGTCGTGTTACCATGGTAGCTACTTATTTCTATATCTCCGCATTATAGTTGACCCAACACTGATCCACAGGATCATAGGACTGAGTATGCAAGGACCTGAACCATAAGACTTTTATCCAGGAAAATTCGCAGATCACACACTAGCACATAAGATCAAGGATACATACAATGGCGTTGAGAAGGGAACAAGAGGTTATAACGTAGCTTCCATCCAGAGTGGAGCAGTTCGCCTCGCATGTCAACTGATAGCTAGAAAGCTAGTAAGAAATAACCGACCTACGCAGGTCATCGACTTTGTTGTTGACCTCGCAGGGAAGTGCGCGGAAGGCCTACAGATGAACTCGACGAAGTACCTAGTTAACTAGTTGGAACTAGATTGCCGAGAAGCATAGGATCAGGGTTATGAATTTCATTTCAGTTGGCTCCTGTTTCGCATTGCATTTTTTTCTTGGAAGATGTCGAAAGGAGTGACCTTCCCCAACATAGAGTTGTTCGAACCGCTTGCCGTGAAGTTCACTACCCTGTGGTATTCAACTAATATGAACAAACAATGGTAGTCAAATGTTGTGTTTCATACATACTACCTCCAGCTAAAATGAGCCATCGAAGTTGAACCTCGCATGACTCCAAACACCCTACAAAGGTTCTGACCACTAATGAAGTTCAACGCAGATTGACACTTTATATACATTACAGTGCGAGCAGATGAACATCAAGAGTAGCTCCAGTCATATTACAAACTCACAAAAGAAGAACTTGAGGAGATCACCAAGGAATGGTCTGCTGAACTCCTTATCTCTACCAAACCCACAGAGATATTTGATATTGACAGCCCAGAGGACACTCATAAAGAACAAAATACACCCGGAACCAGCAGGTAGAAGAAGACTAAGGAGGTCCAAAACTTAAGTAGCACCTCAATGAATACCACATCCATGTCACTTGACCAAGGGGGTGATGACGAAGTAGAAGATGAATAGAGACCAAGCGAAGTAACGCCGCCTAGAGATGAGGTTGACCCTTTGAAGAAGAGGAAGGTTTCCCCCTCAAAACCTTCTTCCCAGAAGAAATCGAAATCCTCCATGACCAAGATGCAGACTGTCCTCACCTCTGATGATTTTGATTTTATCATAGCAGCCCTAAACGATGCTTCACTGGATATAACAGAGAAATAAGGAGAGAAGAAGGAAGAAATGCATGATAGTATTAAAGAAGAACACTGAGGAGTACAACAAACCCTTCAGTCCATCTACGTAGTCTCCACTATGCCCCTGCCATTGGGAGAACTAGAGTTGGGAGATGATCCAACCCAACTCCACCGACTAGCTGAGACAATCGAAGCTCGCCTTCAACAAGCACAAGAGGAAATAGAACAAGCCACCCAGGTTTTGACACAAGTGCAAAGAGTACTTGTAGAGAAGCACCGAGCTGTAGAACAAGAAAAGATTGATCTCTAAGAAAAGTTTGATGAAGAAAAATCACATCTACAAGAAGGAAGAGAAAAGTTGCTCACAGGCAACTTGAAGTGAAAGAAGCGGTCAATAGAGAACTTTGTTCTGTGACAATCATACAAATAAAGGCAGAGGATTGAGTCACACAGCAAGTAAAGCAACTCACAGAAGCTATCCATCAACTACAACAAAACATAGTAGACCTAGAGCTCCATGCAGTGCCCGAGACCCTACAGGATGTAAGGGATCAAAGAGAAGAAACTGCTCGAAGCGCAGTTGAGAGAATAAAATCCCTTTCTATGGAATGTAAGCAACTTACTGATCCCAGTGCATAGACTTATGAGCAAATCACTGAGAGTCCAGAATTGAAGGCACTGGAGTTGCAACTCTAAGAGGTGAAGTATCAAGATGAAACGATACAAGCACAGCTAAAGCCCCTGTCAGTTGTGGAAATAATGAAGTGATCCCAGGAGCAGCGCACTTCCCAGCAACAGATCCACACTATCTAGAGCAGAGTTATGGAAGTAACTCAGAGCCTCCAACATGTACAAGATAAGGCTTACCAATTGTTCATAGAGGTAGAAGGTCAAGGAGAAGAACTGGAGCAGGTTGTCACTGCAACTGAACATTGCTTGGAGGGACCTGTCAACGATGCAGTCATCCAAGATTTCATTGAACAGGAGGCCAAGGCACAACAACAAGTCAAATAAGCTCGAGCTATGCTCGAGGCTTTTGAAGTGGAATTATCCAGATCAGAGTGACTAGGGACGAGTCACATGTGATTTTTGGGGGCCTGTTGGCCCTTAACCAAGTTGTGGGAGATCCTTGGTCAAGTTTGACCTATTTTTGGACTTCGACAGCCTGTTGAAGGAGGAGCGCAAGAAGAAGAAAAGATCGTGGGATATTGGCCCTTTTTTGGGTCCTTTTTGGGATTTGGGATTATGTAATAGGTATGGGATGTCGACCCATGGGTTTACCCATATTTAGGCCTATTTTGTAAAGTATAAATAGATGCTAAGGAGATGTAGTGAATTCAGAAATATAGAGAGTTATGAATGGATAAGTGCTAGATCTATGTGATTGAAGGATTGTAGTGCTCTGTGCATACTGTGTAAGACTTGAAGAGCTAAGTGCAAGTCATTGTAAGAGGTTGCGAAAGGATGTGTGTTTAGATCTACTCGGGGAGGAGGATCTAGCGAGCTGCGCAGATCTCTTGTGCTATGCGGAGAAGGGTTTTGAGGCTCTGTGCATGTAACCTATTGAAGGAGATAATAAAGAAGAAGAGTTGGTGGACGTATCCCCAGGGTGGGGGTGAACCACATATATGCCGTGTTTCTCTACTTTGTGTGATGTCTTGATGTGTTTATGTCTTTATTTTCTAAGTTCTTCGATATAGATAGATAGGTCTATTTATGCTTTGTGCTAATGATGTATATGGATGTTAGATTTGAATTATATGAATGTGGTTAGTGTCTGAGTCTGTTATATCTAACCTACTTCTCTACGATAAATGCTTACATACATCAAATCTGGATGAATGATGCGATGCTCTATTTTATCTGTGAAGTAGATAATGGTTGAATATTGATAAACTATCGGTGCTAAGTGCTTTGCTCAGAATTACAATCATAGATCTGTGTCCTAGCTAAGGTTGTAGACATATGATTCCTACAACCACCCCTGCCTCTACCTCGGGTGAGACTTCAGCTGCTTCGCAGGTGTTGTCGAAAGGGTCGGTAGTTAGGGTTTTTTTGGTGCACTGTTGTAGCATTGAACCTTGGGTCTGCCCCTGTGCCAACACTGCAACTCTGAATACCATATTCTTCTTCTTCACAGTGTCAAAATATTTTGGCGCAATCCTTGTACTCAAGTATTTAATAATATCAAAAAAATATTCATCATATATTTGGACTGAAAATAACTGCGCATCAGGGAAGTTGTCTTCCAAATTGGTAGGTTCTTCTCCATTCGTTACCCTTGACAGGTGATCAGGTCTTACATTCATCTTCCCTGGTTTTAATATCACTTCAAAATCAAATTCCTGGAATAACAGTAGCCATCAACACATCCTCCCCCCCAACACTGACTCGTTGACTAGGTTTTTGAGGGTTAAATGATATGTGAACATATTAAAGTATTTTCCCAGTAAGTAATGTCTAAACTTTTGGAGTGGATAGACCATAGCTAGGCCTTCTATTTTTGTAGTATTGTAGTTTTTCTATGATTTTGACGATTTTTTTCTTGCAAATTCTATAGGATGGTCCAAATCCCCTACTCCTAGCTGCACCATAATTGCTCCAATTGCTATAGAAGAGGCATCTACATGCACATGAAAAGTATTTTCCCAATCTAGGAACACTAGAATAGGTGCTATGACCATATTTTATTTTAGGGTGTCCAAACCTTGTTGACAATCCTCATTCCACTGAAATTTAGTATCCTTCTTTAACAATTTTTCCTTTGGCGCAGTGATCTGTCCATACCCTTTTACAAAATTTCTGCAATATCATGTATGTCCCAATGTTTCTCTCAACTGGCGCACTGATTTTGGTGGTGGTAAATTGACAATAACTGCAATCTTGGTTGGATCTACTAGAAATCTTCTTTTGCACACTATATGTCCCAATAATATCCCAAAAGGTGTCCCAAATATGTACTTCTTGATATTCAATGATATCTGACACTGCTCGCATTTTTCCAACATCAGCCTTAACACTTCCACATGGTCTTTTAAAATACTATATACAGTCCAATCATCCAAATACACTTCTAAAAAATGATGTATGAACTCCTTAAAAGTAGCAATGACTACCCTTGAGAATATGGTTGGTGCATTCTTCAGCCCAAAAGGCATAATTGTGTACTGATAGGATCCCCATTCTATTGCAAAAGTGGTCGTGTACATGTCTTTTGGGGCTATCTTAATCTGATGGTAACCTAAGAATCCATCTGTAAAGGAATATGCTTCCTATCCTCCCACATTCTCTAAGACTTCATCTATAAAAGGTATAGGGAAAGGGTCATGTAGGCATGCATCATTCAATTTCCTTAGGTCTACACAAATCATTATCCCCCCTTGTTTCTTCTCTTGGACTACCATGGGGCTTATCCATTCAGATTCCTCCACTGATTCTATGATACCAACTTCCAACATTCTATCAATTTCTACTTTCACCTTCTTCTTATATATTGGATTTAATTTATAAGGTCTCTGTCTGACAGATCCAACCTCAGGTTTGAGAGGTATATTCATCTCTCCTATCTCTCCTTCTATGCCTTTCATCTCTACAAAGGTAATTGGGAACATGTCATTGTATTCGCGCAATAACTCTGTTATTCTTTCTACTTTTTGTTCATCCCAGTAATCTCCAATGCTGGCTATTTTGGGATTATCACTTGTCCCAATATTGAATTTCTTCACCTTGATTGGAGCAACAAATACTTCTGATTCAAGAGATGGACCTTCCACCTCTCTTTTCCCCTCAATTTCTGTAATTTGGATGTTGTGTTGGTCATCTTCATCTAGTGCTTCTTCCTGCACATGATAGCATGACAATAGTTCCTTGACCATCTGTCTTTTTTTCTATTGGTATTCTGTCATGAGTTCAACCTCTGGTTCATTAATAAATATTACACCTCTTATTTGCTTCAATGTTGAATCCATGTTGGGGTTCTCATGTTCAAATGAGAAAGTGACTATAAAATTCTACTGCAATGTTGTCCATTATGTGGTGCCTTTGCGCATCTCTTGGTCTACATACCATTTCTCTGGAATTCCTTCTAGTGTATGGATGAAGTGATGAGGCCATTCCTCTGGTGGTTTCATTCTCCATAATGTTCTACACTTCTCAAAATGTCCTGCTGGTGTCTCCTGTCCATCATATCTCTGCATCTTTTTTCTCCCATGTTCTACATCGAATCTGATGCACAGTAACCTCTTACATTGGTACCTGTCCTTAATTGTTTCTTTGTGCACACCCCACCATCTTGCAGGTGTTAACTTGAGTGCAATCTCTAGGGATAAGAGCCTTTAATTATCTAACACTTCATCTTCGTATCTTGTGAGAAATTCCTCTATGTCATTTATGCCATGAAAACTGGGAGGTTCTCTTATCTCGGTACCCACCCATATTACTGCACGGTCTATTATTGCGCACCTTCTTATGGAAACTTCATGTAATCTCTGCTGCCAATTCTCCAAACCTATATTTGAGTTAGAAGCACATGATGTGATGCTCCTCTAGCTGAGTACTCCATCTGTAGTTGGGTTGGCATAATCTTCTTTGTGCGCGGTGGTTTTGTACAACTGGTTTATCTCTTCTAAATCCAGACAAGTTGGTTCTACGAACCTTTCCCCTTTTGGAGGGTCTAATGGCGCAATGAATCTGTATTCTCCTTATTAAAATGTCATCTTCCTTATTTTAAAATTGATTATGGCTTGGTTATTAAATGCCCAGTCCACGCTAAGCAATGATGGATAAGGTGTTGTGCCATCCACTATCTCTATCACTTCAAAGTTTGCCTTAGTGCGCACTCCATCCAAATCTACTGTCACACCCTTAAGCCTTCCAATTGGTATAACTCTGTGTTGGTTTGCTAATTTCAACTCAACATTTGAATAGCCTAGTGTGGGATATCCCATACAATGCCATGTATTATTGGGTAACACATTTACCTGAGAGCCTAAATCCGATATAATATCCCCCATGTTGAAATCTCCAATATTGGCATTCGATCTGAATTCTCTACTTGTCCTCCTTCTTGTATGGAGGTGATTGAATGTTTTATGCTCTAAATTCCCCTCTACCTCTATATTACATCTTTCTAACATATTTTTCAAAAATTTAACACATGATGTATTATTCAATAGTTTAACATAGGATTGTAGAAAAGTCTTTATGGTACTTACTTTCCCTAAAGGTTGTGCTTCATTGGTGTGGTCCATTGACAAAGGCATTTTGTACATTGGTACATTCTGAGTATGATGCGCAACTTATGTAGACACAACATATTATTTGAGGAACTCATGTCTGGCCTCCTTGAATATCTCCTTTTCTTTCCACGCATCAAACTGCTTCTGTGTCTCAGTGTTTTTCTTCACCCATTGATGTTGTGCTAGATCCCGTCTTACTGCGTCAACTCTTTTTTTAGCTCCTCCATGCGTGACTATGTTTATGTTCCTCCCATCATATCTGGCTTCTGCAGAAATCCACTGTACATTCTAATTGTTCTGATTTCTCTTTTCTTGAATCTTCCTCAATAATGTTGGACAATCCTCTGTATCATGGTGTGCCGCGAGACAGTACATGCATGTCACAGGTGGAAGTTTACATTCTCTTGCATAATGTCCTGGCTATTGGAAGTTATGAAATACTAATGGGCCTCTACCTCATCCTCCACCTTTGTAGCCAGTTCGATCTCCTCACGATGCATTGTAATGAGGCACCTGATTATACTGCGCGAGGTTATACTGAGGTTGTGCGTTGTTATACTATGGCTGTGTAGTGTTGTACTGAGGTTGCACAATGTTGTATGGAGGTGGTACCTAGTTAAACTGAGGTGCATCTTTCCCTGTCATCATTTCTACCTGCACCCTATAGGTATCTGAATTTCTTTCCCTCATCAGGTCTATTGTCCTAGAATCTTTATCATCATGACCCATTGACTTGACAAAATTGCAGTATGAATTATTGGGCACTATCTGGTACTTATGCATCATTGGACACTGATATGGATCATGCCCATGTGTCTTACAGATCTCACACCATGGTCCTCCTGTTGGTAAAGGGTTTGGTACCCCTGTTTCCATGTACTGCGTGAAAGTTTGGCACCCATTCTTGTGGTGTCCTTATGTCCTGCATGTGGTACACCAAACCAATTCTCTTTCCTGTTTTTCCTTATTCTGGTTCATCTAAAATATGAGGTTCTTCAGATCCTCCTTCAAGTCCTCTATTGCTAGATTTGTCTTCTGATATTGGTTTTCTTTCAATTGTGACGCTTCCTGCAAAGCCTCTACTTGAGTTTGAAACTTTTGCTGCCTCAAAGGGCATTTAAAATGTGGTAGAAGTGAATTCAAAAAGAGGTGTCTATGCTGCATATCAGTCATGAAATATTTCAACTTACCCTTCAACCGTTTGAACCTCTGATCAATCTACCAAACACACTCACTAGGTTTCTGTTTGATTTCAATCATCTCATTCATGTATGGATCTTCTGAAATAGGCTTATGAAATTCATTTATTAGTAGATTCTTGACATGTACAATTGTCCTTGTTATTCTTGGTGGACTGTTTACAACTAGGCACATGTACCAATCTAGTGCGCAGTCTCTTAGTGTAATATCTAGTTGCGCAAGTTTTGTACCCTCGTCTATAATATGCTTTGCTTCCTAGATATTCTTGTAGATAAATAAATTCTTTTCAGGGTCCTCAAATGCCTCTCCCTTGAATTATGGTAACCTAATGGTGGGATCATGTCCTGCCATCTTGAACGATGATGAACTAAAACCTCTGCCTAGTGTATATACTTGAAAACTACTCCCTTAACTGGTTCCTCCATTTGTTGCTCCTTGATTGGATGTACTTCCTATTGTCTTTCTTCTATTAAAATTCAGTTGTCTAAATGGTGGTGTTCTTTCTGGTGTATTAGTCTCACATGGGGTTATGGCTTCCACACTAACACTAACATGGATAGGAGTTCTGGATTCTATTCCTATCCTTGAACCTCTTGTCTTCCTTTCATATGTTGCACGTAGGATTTCCTCAATCTTCTCCACAACATGAAGATCCTCTACCTCTACTTCATCACTTGCCAAGCCCTCTCTCTTAGCTATGGATCTCTTCTTATTATTTATCTTTTATTGGTAGGGTGCTCCACTGCGCCTATTTCCAGTTGTTACCATTGCGTGCTTGATCTGGTCCTTGTCCATCATGATTAGGTCCATGGCCTCCTTCTTTCCCTTCTCTATCTCTCCTTCCATTCTTCCAGCTTCTGTCAGTGCTCCCCCCCTCCCCCCATGCATGCAGGGAGGTCTTAGGTTTTTGATGCCATAGTCATTACACCTTTGTTATACAATAAGATCTTGATTGAAGTATACAATGATATGATATACCTACCTCTGGGTCCCTTTAGAAAATCCTTCTCTGTTGCATTGTAAGACTTCGCAGTATCTACTGCAAATTCTATAATAAACCATGCAACAATACTATCTAACCAGAAATCTACTGCACACGTCAATTTGTTGTTAGCTTGTTGTAACTTGGTGATATCGATAGGATTCCACTCGAGTTGTCTAATTTATTTTTAGGGTGGTTTCCTTTTAATATTAAGAGCCACTCCTTCAACACATGCAGGAAATCGCAGGCAACACCTCATGCAGGTCACTAAACACATACTTGTCTAGATATTTACGGAGTGTGATTTTAGGGTTTCTATTATCCTTCTGTGCAAACTCAATTTCCTTTGTTTTAAACTAGCTTTCGATCTCCGTCTTCATTTGATTCCACGGTTTGAACATCCCTTTATATACTTTCATTTTCTATGCGATTCTTTCACGGATCCCATTCACTCAATCCCATGCAGTTCCAACCTGAAACATAACCATTTGTTGGTTATTCTTATCCTCTTTCTACTCTTGGTATGTCCCAGGTTCACATATGAATAAGTTTCCAAACAAACCCCCTAAAACTATCGTCCCTCATGGTAAACCAGAAGGCAACACAACACACAAAATGTACTGCGCAATCTCACCCGAGATATTCCTATGGGTGATTGCAATACTCATATGCTTGTAGTTTAGGGAAGAGTGGGGATCTGGGATTGCATTTCATTTTCTTAGGCCTTGATCTTGTTGTTCTCTATATTATTCTTAAGATTCATTCATCTTTTAATTGTATGCATGCAATCTAACCGATCTAACATATAACATATCTAACAAAACTATTCATTCATCCATTCATCATCTAACTACTGACATAAGGGAAATATGCAATAAACACAACACATAACACTAGTTTTACCATGGTTCACCCCCTCCTAGGCTATGTCCACAAATATCTAGCTTCTTAGGCTCTTTTATTTAGGTTTCTGCAATATATGGCATCGCGCGCACTACAATTTCGATGATACAATCACAAATTGGGTTCCACAACCTCTGTGAGGTGGACTATATCGCACTAGGCTCCTAAGCCTACAGTCTAACCCTCAATATATAGCTACTTGAATCTCCTACAACTCAACAACTTACAAAAGTGTATCATGTCTTACAGTCGTTCTCCTAACCGAGAAAAATAGTATGCTCGAATAACCAGCCGACCTAGACCTCCTAGGTACTTATTTATACTAATTTTCAGCTTATCAATCATTACAATCTCTTACAAGAACCCTAACCCTAATGTGGTTAGGTATTTCCTGCAAGCGCTCCTTGCATGATTTCCTCCTTTGTATGTGGCTTTTCCTCACGCGTGCTGCTTTTCCTACCAGTTGTCTTTTTTCCAAATTAAGCTTTACTTTCCAAAAATGGACTTTTCCTCAAAATTTTCCTACGCCCAACACTAGGTATTCATTTTATTCTTTTCAAAGATACTCAATAAGCCATGTAATTTCATACAAATTTTCACTAATACACATATCTTTACAAGCTCAGTAAAACACAAGAGAGGCTTATACGCATAGAATGTTTATATAATTTGTAGCATAATCGAGAGTACAAAGGAGACTTCTATTTGTATATTAATTTCCAAGTCAAGTGACTAAAGGGGAAGGATTTTCCACCCAACCATATGTTCTTATGCAATATATATCTGGAGTCCGACCACCCCGTGCCAAACCATGATACTACTAGGGAAATCTCTCAGGATCTCAGAGCAATTGAAAAAGTGAAGGCAACTCTCCTTCACACAACCACTATTATAAAACCCTCTCACCCACCATACCCAGGGTCTCCATGAGGCTTATTAGATTCCCTCCCAACATCAAGCTCATGGCCCTCTTATCTCAAGTTGGGTTTTGAGTTTCTCTAACCATCCATGCAGATGATATTCTCTAAAACTCAGGTCAGTCTACTTCGCATGTGAGTTCTCCCACAATTCTCAACAAATATTTTCTCATCCCCATCTCCTCCATTGTTTAGGAAAATCTTCATCGACACTCTCCCATGCATTTCCCTCCCCTTTTTCTCTAAATATCCTGCTCGTGCACTCCTCATTTTCCTCCCCTCAAATTTTCTCGATTTCTCCCCCATGCAACTGGGTGGTACAAGTTTTTCCATGGACGTATCGGTCCATTACTACCATGCATTTACGTGGGAGGTACTTGTCCAACTACCCAAATTTGCACCATTTAATAATTGGATCCTTGGTTTTTGGAGGAAGGGGGAAAGAATATCAGGTAATTCACAAACATTAAATCACTAAGGTGGCTTGGGGCTCTTAACAATATCGATTCCCCTCTATTCCCCCTCACTAATCCCTCTAGTGGTATCATGACTAGTACTTGAGATTCTCCCATCAATCAATTGTTTGAATTTATATTACACATTTACATTGTTTACAAGACATAACATGGCAATCTTATCTCCATGCTGAGATAAACCATTACTAATCACAATTAATTACAATTAATTCAGGGGGTTAAAAATGTGGTGTTATATTCCGCTCTCCCTTATTAGTAACACCTTCCTCTGTGTTCTTTGCATCTCAAAAACACCTGTCATGCCTTCATCCATCAAGTTCTCTAGCAATTCCTTTATCTTCTCAGTCTGGTATTCTCCTAGGATTATGGAATTTCAACAGTATGCATACAACCATCATCAAACAACATGAATATTAAAACCAATTCAATTCATACATATTTCATTGTTGTTCATAATTTAGGAGGAAATATACATTTGAGCACAAAACTTATATGTTCAATTCATGGATCTCCATCCATATGGTTGCCACATTTACTCAACTCACTATTTTCCTCGACATACCCAGTGTGCCCATGACTCCAATCTACTTATAACAAGAGTTATCCAAGTCTCCTTTTCCTTGTGGTCACTCACCTTCTAGTTTCAGGCATCCCATTCTCTCTTGGATAGTCCCTCGGGTGATCCATCTTTCCTACCAAGGATTTATTGCACAAGAAGAGATCAAATAATTCACTAATTCATACAGTCGAGGCGTCCCTTAGGCATGCTTTAACACAACAAAACCATATCAAGGATATCACGACATATAGGGTCTTCATATCACAAAAATGGTATTTTCCATGCTTTTCTAGCTTGGAAACCATCATCTGTCCCTTTAGTAAATATCTGACATCTCACTTGTATCACATGCATATAATAACCGTGAGATATTATCATCAATTTCAATCAAAATATTTCAAATTTTCTACCCACATATTTCCAATTTCACTTATCCATTTTCATATCTGTTCCATATATGAATTGAGATCCCATGAGTATGAAACTTCCTTCTCATAATGTTTTAGATATTTTACAATCAACATGCATTGGTATTCCTTATGGACTTATATTTTTGCCATATCCAAGAACATTCTTCTTGCAATTTCAATCTTCACGCAGCTAAACAGATTGTTATCATTCCATGCTCATTATATTTTTATTGCACACCATGTTTTCCATAATGCAATCAATTCATCACAAGAAAATAAACTAATGTGCCAATTATCCATGGTCACATTCACATAATGCACCTTTACATTTCTTCCAGAATGCCACACATTTATGTCAGACATTCCACCATGGTGAGTTGGAAAATTTATCCAATCATCTCATCATCATAGCAAGCTTTATTGACATTTGATGCCACAACATGAGCATGTCTCCTGTCTTGATATGATCATGTTCTCAAATCATCATAACAAATATAAAATCAAAATTTCATATGATGCACTCAAACATCAACAATGTATGTACATTTAAGGTCCTATTCCTTTACACATCAGTTCAATTTCAATTATGCACTATAATGCATATATGTTTCATCTCCTTGAGCACCATGTCATTGTTCTTGGATCCATCTAGATCCATGTGGCCCTATGCATTGTCTCCCACACATTTGTGCATTGTTGTTCCTTACTCAGAACATTTCTTGTCCAAGTGTCTCTTGGACAATATTCATTTCCAACCAATACACTTTATTGGCTACCCCCTTCACATAAGAAGTCAATCACAATCATAAATATATCATCAATATATAAAAATTTCAGAAGGGATTCTTACACAATCCATTTCAAATATCATGCCACATGGGCATGAAAACTTTATACATGTCTTGACTTCCAACAATCCTTCTGATGTTACCTCATCACTGGTGCTTCATGGGGACTCCTAAGGTCCCTTCATCAATATTTTCTATCAAAAATCTCTTATTATTTCCCTCTGATGAGGTGGTCCACCATTGACAGTTGTCTCCTCAACTACTCCAATCCTTTCCTACACACAACATGCATCATCACATTCACAATTATATCATTTGTCATGTTAAATCAAAATATAATTGTCATAGAACCTTTTTTTTTTAATCAACAAACATTTTTTAGATATTCCCTAGCATATCTAATTGCACTCTACCACATTATTCCTCAATGTGTTCACTAGTGGAATCATAAAAATATTTCAGTTGGTTGTACTTTTACATAGCCATCAACATTCTCATGCCAGAAGCTTTCACACATAATAGTTTTCTCATTCTAGAGAAATACAATAATCAACAAGAGAGGAGTCAAGGGATTCTCCCTTTTTCCAACTTCTTTACACAATCTAATTTTTTTAGCTTAGCTAAAATCTTTTCAAGGCCTCTCTTCCCTTGCATAACATGGCTTTAACAAAATCATTCATTTAAACACATTTATTAATTTATTTTCCTTTCACCATCTATAATTGTTGTCCTTAAAACACACCACTCTGCTAAATAGTCAGAGTTTTAGAGTGAGAAAAGTGTTTTCCTTTTCTCCTTCTTTGCTTCTGTAATCTATTCCTCTTGAGATTTGCCTGCCCATTTCTTAAGTAGTCTCAGTCAAGTTTTTCTTGGATTTTCTTCATTAAGAGAGTCCTCTTTCCGTAGATGCAACAACATAATGAATTATTAAAGTCAACTTCTGAATTAATCATAAACAAGTGAATTCTTCACATTGATAAAATAAAATCAATATTGTCAAGGTTCTATCATATACAAGTCTTCCACACATGCAATATATTTTAAAATGTAATCCAAGATTCTTGAACAATTAGGCTTTTACAACCCACTTCCTAATTTCCAACAATCAATAGTTGCAAGGCTTTGTCCTTCTGATAGATCCCTTCCATAGTCCACCCACATGGGGATTCTTCAATATGAAACTCTCTAGTTTCATATCCATCATCACATGAAATGATGTCAACCCATGAGTTAGGATCAACTCCATCATTTCAGTGATTTTCCCAATTCTTCCTAAAGAATATAAGCATGCATACACTCAAACCACACATTCAAACATGTGCATCTACTCTATCAACTTGCATTCATAATGTTCTTCCATGCATTTAACCATATGCATCAACATGATGTGCGTGTCTATGACTGGCACATTTTATAATTTCACTTGCACATTTACTTAAAATCATTCTATCTTATGTTTTTTCACAATAATTCACATGAAAACTTTAACGACATAATCATATTTCCTTATTTTCATAATAGCAGAGCATTCTTTCTCACTTTCTTATTCAACATTTCACTCTAACTTTTCTGAAGAATGACATAAAACCCCTTCAATCTAGTATTCAAACAAAACAACACATACCCTTCCAAATAGGGTCAACCTAGCAACAACAAAATTGTTCAACACCCAACAGGTACTAATCCTGATCCACAATCAACCTGCTCCACAATCAACATTCTCATTCATGTATTCATACCACACATTCAAATGTGTAGTTAAACCATGCTTATCAAGCATAAACACACACATATACCATAAGACAATTACATCACTTGCACATTTTCTATGTCATTCTCATACATTTATTTGATCTTAATATCAACCTTTCCTAATGAGATCTTAAAATCATTCACATGACAAGTCTCACAAGTTTGTAAATAAATATGCTTCCCTAGTTCATGTGGAATCAAACAACAAGATATCCCTCTTGCACATTTTCTATAAAAGCATCCCATATTTCAGGAATCACTTAGGTAATCAAAACATTACCCAGGGTAGCAAATACCAAATTCTATTTCCTTTCATGCCTTAAATAATTCTTAGTCAACAAACTGTTACCAAGGGAATCCTTACCTAATTTCCTCTCACTATTACTTGAACATACTAATCCATACATGTATAGCTATCATCCCTCTTTGGATGTCATCTAATGATCCACCAGTCTTCTGGAGAGTGTGAAAGCACTCTCTTTACCATATTATGGATTAGTTCTTCATTGATCATTTTCCTTATCTTCATATGGCTATAAAAGATAGTATCCTTAGCATCTTCACTAATTCTGGGGCCCCATACAACCCTTCTGGTCACAAAACCTGTTTATATACTCTTAAATGGATATCCAACAACATGCCTCTTCCATTACCCTACCAATTGGACTAACCATAACATCTCTCAATCAATTCCTTAATCACAAGGAATTTGTTCATGTGGGATTATCCCTTACATAAGAAACATTCATAATTGCAAGAGGTTATTTCAACTCCTCATTATAGACAATATCAAATTTATCAAAACAACAATTGTGTCCACTCTTTGGAACTCATACAACATGTAATTATACAACTAATGTTCAATTTCTGGTTCACAGGCTACACAAACTCAATGTCACAATTCTTCTCTAGAATCTCTGCTCATGTGCTCTATTCCCAAGCCTTGTAGGCTCAACCTTTGATTTAGGCTTATATATTTTGCCTCTGTGGCCTACTTCTGTCCACTCAGGTCCAATACTTGAGCCATAACCTTGATAAGTTCTCCTATCAGTCCCATAACTCTGAAGTTTATCCTTCAGAATCTCAAATATGGATTTACCAAGCAAGGGGAGTTTTCTCCATTACTCCTCTCAATTGAATTCCTCATCTCTGATCCACGAGGTTCCTTTCATTTCATGTTGTACATTCTGTTGTTATGTTCTTCATGGAATTGTGTTTCTTAGTGTTGTAATAACATGCAATAGTTAGCTAATCATGCATTTGAAATCCATGTACTTACTTGGCCTTAATAATTATTTTAGTGGCTCATAATAGCCCCAAACTTAGGGATTTTTTCCAATTTTTGTTCAATTTTACAATATGCTATTAGTGTACATTAGTAGTAACATCATTTCAAATAAAAATGTACATGGCTAGAACTTTGATCCTCTCACAATTTAAGTAAATAAGATAGAGGAATCAATTAAATTTTAAACCACAAGATTGGTTTTCCCTCTTGTGTAAAATCTGTCAAATGATCTTTTCAGGAAACCTTGCAAGTTCTTATTTCTTAGCTTAATCCTTGGAATACAACCCGATTGTCGTAACTCAACTTTGATACCACTTTGTAACACACCCAACCCCATTAAACTCTCTTAGGCTAGTGCGATGTACAAATTTCCTCTTTTCGTTTCTCAAATAAAATTTCTTAGTCACCCCTCTAAATCCAATTCTGATCTCATAATCCATTTCTTCTCATCAATATCTTTCCAACGATTGTAACCATGCTCAAAACTGAGCCTGGAATCAACAATTATGGCCTTTTCAAGTTTCTAGGTCTTCTTTTTCCTACCTCCACGTGGCACCCATGTGGCTCCACTTCATTTGTACCATCCAACGCAAATTGACATGTAAAGACATGCCACCCTCCAATGTGGAACACCTTGACAATGGATGACGAATACGTACACAAACCGATGAAAAATCATAGGCGGTTCTTTGCCCAATCAGGCACCAGGATTCGATGGATCCCTACATTCAACATGAATGAAGCCTTCCTAGTTGTTGGTTATCTATTTGTCTGGTCTATGGGACCATACCCCAACTAGGAACTTCACCCCACTAAGAACCTCACCCCACCGAGCACTGGGCACCTAAACCCACCAAGCATCGAGCCCTCGGGTAATTCATAAGCCTCCATCATGATGCGCCCAATCTGGTGGTCCAGATGGCACCACATACACATGGTATTGATGTGGCATGCCACCTGGAATGACGCCCTGCAACTTGACCGGACACCACACTGATGTGGCACAATGACGTGGCATGACACATGGCTGCTAACGTCATCACGTCCTTTGGTTTCGTATGGAACTCTACGCTGTAAATATGATTATTCTAGACATATGACACATTATCTTCATGACACATGGACCAACCACAACACAACGGTGGAATGACATGGCACTATACATCATCATAAGGAATAATGACTCTTATTCACTCAGGTGCTAACAACTATCCACTTCTTATTGGAAACTAACTGCATGACACTTGACTCGATTACGTCATATTGACATCATCAACATGTGACCCAACTTCATCCTACTCATACACTCATAAAGGAAAGGGTCAAACCCTACCCAACCAGGCACTGAGAAATTGAGGAAGGAAACAAAACATAATGAGCCTTGGGAGTTCCAGTGGCTCGAAGGTTCGATTACTCTAGGGCATCGACTCCCTCCTAATATTACTAAGAAAAATCAATGATCGAGAACCCTCGATACATAGATCTATCGAATATGGTTTAAGGGAACAAATTCAAAGGTTTTATGCTCGACATGATCCACACTTGGCCCGCACAAATATGATGTCGACAAGTGTCTTCCTTTGTGGTATTTTGGGCACCACACTGACACAATACATCATAATGACATCATCCTCTCTCTCCCTTGTTCACAAGCATAAAAAGGGGTGGAACCTTGTGTTGGAACCCTACCCCACCAACACCAATATTTAACAAGGCCTTAGACGTATATCCTCTTGTGCACTAGTTAACAATGGATCTACCTCTAGTTCCTAAATATTCGATGAAAATCAGATGGATGAGGTCCATCCTCCCCTCTGATCCAATGGCTATTGTTTCACTCCAATCATCCTTCTGCGCCCACACTAACTGAGATGCCTAGGTTCTGGGTTATGGTGCCAACTGGCCAAGTCAATAAGACTTAAGGCATGGCCACCCTCAGGGCCATATCAAGGTGCTTAAGGCGATGGTTTCTCCCGACTTGATATCCATTACCAAAAGGAGAAAGTGGGAAAAGTATGAAATGCACAGGTCCAACCCTCTCACCATTTCAGACTTCAAAAGAGAAAAAATAACTAGCAAAGGAAAACTAAGGTGAACTAAGAGCTTAACCAAGCAATCTTCTCTCAATCTTTAGAGTTCTCAATTTCTAACCAGGTTTCTCTTACAACAAATTCTCAAGGGTTTAATAACTAGGAAAGTAGAGCATAGGGATATGCTATGAGGTACCAAACATGGAGGCTTCTCCATTCATCACATACCCCATATGATAATAAATAGTAAGAAAATATCAAGCAAACATAGACTATTCATTAGGTATTCATTTTATTCTTTTCAAAGCTACTTAATAAGCCATGTAATTTCATATAAATTTGCACTAATACACATATCCTTACAAGGTCAGTAAAACACAAGAGATGCTTATACAAGCATAGCATGTTTTTATAATTCACGACATAACAATGAGTACAAAGGAGACTTATCTATTTGTAAATTAATTTCCAAGATGATTGACTGAAGGGGAAGGATTTTCCACCCAACCATAGGCTCAAATGCAACAGATCTCTACAGTCTATCCACCCCCATGCCAAGCCATGATACCACCAGGGAAATTTATGAGGCTCTCAGAGAAATTGGAAAAGTGAAGCAAGGAAAATTTTAGGGGCTGTATATTTCCCATGGGATAATTTCCCATGCTTTTTCCCGAAAAAGACTCGCCAATTTCCATTTTTTTTTTGTAAAAATTATTCGCCAACATTCATCGAATAAAATTATTTTACCTTAAAAAATAACCCAAATTTTATAGAAACTTTATAAAATTGTTATAAATTTGAATATTCTTACCAAAACATTTCCAAACATTTATAGTTTTCATATTAAGGACTGGCGAGATTCATGAAGGTTTCTACATTTTGAGATAAATTTCCATTCTTAAAATTATCCTCGAAGTGAAGGTCACTCTCCTTCACACAACTATTTGTTGAAAACCCTCTCACCCACCATATATATGGCCTCCACAAGGTTTATCAGATGTCCTCACAACATCAAGTTCATGGCCCTCTCAACTCAAGTTTGGTTTTGAGTTTCTCCGACCAACCATGTAGTAGATCTATTCTAAAACTCAGGTCAATATGCTCCACACACGAGTTCTCCCATAGTTATTAGAAAATATTTACTCATCCCTCTCTCCTCCATTGTTCAGGACAATCTTCCTCTACATGTGCCCGTGTGTCACCCTCCCTTTTTTCTCTATATATCCCCCTTGTGCACTATTTATTTTCTTCCTCTCCTCGAGTTCTCCCCCATGCAACTGGGTGTTCCATGGTTTTCTATGGACATATCAATCCATTACTCCCATGCATTTACATGGGAGGTATTGGTCCAACTACCCAACCATGCACCATTTAATAATTGGCTCCTTGTGTTTTGGAGGAAGGAGGAAAGAATATTAGGTTATTCAAAAACATTAAATCACTAATGTGGCATGGGTCACTTAGCAATATTAAGTCCCCTCTATGCCCCCTCACTAATCCCTCTAGTGGTATCATGGCTAGTACTTGATCTTATCCCATCAGTCAGTTGTTTGGATTTTATATTACACATTTACATTGTTTACAAGCCATAACATGGCAATATAATATCCATGCTGAGATAAACCATTACTAATCAAAATTAATTACAATCAATTCAGGGGGTTAAAAATGGGGTGCTACAAATTGATTGATTCACTAGTAGAATTTGGAAAATAAATGTGTACGTGACTAAATGTTTAGTCACGACATGAAAAAATCACTAAATTATACTAATTTTTTGCAACACAGTTACAAATGACTAAATAGATGACTAATTTGATTGTCAAAAAAAAAATCACATCTAAATAATTAGTCACACAAATAACAACGCCTAAATAAATGACTAATTTGATTGTCGGGTAAACACAACTAAATAAATATTAGTCACACAATATAATTTGCAAAGTTTATATACACTATAACTATGTGGATGATTTAAAATATATTGACCAATGGCTATGAAAAAGATATCATATTTCGTAATATTATATTATTATAATATTGTTTTTATAATAATTCCTGCTATCATTTCACTCATTTCACGACATACTTTCACGACATATGACAAATGTTGAAAATTAATGTATTCATACTACTCTTTGCAGAAGTGGGAGAATAGGGTTATATTGATCGCATTCATAATTTGACGAGGGCGCAGAGAAGGTGGGAGAATAAGGAAGAGTCAGAAGATGAAGCAAAGGTTAATATGGAAGAAGAACTTCTCAGTGCTTTGGATGAATTAAGAAGATACAAAAACATATATAGACAATTGAAACGTTTTGTAGTTGAACACAAGGAAAAACATGAACATAAAGAAAAGGAGATGGAGAAACTCATAAGCAACCTGAAAAATCAAATCCTAGAAGAAAATAGGATGGAATAAAATCTTGAAAAGTCTCTTAAACAGAAACAAATAACCTGTGAAAAATTGGAGACAGAATTAGTTCACCTAAGAAAAGAGCTTGATGCAAAACTTATTCAAACAAGATATGAAAATAGCTCTAAAATCTTAGATAAGATTATTACCACACAAAGGGATTCAAGTAACAAAAATGGAGTAGGTTATTCTAAAAAAGAAAACCAAGTTAAATCAAAATATTATGCAGCTACTCTCCTTAGTACATCCAAGAAGAAAGATGAAGAAAATACTAGCAATGATCATAACTCTAGAGGATTACTTCCACCCATCAAGAAGGAATATAAGACAACACCAAATAAGGTTGATCAAAATAGGTATTCTCACATTTTCTTTGGTTGTTTCTTTGCATTCTCTAATTTCAGACACAAAGCTATGAATTGTAGAGCATATGGAAGGAAAAACTTGAGGGTTAAGAACTATAACCTTAAATATAACCAAACAGTAGATCAAGTTAAAAGGAGAAATTATAACTCCATTTCACCTCTACAAGAAGGGAACTTATAATTCTTCAGATGTCATAATTATGGACATAAAGAAAGTAATTGTAGATTAATGGTTGTCTCAGAAAAACCGAAGTTCATTAGAGAGCAAAAGAAGCTTTGGAAAGAAAAAAAATCAAAAGAGGAATACCTTATTGTCTTGAAATCCCAAGATAAACAAGATCTATGGTATGTTGACAGTGGTTGCTCAAAACAAATGACATGAAACAAGAAATTTTTTTTGAACTTAAAGAAACAAAAAGGTAAATTCAAATTTGGTGACAATGCTTTAGGTAACATACTTGGAAAAGGCACTATGAATTTGGGAAAAGACAAATTCAAGGATGTGTTGCTTGTTGAAAACCTAAAACCTGTCCTATTAAGTGTCAACCAAACATGTGATCAGGGGCACATTTTCATCTTTGATTCCTAGAAATGTGAGCTTAGGAGAGAGGACTCAGGAAAATTGGTTGGTACTGCTCCTAGAACTCTTGAGAATGTATATATAATAAATACAAAATTGAATGAGGAGTGTCATATAAATTTAGTATATGAAAGTTGGCTATGGCATAGAAGGTTGGGGCACATTAACTTTGACAATTTAGTAAAATTCAACATTCTTGAGGCAGTAAGAAACTTTCCAAAGATCACAAAGCCCTCAAATCCTATGTGTAGACATTTTCAACTAGGGAAGAAGACTAGGATAAAGAACACTCAACCTCAAAACCTTCAGATCTTGTTCACACCGACCTCTGTGGACCTACAAGGACCAAGAACTTGCAAGGAGAGTCCTACTTTATGGTGTTCATTGATGATTTCACTAGAATGGATTGGGTATGTTTTCTCAAGGAAAAATCAGAAGAAATTAACAAATTCAAATCTTTTAAGACCCTTTTTGAAAATGAAACAAATACAAAAATCAAATGTCTTAGATCAGACAATGGTGGCGAGTTCACCTCAAAAGAGTTTGACCTCTTCCATGAAACTCATGGAATAAAAGTACAATTCTCTGCTGCCAGAACACCTCAACAAAATGGGATTGCTGAGAGAAGGAATAGAATAGTCCAGGTGGCTGCAAGGACTATGCTCAATGAAGCAAGATTATCTGATGGATATTGGAGGGAAGTTGTAGGCACAACAATATACATATTAAATAGAGGTAAGCTCGGGATTAATAGTAATAAGAGTCTTTATGAACTATAGTTTGGGAGATCTCCTTCGGTAAAATACTTCAAGGTCTTTGGAAGTAAGTGTTATATCAAAAGGCTTGATGAGAATCTTGGAAAATTTGATGCTAGATTTGATGAAGGTATCTTTCTTGGATATGCTTCTACCAAGAAAGCATACAAATGCTACAATATTAGATTACATAAGATTGTTGAGAGTGTAGATTTTAAGGTGGATGATTTAAAAACAATAAGGATGAAACATCAAGATACCATACTCGACAATGAAGATGAAGATGATGATGAGTCAGTGTTGGAGAAATTTCTATTTTTGGCACACTAGTTCAGTGGGAGTTAACTGACTAGTTCTATTTTAGACTTTCTAATCTTAGACCATCACTATTATGCATGCATTCCTAATTATAGGATGTCATTTCCTATATGAGTGAATATGACTAACTCATTGATTAGATCATAATATACATTGATTCTCATTCTTCATATTTTATCTCTCTTCCTTTTCTTGATAAGATTTGTTTATGTATGCTTTAGCTAGGTCTCATGTGTAGGTTTCCATGAAACACTGACATGGTATCAGAGCCGAGCTGCTTGGAGCAACCTAGACAAGCCATAGAAGAGCGAAAGATTTCTTGAGTAAACCTAGTTTCCGCAATTGTCACGGCCTATCCCTATCGAAAGGTGCGACGATTGGAATCTTCGCGGCCTATCCCTATCGAAGGGTGCAACAGTCACACTGAAACTTAATAATTTTTCTTTTTCAGGCATCATCACAGCCTATACACAACCAAGGCACGATGTTGTCACACTGTTCTCTTCATCCAGGGTGTGACGATTCAGTTTTTGACAATCGTCACACTATGTCCTTCATTAGGGTGCGATGAATTAACATCATCACACTTCATGCTTCTCTAGGGCGTGATGATTCAACGACCCTTCAAAAATTGGTTTTCTGCGGTAAAATTGCAATATCTCGAAATCTGTGATTTGGGATATGCTAAATTTTTTACCAGAGACGTATAACATAGGGATTCTCATGCCCAACAAAAATATCCAAAACCCACATCATATTTTAGGATATATAGTTGTTTTATCATATCTATAGCTGCCATAACACCACCAGTCATATCTCAAAATCCACGATCTGGGTTTTCAGGATCTTTTCAGTATCAATAGAAGGGATGGAGGTGATACAACTTCTTCAATCAATCCTGGTGATAATACTCACACTGTACAACTATTTTGAATGGAAGCCGAAGGCTGCATTCCAACTCAAAAGAAAAGGATTGTATAATTTGACGATGACGACAGAAACAAAACCTACATCAGTGCTTGAGCAGACCAAATGGGCAAATTGTAAGGATGAGGCCACATGACTACTTCTTGAGTTAATCTACATTGATCTATGGTTTCATGTTTTTGCATGCAAGACTCTAAACGAGATCTGACCACCTTGGAAGGACTCTTTGGAAAGCAGGATGAGATGCGAGGTCATATGCTTGAAGTAGAGTTGAATACCTTAGACCCTAAAAGTTTTGATAATATACAAGATTTCTTTACTAAATTTAAATCTTTGATTTTGAGCTTGGGTGAATTTGGTATTGACAAGTCTACACAAAATAAACAAGTTATTATAACAATCTTGGCCAAGCTAGAACCATAATACATTGTATATGTCTCTAATTTCGATTATGGCATATGTCTTTTTGGAACAAATTGGAAAATGCCTACGATGACTCAATTCATAGAGTCTCTCACACAAGAGCAGACAAAACTCATTCATATGAGCCTAATCAAGAATCCCAAAGCACATGCAGTCACCATGCATGATGAAAAATGATCATCCAAACAAAACGGGAAGGAGAAACAAAAAAAGAATAAGAGATATTCCAAACCCTTTAACGATTCTTCAAGTTCCAAAGACTCTTCAGATTCCAAGAAGAAGAGGAAGGGAAAGAAGTGCAATTATTGCAATAAACTGAATCATGAAGAATCCACATACATGAAGAAACAGATCGATCTTATGGCACAGACACTTCAACAGAACAACCTTGGAAACTTCATTCCAGAGGGAGTCAAGAAGCAGAAGGAAGAATACCATGCACCTAAGAAAGGTAATAATCATTCCCTGGTTGCAATTAATTCCTCATCTGATTCATGGATTATAGATTCTAGTGCATCCCATCATATGGAAGTGAAAGATAAAGTTTTCTCTTCTTTGAGTCCATGCTTAATACCCCCTATTCTCATGGGGGATGATACTCCAGTAGTAGTAGAAGGAGAAGGGAGAGTGGAAATACACAATGGAAGTTTTGAGAATGTTTTACATTTTACAAATATTTCTATGAATCTTCTCTTAGTTTATCAGATCACTCAGAAAGGTAAAAAGGTTGAATTTACATCCGATTTAGTTTCAGTAATTGGCATGCATGACAATTCCATCATTGCAATTGGTGAGGTGGATCACAAGTCAAGGTTGTATAAATTAACCAGGTTTTCTGATGATGACTCCTCTTTTCTACTTACACATAAGGAGGGTACTTTTCATGCACCTCTAGTGAAACATGCATATACTCTTGTGCTTCCATCAGTTTCAGACATTAGAGATGATTCCATACACTCAGATTCTATACATGGAAATAATAAGGTAGTACATCCAAATAAGAAGCCAACGTTGAAGCTTCAATAGATGCCCAAGAAGGCATAGACCACACTTCAGCCAACAGGAAACATTCCAGAGAATCCATTCGATTCGAGGAGGACTCAATCTCAACATGATGAGTCTTCTCATGTATTTTCAGCTTTAGAACTTGTGATGCCCATGCATTGATATATGGTTCAATATACTGATCCACAAGCCTACAATAAGGCTGTGGAAAATCCATTATGGCAAGAATCCATGTAGGAGGACCATGAATCTCTCCTAGAGAATCAGACTTGGCATCTGGTTTCACTTCCACCAGAAATGAATATTTTCAGGTGTAGGTGGGTGCATAGGATCAAGAGGTAAAAGGCCCGACATGTTTCCAAAGGAATTCATCAGATCCATAAATATTTATACATCTTCATGAAGACTTTCAGTGAGAAGAATTTTCGGACTTTGCAGGATCATTTTGCAGTGAAGAACACAGTTTCCTAGCAGTTGCCATTTTCTTCTTTTGATACATTATCTTTTGAGGGGGGGTTTTGTTCCCACGTGGTTTTCCCTCTTTCCTCACTTTTATTTAGTGTTCATTAGTTGCATTGTACATGAGTATCTAATATGGCCTAGTAGTCGGGACTCATTTTTTACTCCATAGTGATGTTCAGGGGGGGTGTTGGAGAAATTTCTATTTTCGACACACTAGTTAAGTGGGAGTTAACTGAATAGTTCTATTTTAGACTTTCTAATCTTAGACCATCACTATTATGCATGCATTCCTAATTATAGGATGTCATTTCCTATATGAGTGAAGATCACTCACTCATTGATTAGATCACACATACATTGGTTCTCATTCTTCATATTGTATCTCTCTTCATTTTCTTGATAAACTTTGTTTGTGTATTCTTTAGCTAGGTCTCTTGTGCAGGTTTCCATGAAACACTGACAATTAGTTGGTACACAAGCATAAGAAGTAGAAGAGAATAAAGAAGAAAAGGACGATATACAAGAGGATGACATGGATACCAGTGAATATGAGAAAGATATTAAATAAGAAGAGATAAGAGAAGAATCCCCAAGAAGAGACACAAAGACGCCCTCAAGAATAACTCAAAAGAATCATTCTGAAGAACTGATTATTACAAATAAAATCAATGGAGTGCAGACAACCAGAAAACTATTGTATCAGATAGAAATAACACTTTTGTCACATATTGAGCCCAACTCAATCAAAGAGGCATTCAAATATGGGAATTGGGTCAATGCTATGAATGAAGAATTGGACTAGATTGAAAAAAATCAAACTTTGGAACTGCTTCCAAGACCAGAAAATAAGAACATAAAATTGGAATATGTCCCAACACAAGAATAGGTTGTGGATATTTTCACTAAACCCTTGAGCATAGATGTATTTGAATATCTCAGGAAAAGATTTGGAGTAGTCTCTCTTCCAATCTAATATCTCAAGAAAATAATGCATCAATTGGCATCAATTTAGGGGGAGACAGTGATCAAAGTCATGGGGATTCATTCAAACCTTTTCCCTTGATGTCAAAGGGGGATAAATGAAGACAGTATTTCCATCAATGCCAAAGGGGGATATTGTTGGAAATATAACAATATAGGTTAGCATTGACGACATTGTCACTGATGTCGACAATCGATGTCATTACGTGATAATGATGAGTTGGTATGAACCAAAAAAAAAAAATTCCATGTACATAAGTACTAACAAATTAAGAGCTCAGAAGGGTTAGCAACTGAAGATCAGAATCTCAAAAGAGACGATGCACATGAAGCTCAAAATGGAAATCACATTGCAAAAACATGATCAAATCAAGTCGTGACCATTGGATATGTAAGTGCCAGATCAAGGGCATGGATTGATTGTGGATCGTGAAGGGAGAATTAAACAACGTGTTATTTCAAATCCCACAATTAGTCTAGATCATCATATCTCATCGACTCAAAGATCGACGACTGCGGCTGATCCACCAACAATCACACAACTTCAAATTGTGGAGCGCGAAGGGATAATTAAACAATGTGTTATTTCCAATCCCGCAATTAGTCTAGCTCGTCATATCTCATCGAATCAAAGATCGACGACTGTGGTTGATCCACCAATAATCACACAACTTCAAATTGCGGAGTTTGGGCGACAGACTAAACCAAGCGCAAGTTATGGTTCCACAATCCACATCGACCATTGGATCAAGTTGAGTGGAAGGACAGAGTAAGTCATGGACCATAGATCATGGAAGTGGCATATGCATGGTCAACCCAGATTTGACCACTTCGGGTAAAATCGACCGAAGGAAATGTGCATGAAGGAATTTTAGTCAAAGCCGAAGTTCCAAAGTAAATGTGAGCCATCTGATTGTAGGTAACTTCTTGGGAAAAAGAAGAGCCGTTGGATTTAAACCAAAGTAAATAAGAATCATAGATAGATCGAGCTATCGATCTAAAATCACGATCAACAAACAACATTCATTTCAGGTTAAGAGTTGTGAGGAGGTTACACTTTGGGTAATATCACTTCGGGTAAAACAAGAAGTAAGAAAAACAAAGGGCGAAGCCCTGAAGTCCCAAAGTAAATGAGGATCGTCTGACTAGAGGAACACTTTGGATAATATACCGACCATTGGATCGAGTAAAATGGAAGGACAATGTAAAGCCACAAATATTCTAAAGAGGACATGAGTCGTCCGATCTGAGAAATATTTCAGGAGTCACATTGACCGTCGGATCAAGGAAAGTAGATGGATAGGATAAGCAAGGAAAATGCCTCAGATCCCGAATACCCAAATTCCTGATAGTCGTTGGATTGAGTTAAACATTTTTGGGTTAAAGAATGAACATTATATGAAGTCAAGTTACTCGAGGTTTACACTTCAGGGAATCTCACTTCGAGAGAATTGGGAAGTGGAGAAATCGAATTACCCAAAGTCTCGAAGGCCAAAGTATCGAAGTGGACATGATTCATTTGATCTGTGGAACACTTTGAGAAGTATCCTGACTGTTAGGTCAAGGAGAAGAACATGTGCCACATGAAGAGATCTACGTCAGCAAGGAAACATGGCGTAATCAGATGATGAAAAGTGTCAAGGTCCCATAGGTAATTTAGGCATACGTAAGACACAAATATAAGTGACATGTGGTAGCCACTCAGTCAGTGCCACATCAACAAGTGACGTCAGCAAGTTACGTCACTCCAAGAGTTTTCACTTCGGGAGTTTCACCACTAGCAAACACCCGAAGTCCCGAAGTGGACATGAGTCATATGATCTGAAGAACACTTCGGGAGCATTCTCAACCATTGATCAAGTATAGTGGAAGGATAACATAAGTGGAAGTGTTAACGGACAACAAGCGGTCACCACTGTTGTGTGACTTATTCGATAGGTAATCACTCCGACGGAATTGCTACTCCAAAATTCAAGAGCCACAAATAGCCGAAGTCCCAAAGTAAATGAGAACCGTCCATCTCATCGTGACATTAAAACATGATCATTGATTTTGATAAGTGATCAAGAACTTGCTTGGATTAGCGCCTAGTCACCATCTTCAGTCATATGGAATAAAGAAACAAAGGGAGAAAGAAGAGGCATCACTTAGACAATAGTTCCATGGTTTTGCATAGATGGTCAGATGTAAATGGTTTGAAGGAAGCGCCTCTACAGAATTGATTTCTGCAATATTTGCAGAGACATGAAACTAAGTTAAATGAAATCGATCTTGTGATCAATTAATGAAAATCGTTTTCATTAAATTGAAAAGGCTTCTCAATAATATTGAATAAAGAAAAACAAACGAGATTATTGTTAATGAAGAGGTGTGATGGTCCAAACAAAGGGACACAATGTTTCATAACTCACACCAGTTGGAAGAGTATATAAACGAGAAAGAGTGGTGAGAAGAAAGTGTCTCTGCAGTCCAGATCAGAAGATACATTGAATATCAGATGACAGAAGCAGAGAGAGGAGTAGTCAAAACATGATACATAAGTTTTCTAGATTCATAAATTAAGGGTGGTTGGGAGGTGCAAGGGCAGGTTGGAGCCTACAGGGGAGTAGGTGCTTCCTTGTTAGTTGTAGCTGACTATATAAGGGGCTGTAACCTCCTACCAGTTGGATATGGTGAATAAGGTGTGTGGGTGCATTCTGATCAATGAGTGTTGATCTAAAGAGGAAGAACATCTTCCTTCTATGTAACTTGTGAAACAAAATTTTGCAGTTAATAGAAAAGTGTTTGTGGTTTTCCCAATTGGGTTCCACGATAAAATATTGTGTTAAAATTTGTTTGCATTAACAAAAGAATAAATTGATAAAATTATTGTGTCAGTGATTCACCCCCCCGCTCTGAGTGACAAGATCTGATCCTTCAAAGACGTACGGTTGCGCACAGGTTGGGAAATGTTGCTCACTTTGTGAGCTCGAGAGTGCTTCAAGCAGAATTTTGAGTCTGTTGCTGAGTAAAGTATGCCTATGGAGTTGTTCCATCATGTCCCTTCGCATATCAAATATGAGCTCCAGATGTTTTGGCACCAAGAATCAAATAGATTGTGAATCTCAGACCAGAGATGAGGTGGGTAGTGGAGGCTCTATTGGGCAGTCAACCAAAGGATTTTCTTCCTAGATTATACAAGTCACCCCTTCAATGGGACAAGCTGTAGCAGAGGCAGAGTGATTAGTACTAGGCCGGTCTTGGGGGTCTGAGGTTGTGTAGATAAGCGAATCCGACATAATCATAATTGGTTCTTCTCAAATTTCCTCCTCTACATAGGCCATTGGAGTCGAATTTTTCTCCCTATCACGATGAATCAGTGAGGTCGAAGAAGCCTAGGCATGCTTGTGAATGCACTGTTGCCTGGCTTCATAGCTATACCAAGAAGCTCCCCTCTTAGGCTTACCATGCTCCCATGGCATAGCGGTGAGGGAAAACCAGACTGGGCTCAGCTTGAGAAAGCATAGAGTAAAGAGAGTGACATAATCAATGCCCCAATGCAGAATCTGAGCTGAATGAGAGGAGAAATAACATACCTGAAGTAAATGGAGGGTTTCCAAGGGTGCCTAGGTGACCTTGCACATGCCTCCCATACCCATTGTCATCCATCTTCCATGGCACACTGAGAGCTCCATTAAACCTACACGAGGGAACTCTCTTTCCTGCACAGAAGCGCACTGAATGTTGTCCTCCATTCAAGATATGAAGGTGAGGGTAGAGGCAGGCCTTACAAATATGAAGGGATGCATGTTGTCAACGTGGCACCCCATCCAGGGCATTGTCTTCATTTTTATTAGTCATAATTCATTATTAATAAAATTAAAATTATTTTTTTTTATTTTTTATATATATCTTATTTATACACAAGATAAAATAAATTCCCTATGTTATCTACCCTATTGTACTTTCAAATTTGATGAATCACTATAGTGATTCTCAAAAATTGTGTCCCCATATTCCTGTCCTTGAATATTTATGAATATGAGACACACAGACAAATAGGTTTGCAATGCATCACTGGAAATATGCAAATAGTTGTAACCCTCAAGAGCAATGAAATAAAGGCCTTAATGAGTATGTACTATCATTTCAAAAAAATAATAATTACATGAGACCAAATTTTTACATGAAAGGAGAAAATATGCACTTGGGTCTTAAATCTCACTAAAAAAGTGTCCCACATAAGGATCCCAATACTAAAGCAAGTTTTTCTAAGTAGTTTAGTAAGTTCAAATTGCTTGATATTTTTGCCTCTGCAATGAACCATGTATTTATGGCCTCAACAATTTCTTGTTGCATATTATTGTTTCCATTTTGATCGACATGACATATAATATGGTTTCCAATTCCAATATTTCATGCCACGTACAACAAATATTGCCTATTCTACATAAAATAGTTGACAAACCCAATTCAATGTTGAGGTTTTAGTTTATAATTGATTTCTAAATATAATTTATCCTAAGATGAATTTATAAGTTAATATTAAGTACTAATATAGCTTAGTGATTAAGCTAACTTGCAGATTCCATAACTACCCATAAGTCTTATGAATGAAAAGATTCAAAATAGGCTTGCATATCAAAACAACCCTTTTATGTGTGAAAAGATGGTGAAAACTTTCATTTGGTTTACTAAGTTGATATACATTTTAAACGATTCACACCGTAGTATTTTATTTTGATGAAGATTAGTTCGAAGGGTATTGATTCATATTTTTGTTCATGTTCCCATATTTCTCCTAGTGGGGAAGGCAAAATGAAAATCCCCCAAGCCCTTCTAAATTCATCTCTCATTGGTCTAAGGATATTGAATTTAGGGATTTTCGTGATAGTTAATGGAAACATATGGATGATTGGTTGGAGGAATCTGTTACATTTTACTTTAGTGACAATTTTAAAATTGTAAACAAAAATTTGTTGATTGGGCCAAATCCAAACTCAAGGATCCATAAGATTCAACATGGATAGTGAAAGAAGAAATTTCTAATATTTTCAAACCTAACATGAATGTAATTTTCAATGAAGAAGAGACAAGTAACTTAAATCTTTTGGAGCCATGAAAAAAACAGTTTGTTGACTAGGAAGAATCAAAATGGAGGCAAAAAACTAGAGCAACTTGGGTAGCACGGGGAGATGAAAACACCTGATTTTTTTACAACTATGCAAAGATTATGAAAATATCAAATACCATTTAGAGTGTTAATAAAGAGGTGGGAGGGAAATATCATAGGTTTTCTGAGATGGTTGAGGTGAAAAAAATTCATTTCCATAAGCTTTTTAAGGAACCTCATAGAGAAAATATTGCTGACATAATTTAAATGGAAATTTTTTCCTAGTTTTGTAAATCAAGATAATATTCCACATGTGTCAATTGAAAACTACCATCACTCTGCACCTCATTAGAAATTGACCAACTTATTTTCGTGGGGTGGGTGATTATGTGATTGTGAGGGTAAGTCTGGTGGTTCTGATTTCCAATTCTTAGGTGAGGTGAAGTGTTATTTTGTGAGAGGTGATGGGCTAAAGGCTAAAGGATAAAGGAGAATGGATTAAGTTGAAAGTATAAAGGTGAAATGGTTTTGTTGAAAGGTGAATGGAAGTCTTTTGGTTAATGGTGAAAATATATCTCAAGCCCCTACTAGAATGTCTTGATCCTGTCCCTGAAGACTGGCTCTGGTTGGTATATTGACTAATTCATCTCCTCAAACTCCTAATTGATCATGGGTTGGCTGAGGACTAATCCTCCATCTCCTTCAACTCCTATTCCAACTCCTAATCTCTTGGTTGACTATGCCACTAAACATTTCCTATATAGATTTTCTATGCTACTAAATCAACATTTTCAAATACATGGAAGTCATAATTAACTTTCTATGAGTCAAGGTAAGCAAATAAATGAGGGCAGGGATGATTTTAGGGGACAAATTTCTCTCATGGGATAATTTTCCAAGGTTTTTCCCAAATAAAGATTCGCTATTCTAAAAATGATTCACCCAAATTATACAGGATAAAATTATTTACATTAAAAATCGCCAAAATTTTATACAAACTATATAAAATCCTTAGAAATTTGAATATTTTTACAAAAATATCGCCAAACATTTTATAGTTGGCATATGAAGGATTAGTAAGATTCACCAAGGTTTCTACATTTTAAAATAAGTTTCCATCTTTAAAATCATCCCTGAATGAGGGTACAATGTATAAAAAAATTCAGAGTTTGGGTAATCAAAAATTTCCTTAGCATGTGAATCACTTTCTTTCTCAGGTATTGTAATATGTTTCATGATAGTACATCCAATAAACATACTCTTTTTATTACATAAATCCAAACTCTAAGTGTCCATGGAAACTAGTGGTACATTATTGGTTATTGAACAAGATGATTGATCAAGAGCCATATGCTTAGTTTGTTCAAAATGTTTGTCAAAAGAAAGGGGTCTATTGTTTTCAATCACCGAGTCATTATTTAAATATTATATAGATAAGAGTTTCATTCTCCTAGTAGGTGAAGAGTTTTCCTCTAACTAATATTCCTCTTGTTTCTCTTCAATTATAATCGGTAAGTCAACATAGACCTCATGTAGAACAAGGTTCATGCTTCTAGTCCAAGATATATGCTCCCATGTATTTTTTCTTCTGCACGATCATTACTACTTGCAGAAACAATGACATCTCCAGCTATCTATTCCCATACTCATGAAGGGGTTTTTGGTTACACATAGGGTCCTCTTGGTCATGGATACACTAATAGGAATAATAACTAGAGGCACCATAGTCTATGTCTATGTTGGTTGGAATACCCTATATGTGTTGGTTGGAAAACCTGGTGAGCGATATATATGATTATTGTGTTGTTGTGTTGAATCTAGTATATCTAAACTATAATCACAAGTGTGGTCACTTTCTAACATTCTTCAATATCATAAAAATGGAACTCTGATAGTTTTAGAAAAAATGTAACTCTAATAGTTTTAGTGCATGATAGTTTTAGAAAAGAATTCTTTCAAGATCCTTAAAGTTCCCCCAAAATCATTAATCTGCAATAAAATACATTAAATTCGTGAATTTTTTTTAATTCAAGCTCCTTCAAGTTCCCCCAAAATCATTAATCTGCAATAACCCGGACAAAACTGAGAGTGGGAAGTTGCAGTAAGAACTACATGCTCCACAAGATTGCCAAACTACAGAGGATTCAGATCTGCCAAGGCTGATAAAATCCTTCTACGCCACCTTTATCATTTCCTATTGGATTATCTGAGCAATGCTTTCTTTTCCCAACCTCCCTTCACATCTAGAAAATGCAAAATTGTAGACTAGCTTAATTCCTTGTCAATGTTGTTGTTGTTAACAACAACTTAGCTGATTTTATGCCCTTGTACTATCTAAATTACATGAGATTGTTAATTAACATATCAAATTAATATTGGAATACATAACATCAAATATGAGTCTAAGTCAAAGGTTGGCAATGGATGAATACCATGCATATGATGAGAGAATAGCCGATGAGAATGATATGGACAAATATCTATGTCCATGCAATGGTTTTCCTGGTGGAAAGGTGAGAAAAAGAAATTTGATTTATCGACATATGATAGGACATGGACATAGTGGTGTAAGTCCCATTTTTTGTTGATGCTCTACTCAATAAAAAATAACAGATGTGGGTTGATTTAGCTTTGTCCAAGAATGAAACTTGATTTTGTTTCTGAACTTTGCAAGGACAAGATGAGGCTGCCCTTCAACTAAGTCTCGTGTTTCAATATTTACTACTGTGCATCCAATGGACTTTGAAGAATTAAGAAAAATGTATGATTTTCATTTATTTCTCATGGATTAAGCTTTGGTTTTGTATTTATTGATCAATCATCGATGGTTCCAGGAACAACCACATTGATCTATTTGCATAGAATAATTCCATCTTTCACTATATCAAAGATATAATTTGTCATAGGATCAATTGGAAGGTATATTTTCACCACTAGATCATCTCTAAGGTAGCTATTGACATGAGAAAAAAATGCCACCTCCTCAGATTCACAAATTCTCTGAAGAAAGGTCGTTGTGGCAGTCTTTAGAAATGCATATTTGTTCTTGGAACCACTTAATTTTGTATGTACCTGTGTCTACAAATTAAGATAAATTCGTAGAAAACCTTTGAAATACACAATCTCTTTTTCATTTGAATGGTATTCCCCCACAACAACTCCTACCTCCTCGATGAATAACTCCTCAAAATCTTTCATCTTAGTCATTCTAGAGCTTAAGTCCCCAATAGTTAATTCACTCATTTCCTTCTTCATGGATGCATATTGTTATTTTAAAGTTTGAAGCTCTACATGGGTGAATTGGCTCTGAATCGAAGGATATGAAACCAATACTTCCACATATCCCACCACTTCCATTATCAAGTGGTAAAGAATCCTATGAAGTAATGTTATCAATAACAATGTTTGAGAAACTTCTAGTTACACTTCCATTTTCACTGTTTGAAATCCCTGCATCTTCACTGGTTTGTTTTGTAAGACTCCAAAGAATAATGCTTGCAATCAATATAAGTATAATTTTAGGATTGACCTCAACAATGTCTTCAAGTAGAAGGAAAACTGAGCATCCAATATTCCTTTCCACATTGATTATATAGGTTGCATTCAACCTCTTTTCTTCCTCATTCTCACCTTTTGTGAAAATGTACCAATTCACAAACCTAGGTTCCATAGAACTCAATATATTATAAATATTCCTTTGTTGATTTGGTATTGCATATGAAAATATATAAATACAAGAGCAATACAAAACAAAGAAGTTTGTTTTTATTGAGATAATTTATGTAGGTAATTATTATAATATGTAAATGTCCACTCCTATATAGGTTGTATCCCTTTCTGTGTGTGGAAATACAAAAAATAGTCCCATTTTGTGTTGAAGCTTTGCTCAATAAAACATAACATATGTGGATTGATTTCTTTTTGTCCAAGACTGAAAGTTGATTTTGTTTCTTCACCTTGCAAGGAAAAGATGAGGCTTCCCTTCAACTAAGTATCATGTTCCAATATTTACTACTGCACATCCAATGGACTTTGAAGAATTGAGACAAAATGTATGATTTTCATTTATTTCTCATGGATTAAGCTTTGTTTTAGTATTTATTGCTCGATCATCGATGGTTCCAGGAACAACCATATTGATCAATTTGCATAGAAGAATTCCATCTTTCACTATATCAAAGAGATCATTTGTCATATGATCAATTGGAGGGTATCTTTTCACCACTGGATCATATCTAAGGTAGCTATATTTATGAGAAAAAAATGCCACCTTCTCAGATTCACCAATTGTGTGAAGCAAGGTGGTTGTGTGGAGAGATTGGACACTTTTCTAGCCAGTGCACCTAAGCTAAGAAGGGATTTTGTGAAAGAGGGAGAAGGAAAGAGATTGCAGCCTCAACAGAAGTTGAAAACAAAGAAGAGGAAGATGAGTAGTTGTTCGCTGCCACAACTAGAGAGTTTTCTAGAATGTTTAAGGATGAATACACTCTATTCTTGGATACAGAGGACAAAACCAGGGCAGGCTAGTAAATAGAAAATGGGGCCACGAGTCACATGATAGGTGAGTGAGTTGCAATTCATGAATTCTCAAGTCAAGCTTCAGGAATTGTTAAGTGTGGGATGCATTCCAGTGTGATGAAATTTCATGGAAAAGGGGCAATATCACTACAACTAGAATCAGGAATAATTTTCAGGATACTAGAAGTATTGTATGTACCATGTATGAGAATCAAATTTCTCCCAACATCATCCTCGAAGAATCAAGGCTATGGGGCAAGCTTCTTTGGATGCAGTGTGCACATCCGTCCAGTTAAAATTCAAGAACCAGGACCACTTGTAATGATAAGCATAAGTGAATATGGGCTATATAAATTGTGGGGACAACCTATTTATAGACTCACAAAAGAAAGAAATGAGTTTGCAAGTCAAAGTGTAAGAGAACAGGAGGCCATTCTCAGTAGAACCACATGGTGGTAATGGACTCAATTGGATGAATAGGGATACTTAGAGAATTCCGGTACAGGGTGTAGCAGACCCATCCTAGCAGAACAAATAAAATTTCCAGACATGGAACGGTTGGGCCTCTCAGACTTACAGGGAGAAACACATAGTGAGGTGGATCTTGGAGAGTACAACTCCAATGAATTTACCTCCCTCGCTAAGAGGGAGTGTTAGAGTATAGCTCGTACATGTAACTCCTTCTCATTAGGGGTGTCTAGTAATGAGGAGGAAGGACATATTTTGACTAGACAAAAGAAAATTAAATGGTGGGGACCAAATAACTCAAGCTAAGATTGCATCTCAGCCATTCATGCATATCAATTATTGATTAAGTCCCCACCCTTGGATCAAGTTCATAATGAGAGGATCCAAGGGCTAGGAATGATTGAGGAAAATATGCTAGGGTCACAAGTAACCTGGAAGCCTCACTATCAATATAAGATAAAAGAGAGTGAGGTCGACTAGAGTGAGGAGGCACTCCAAAGAGGACTGAGATAGGGTCTCCAAGATAAAAAACAAGAGAAGGATAAGAAGGGACAATATAGATACCAAGTCAGGTCTATCTGCATGCACAAGGAGGAAATAATAACCATAGATCAAGTCGGGTCTCTATGTGTGTATAAGGAGGAAAGAAATTTGTGTCTCATTGTGTAAAAAATGAGCCGAGTTAGGGCAAGTAGTTTGGGTCTCACTGCCTAGATGAGGAGCCGAGTTAGGGCCAACATTCATCATAGTCAAGGAATAGAGGTCGAGATGGGCCTGAAGGAGGTAAAGGATTCGAGTTAGGTAAAGTACGAAATACGCTCAGATTATAGGCTCTTCCATTCTGAAAGGAAAGTGTGCCTAGGTCAAAGGTAATGGTATAAGTTGTGCTTTGTGAAGATACCAGTTGAATATAAACCAAGTAGCAGTTCCAGTTTTGTATTTTGTGGTTTTGATAAGTATTACTAGCAAAAGTACGAACCTATACAGGTCATATGATATATGTAAACTCATATTGAGTAAATTATATGCTTCCATCAGACTTATATAAATAAAATTTCACTGTTTTGATGATATTCATTGATGTCGTGTTTTAAAGGTGTGGTTGTCATAGGAAAGAGAAGAGTTTAATTCTACTTCCGTTCATAAATATTTTTTCCTTCTTAGTGTTATTTTTCTTCAAATCTCTTTTGCATTCGAATGATATTCCCCCACAACAATTCCTACCTCCTCCTCGATGAATAACTCCTCAAAAATATTTCAGTTTAGTCATTCCAGATCTCAAATCCCCAACATTTAACTCACCCTTCTCCTTCTTCATGGATGCATATTGTTATTTTAAAGTTTGAATCTCCTCTTGGGTGAATTGGCTTTGAAGCCAAGGATCCGAAACCAATGCTTCCCCATTGCCTGCCACTTCCATTATCAAGTGGTAAAGAAGCCTCTGAAGTACTGTCATCAATAACAATGTTTGAGAAACTGCTAGTTACACTTCCATTTTCACTGCTTGAAATCCCTGCATCTTCACTGGTTTGTTTTATAAGACTCCAAAGCATAATGCTTGTAATCAATATAAGTATCATTTTAGGATTGAACTCAAAAATGTCTCCAGTTAGAAGGAAAACTGAGCATCCAAGATTCCTTACCACATTGATTATATAGGTTGCATTCAACCTCGTTTCTTCTCCATTCTTTCCTTTTGTGACAATATACCAGTTCACAACCCTAGGTTCCACATAACTCAGTATATTATAAAGATTCCTTTGTTGATTTGGTATTGCAGATGGAAATATATAAATACAAGAGCAATGCAAAATAAATAAGTTTGTTTTTATTGAGATAATTTCTATAGGTAATTATTATAATATGTAAATGTACACTCATATACAGGTGGTATCCCTTTCTGCTTTAGGCTTAACCTTTATATAATATTTAATATAGTGCTCCTTTTTGCTAAGGCGACACGACTATATATAATGGAGAGTTTCTTGATGCTTAACTTTTTTTACTATTGACATATAGTGCTACTTTTTGCTAAGGCAACTCGACTACAAATATCCAAAGTTATGAATTGTAAGGTTAACTGCCTTGGACAATGAGATAATTTCTTGTAAAATAATGCTTTAAATGATCTTAATATCATAACTATCATATCATAAAAGAGATTCGAAGGTTCATCACAATGTTTCATGTTCTGCACTTGCTTTTTTACATCTCTTTCAATGCTTGTTGCGATTCTGTTGTTTCATTGTTTGAAAAATAGAACAATTACCTTGGAGATAGTTTGCTGCTAATTTTAAATGTTGTATAATTTTTTTCATGATGGTTAAACCACATGCAGATAAATCATATGAAACATACAGTGTCGCCAAAAGGAAAAGGCATTTATAATGTCAATAGAGCTCCGAAGACTGCACAAGAGTATGTCAATATTGGTCATAATGATCATGAAGAACTCATCGAGCAATATGTAAAGGACATTGTTGATAGTGGTGTTGAATTTGAGGTAATCAATTTTTTGTTGTGATAGTTAATCTGTCCCAATGTTTTTTCATAAATTTTCACGCTTAAAATGTTCTTTTTGGCAAAAAAATATTACTTGCATTCTTCATACTTTTGAATGTTGTATATTTGTTTTGCATGATGAAACCACATGCAGGGAAACTCTATAAAATAAGAACGATGAAAAGGACAAGTCCTTATCAAAAAAGCTATGAAAGATGCACTAAGTGATCTCAATATTGATATCGATCATATTGACGTTGAACTTGAGAATAATGTGCAGTATATTCATAATGGTACTAGTGAAATCGAGGTAAGTGCAATAGTTATACGCTAAATATTAAAATATAATTCTTGTTTTAACATTTTTCATATCTCAAGATAATGTGTATTTATTTTTGTTCTTGCAGAAATGTATTGATCTTAAACTCCAAGAAGGCGACAAAGTAAAGTTGTTGGATCTGTATGACAATGCTACTGTGGGTATCAGATGGATTCACTCATTATCTATTATACATGGAGTGAAATTGAGTGGATCAGGATGTGCAAATGTAAATGTTATAAAGGTCATAAGTAACATACCCCCTCTTTATGAAAAAAAATAGATGGATCTGTCCGTTTGAAAGAGAAGGAAAGAATCTTCACACAGTGGCCTTTGAAATAATTGCAAAAAATAACATGTTTTTTATCACAGCTATTAGACAACTTGGCCCACTGATTTTATGCAGTTGTTTGAATGTATGTTCATGGATCTTTTATATTATGGTGTATTTTGTAGACTTGCTAACTCTCATTGACAGTGGTTTGAATGAATGCATGTTTGGTTTTATTTTTTATTTTTTATTTTTTATATTATGGTGTATTTTCAAACTTGGAAACTCTCAGTGACAGTACTGTACTACTTTGACATTTTTTATTACACACACACACACACATATGATCATCTTGCAGTTCACAATATGGTGTGTTAATTTGATTTTTTTGTTTATGCAGTAGTTTGAATGTATATTAATGTTCATAGATCTTTTATTATGATGGATGTTTTATTATGGTGTATTTGTGGAATTTGATATTTTTTTATATATATATATATATATATATATATATATATATATATATATATATATATATATATATATATATATCTTGCAGTTCATCTAAGTTGCAATATTATATGTTTTAATTTGATTTTTTGTACATCCAATAGTTTGAATGTACATTGTTTGTGGATATTATATTATGGTGTCTTTGCATACTTGGAAACTCTCAGTCACAACATTGTACTACTTTTAACATTTTTTATTACATATATGGTCATCTTGCAGTGCATTTAAATTGAAATATTTTATGTTTTAATTTGATTTTATGTCAGATTATTGTAGTTTTTTTTATCATGATCATGTTAGAATCAATCTTTTATCTTTTATTTTATGTTTTAATTTAAGTTTAATACTAAGTTATTTAATGTTTTAATTTAAGTTTAGTACTATGTTTATTTCTGCATTACACAATTAATTTATGGTAAATAATAAATTATTCATATCATTATATAATTGGACATTTACTACTAAACTTGTAGTAAATATAATGATTATGCAAATAATAAACATTTTATGTGTACATGTTAGGGACCCAATCTCACTAACCCCTCACGTAGGTAGAAAAATATATTTCCATGTAATAAAGGTCAATATTAATAAGGCCTAGTAATAACGAAGAATAAATCAAATGTAAGAAGACCTAATAAAAGCTTTCGCTTCTAGAAGGAGCTTCCTCTAGAATGTTCTTTTGGATAGACATATTTAGTATAAATAGGATTAGAGGGTATGAGAAGTTTTTTCTTGGATATTATTGTAATAGAGCTACGCTCTGCTGGAGGTTTCCCCCTTGAAGAGGCAAGAGAACATTGCTATCAATAATCAAAGTGCCCTTTCTGGTGTTATTCTACTATTATTATGGTATTGTTTTGATTATATAATTGCTTCTGTGCCATTTCTAGCTAAAATATTTCTTTTCTGCATACTATTTTATATCTGGAATATTACAAGTGGTATCAAAGCACCTTCCTCGATAGAAAATTGTGGGTTAATTGTTTTCAGGGTAGAGAAGTATTCTGACGTCTTAAAGTTACAGAGATCTCTTGTTACACGCATAAATCCACGGTCAGGGAGTCATACACGTAGTAAATACAAGTGGTACTTAAGCACACATCTGTTGGCCACCGTTGTAACCCCTGTTTGTACCCCTTCGAGTGGTAGTGTATCAGACAACACCTGTATATAGATCAACCTAGATCTCTTGAAGCCCTCCACAGATAAACCGATTAGTTTCCTGAATGCTATAGTGCCACCGAGAACAACACTCGGTAAGATACTCTCTAGTACATGGGTATTCAAGTAGTACGAATAAGGGCACGGTCTAGCCTTATTAGTTGGTGCCCTAAGATATTGGGCCAAGTACTGTTGTTGGACCCCGCACGTATATTAGAAAGCTATAGCATAGGGAAACCCTTGTCTGTATCTCTTGAATAATCTAACCCTTGGGATGAAAACACAAACATAAAAGACAATATCTATTGCTGCGCAACTATGCCTCCGACATTTAGGTTGCGAAATTACTACACATTTCTTCCTGTTAAGAATTTGGGCATTTCGTCACTGCAGTATTCTTCAGATCAGAGTATAACTCCGCGGTAGTGAAAGAAAAAGTCTGGATCCTGTTGGCACCATTAATTGAGACCTATCCCGTTGGATTCCTCTCTTCTCCCTTATCACAGTCATACCTATCATTTTTTAGAATAATTTCTTTTATTGTGGACCCGACCCCCTTCCAACACCCTTATTTGGGCCTTACCCCATTGGATTCCCCTCCTCGCCCTGATCATCATGATACACTTCACCCATAACCCATTTTCTGTGTGGTCTCACCCGTCCCTTTTCATTTTCCCTCTTCATCATGGCCCACGCTTGTAGCCAAGACTTGGAAGCTTGCTTCAATTCCTTGTACTCTAATTTCATAGAGACCCAACAATAAGTGAGACAACTTAGTGCCAATGCTGCCAGCATCAATGAAAACATGCATTCCTCCATTGACACCAAAATGGAAACCATCAAACATGACCTCACTACCCAACTTGAGTCCTTCAATACCCAACTTGCATCCTTCAATACAATGATCTGCGCCAAGTTGCATATCCCTGCAGATCTTCCCTCCTCTAACCCACCTTTGCAATTCGAAGGTGAAACTTCCTCTAATTCCTAGAATTTTCAGCCCTATCACTTTCAACGTGACCTATGCCTTCCACGTGTGGATGTGGCCAAATTTTATGGCTTGGATCCCATTGGCTGTGTAACTCAAATGGAACATTATTTCTCTTTGTATAACATTATAGATGAGTTGGCCAAACTCCAGTACGGTGTTCTCCATCTAGATCAAGAACGATGGCAGTGGTGGCAATGGAGAAAAAATGCCCTCCAAGGGTATGTGGCTTGGATACAATTTGTGGCAGAGCTTTATGAACACTTTGACACTGACACTGACCATTTAGGTTGTTTAATAAAGTTGAAAAAATCTGGAACAATGGAAGAGTTTATAACCACTTTTGAGCAATTTAATTTCCGTACAGAGGGCATGTTTGATGTTTTTTTCTGAGAATGTTTTATCAGTGGCCTCAAGGATGAGATTTGTGCTCATGTCCTCATGGCTCAGCCTCAGAGTTGGGTGGAATCTACTAAAAGAGATAAGGAAGCACAACAGGTTGTCTCTTCTCAAACCCAAAAACCCTCCTTTATTCCTCACACTAAACCATTCACTCCCACTCCTCCTACTCCACTAAAGATCTAGAAATTGACCAGGGAAGAAATGGTTGAATGCCAACTCAAAGACCTTTGTTATAATTGTGATGACAATTTTTTTCCTGGGCACAAGTGTAAGGAACAAAATATTTTTATGGCCATCTCAGAGGATGTTTTGGAAGACAATGTTGAGGCCCCTCTTGTGGTCGAGTCACCTGCACCCGTTGACATGACCCCACTCTCCGACCTTCCTGAAGTCGAACCAGTCATTTCCCTGAATGATCTCACTGGCTTCTATGCTCCCCAAAACCTCAAGCTAATTGGTTACATTAAGCATCGGAAGGTCATCATTCTTGTTGATAGTGCAAGAACCCATAATTTTATTCATCACCACATTTCCCAAGAAACTAATTGTTATATCCATTCCATCAATAATTTTCAAATCATGATTGTCAATGGAGGGTCCATGAAATGTGGGGGGCGTTGTGAAAATGTGCGTCTCCAAATTGGTCAGTACCACATGAAATATCATATGTTTATTATCGACATGGGAGGTTCTGACATTGTGTTGGGTGTAGAATGGATAAGAAATTTGGGTCCCATTCTCATGGATTTTAAGGAATTAACCATGCAATTCCACTAGTGGGGGAAACAATATAAGTTACAAGGCATCACCGTCAATTCCCCAGAGATCATCAGTTCCGATCGCATGGAAAAGCTGCTCAAAAAAGGTCATTCTAGCATTATTGCACAACTCCATGCCATTCAAGCCATTGAGACAGCCTCTGTGTCATAAGACCTCCAATCCATCCTATCCAAACATCAAGTTGTTTTTTCCACTCCCCAGGGACTCCCTCCTTCCTATGGTGTTCATGATCATTCCATTCCCCTTGTCCCTGGTAGCCTTCCTCCCAATATATGTCCCTATCGTCATCCATTTTCCCAAAATAATGAAATTGAGAAAATTGTTCAAGAATTGTTCAACATAGGTGTTATCCGTCCTAGTATGAGCCCCTACTCTTCTTTTATGGTCATGGTCCTTAAGAAATAAGTTTCTTGGTGCATGTGTCCTGACTTCTACGCCCTCAAAAAATTCACCATTAAAGACAAATTTCCCATTCCTATCATTGATGACCTCTTGGATGAATTGAGTGGTGCCCAATTCTTTACTAAACTTGATCTTCATTCTGGCTACCAATAGATATGTATGAATGAGGCCGACATTCCTAAGACTGCATTTCAAACTCATGAGGGACACTATGAGTTTCTAGTCATGGTTTTTGGCTTGTGTAATGATCCCTCCAATTTCCAAAGCCTCACGAATCATATCTTCCATCATGTTTTCGTCATTTTTTCTTAGTTTTATTTGATGATATCCTCATCTATAGTAAAACCTGGACAACCCATCTTGCTCATGTGGATCGAGTTCTACATCTACTCTCTCAACACCAACGTTTCCTCAAACAATCTAAATGTTCTTTTGGAGCCTCAAAAGTCGAGTACTTGGGTCATCTTGTTGGCAAGGTAGGTGTCAGGGTGGATCTTAAAAATATTGAAGCTATGTAGGATTGGCCTCGCCCAAAGACTCTCAAAATATTGCGTGGATTTCTTGGTTTAACAAGTTATTATTGCAAGTTTGTTAAGAATTATGGAAATATTGTGACACCTCTCACTGCACTCCTTAAAAAATATTATTTCACTTGGACTTCCGCAGTTGTTCATGCCTTTCAAACCATGAAGGCGTCCATGTGCACCACTCCACTCCATACCTTTGTCCTAGAATGTGATGCTTTCAGGAGAGGAATTGGAGCATTCCTTATGTAAGAGGATTGACCTTTGGAATTTACCAACAAACAACTATCAGAGTGACATTTGGGAAAATCAATCTATGAAAAGGAAATGTTGGCTATTATGCATGCAGTCGATCTTTGGCACCCTTATCTATTGTGGCAATGCTTCCAAATTAAGACAGATCATCAAAGCCTCAAGTATTTTCTGGAACAATTCCCTTCCTCCTTGGAGGAACAAAATGGGTGACTAAGCTCTTTGGATATGATTAGGAGATCATTTACGAGAAAGGAAAAGAAAATATGGTTGTTGATGCACTTTAAAGAAAATATGAAGATGAAGGGTCCCTTTTTTCCCTCTCCTTCATTGTACCAGATTCACTCCAAGTTGTTCACCAAGAATGGCTACACAATCCTAAAATTTCACTTATGATCCAACAATTGCAAACCAATTCTGTAGTTTCCCCAGGGTACTCTTGTCACAATGATGAGCTTCGCTACAAAGGCCGTTTGTATTTAAGTAAAAAATCACAACTTAAATCCGGTGTACTTTATGAGCTTCATGCTACACCCACAACTGGGCACTCAGGGTTTACCAAAACCTACGACCGAGTCAAACATTCATTTTTCTAGGATGGTATGAAACAAGACGTTCACAATTTTTTGGTAGAATTTGATGTTTGTTAATGAAATAAGGGTGAAACAGTCAAATCTCTTGGCATACTACAACCACTTTCGATTCCACCTACTATTTGGAGGGATATCTCTATGGATTTTATTGTGGGCACCCAATTGCATCTTAGCACAACTTATCATCACGAGAATGATGGTCAAACTGAAGTTGTCAACAAGTGTTTGGAAAAATATTTGAGGTGTTTTGCATCGGAAAGGAAAAATCAGTGGGATCAATGGTTACCACTAAATGAATGGTGGTACAAAACTTCTTACCATACAATTACCCACATGAATCCTTTTGAAGTAGTATATGGACAAAATCCACCTCCAGTTCTCTCATACCTTCCAGGTGTCTCGAAGGTTGAGGTCGTGACCAAACGCTTATAGTTTGAGAGGCTATTTTTTGTACCCTCAAAGAGAATTTTGTCATGGCCCATAATCGCATGAAGAAACAACCTGATCAAGGTCACTCTGAACTTCAATTTGCATAAGGAGACTAGGTGTTTCTTCGACTGCAACCTTATAAGAAAAATTCTCTCAAGGCTAACCATTGTCAGAAAATGGAACCCAAATTTATGGTCCTTATACCATTCTCAAGCATGTGGTACAGGTGGCCTATCAATTAGCTTTTCCGAGTCATTCTAAGCTCCATCTTGTTTTTCACGTTTCCTACTTAAAGAAGGTCATTGGAACTAAGTGCCAAACTCAAACCAACCTTCCTGAGTTGGATGAAGAAGGCTCCATCTGGTTACAACCACAAGCAGGTTTGGACCATCGTGAGTGTCTTCTACGTCAACGCACCATTAAGGAAGTGTTAGTCCAGTGGAAAGATACAACTCCAACAGATGTCACTTAGGAACCAACTACCATTCTATAGCAATTTCCTCACCTCAAGCCTTGAGGACAAGGTTTTTTTTAAGGGGGGGGGGACATGTTAGGGACCTAATCTCCCTAACCCCTCATGTAGGTAGAATAATATATTTCCATGTAATAAAGGTCAATATTAATAAGGCCTAGCAATAAGTAATAATAAGTCAAATGTAAGAAGACCTAATATAATATTTCGCTTCTAGAAGATCTTCCTCTAGATTGTTCTTTTATATAGACATGTTTAGTATAAATTGGAGTAGAGGGTATGGGAAGTTTTGTCTTGGATATTATTGTAATAGAGATCTGCGCTATTGGAGGTTTCCTCTTCAAAGAGGCAAGTGAACATTACTATCAGTAATCAAAGTGCTCTTTCTGGTGTTATTATGGTATTATTCTGGTATCGTTTTGATTATAGCATTGCTTCTCTTCCATTTCTAGCTAAAATATTTATGTTCTGCATACTATTTTATATCTGGAATATTACAATACACTACCAATTTACATAAATCATTGAATCAAAATGACTAAATATACTACTAGTTGATGACAATAAATGATACAAATGACTAAATTTACTACTTGTTGACGAAACTAAATGACTAGAAAAACTAAATAAATGACCAGTTAATGAAAATCAATGACTATAACAATGGCTAAATATACTACCAATGGATGGAAATTAGAGAATAAAAATGACTAAATATACTACTAGTTGACGGAAAATGTTGATTACAATGACTAAATATACTACTCGTTGACGGAAAATGATGATTACAATGACTAAATATACTACTAGTTGACAGAAATAAATGATACAAATGACTAAATTTACTACTTGTTGACGACAATAATGGACTACCACGAACAAATAAATGACCAGTGAACAACAATTAATGACTAAAAAAATAACTAAAGTTACCACCAAAATAATCAACCAAAACAACCAATAAATGACTAAATTTTTTTAGTCATATATTTGGTCGCGTTATATATGTCCAAAAATATACTACTAGTAGTCACGTGACTAAAATTAGTCATTTATATGAAATTTTTAGTCATTTTTTCGGTCATTAATTTGTCTTTTTCTATTAGTGATTGGATTGCAGCCACGGATAAGTATTTTGACTACGAGGAGGTAGAAGATAACAACAAGGTTATCTTTGTTTTTAGAAGATTGAAAGGACATGTCTCATTATGGTGGGATAATGTTCAAGATGATAGAAGAAAGAGAGGCAAGAAAAATATCACATCATAGGACTTAATGGTAACCAAGTTTAAATCCAAATTCATGTCAAGGGATTAGTACACACAATTGTTCAGAAGACTTCAGAATTTGAGACAAAGAGTAATGAATGTGAAAGATTATATAGAGGAATTTCACAAGTTAATTATAAGGGTAGGTCACTTAGAAGAAGATATGGAAAATGATCCAGGTGGATATTAGTGGCCACCCACCTATTCCAACTGGCTCATCTTGACAGTTTTTAGTTCAACATGCTCTTCTATAATTATTTGTAATTGTGGGTTCTACACTTCCAGGGTTGTATGAATCCCTACACAACTTCTAGGTGGATATTTGTGGCTTCCCGCCTAATCCAACTGGCTTATTTTGTAATTTTTCATGTCAATACATCTTTATGTACTTCTAGGGCCATTTTGTGGCCCTAAACAATGTTTTTTTAACTTTCCATAGTCAAACTGTAAACGAAGTTAGAGTTTGATGGCATAATGTGTAGTTCTCGAAAAGACCTTTCCAACGGGCTATCACCTTCCTAAAATGGAGGCTGTATGCAAAAGTTACAACCTCGAGAAGTTGAGGTAACAACTTACCGTTACACATCAAAACTCCTCACTTCGATAGTGTCACATTCTCATTGTCGTAAGTGTCGCACTTTTGTCGCAAGTGTTGTAAATGTCGCATTTTCGTCACGTAAGTGTTGCATCGTGAATGACACCACGAGAACACTTGATATGACCCCTAAAACATGTTAGAAGAAGAAGCCTCATCATTTGATAAATGAAACATTTTTTTTTCTATGAGAATTGGTCATCTTGACAATTTTTGGAAGATTAGCGTTCCTCTTCTTATATGCAGGGAGCGCTAGCACTCTCTGTCTATCTAGAAGGGAGAGTTGTAGCTCTCTATTTCCCATTGTAAAGGAGCATTGATTGGTTGAGAAAATCTTGGGAAGAAATCCCCTTTTTCTCTAAGGAAAACTAGGGATGATTCAAGTTGGTTTGGCTCAAATCTAACCCTTAGGCTGCATCTAAGGGAGATACCACAACTGATGAAGTCATATCCACAACTAATCCAAAATATAACCAAGGTGGTTGGGCCTCCCAAATCCTATAAATGGAGTCATTCTCAGGGTGAACAAGGAGGAATATAATCAACAAAATCATTGTCAATATGATCATGGATCTTTCGAGAAAGGTGTTGGACGAGGAGGACTTGGGGAGGCCACTGCAACACCAGATTGTAAGTATCTCTTTAAAGTTAACATCAATATACTTGGCCTATTTCCTTCAAGATTGTGTATTATTTCATGTGATTTTCGATCTTTGTAGATGAATTTATTTAATCTAATCTCATAGAGTAGGAGTTCTTGGTCTCTCTTTGTTGTACATTGTATTACAGGTATCAAGTTGTGCTGAAGAGTTTGGAGATCAAACTTAGATTTGGAGCAGCAAGGAAGAAATACAGAATAAGGTGCATCACACTTTCTTCCATCTCTTTCTCTTTCTAATTAGTTAAACTGAATTCAAAGGGATGTTACTGTCCATTTGTGTTTTTCTGTCTTTGTATTAGGGGTCTAGAATCCAAGGGAAGATTCATTTGTCCACAGGGGAATCATTTTGTAACAGAAATTGGCGACTACACTGGGTATCAAAAATTTTAGTTTTGGTTCTTTCCTTGGTATTTCCTTTCCTTTTTCCTATCTCCAGATATTTTTTTTTCTGATTTTATCTATCCATACATCTTTCATCTTTTCTAAAGTCATCTTACAGAGTCTCTGATTGAATTTTCCTGAGTTTTTGAATTTTCTGATTTTTTCCAAAATTTTTCTCAGAACTAGCACACTCTCCAGTTTAAGTCAGAGCACTGATAGCTTGATCAACACTCCCTTAGAGTGTATTAGGGAGTGCTTTAGCACTCTGGTGCTGTTAATACTAGAGCGCTGATTTTTCTTGCCTTGGAAAACTGGTGACTATCTGTTTGTTGGGTATAGTTATTGGGCCTTTTTCTTTGGCTCAAATCATATTCTATTAGATATTGTCTTCTGTTTGACTTACAACTTGATTCTTTTCACTCTTTTAGTATTGATTTGGTTTTGTGTTGTCTTTCCTTATCGCAAAAAACGACCGCATTTCCTCAAACTTGGGTTCTTTTTGTTGCTCTTTTCGTTGATCTGATTGATTGGAGGTTGTTATAAGGAAAGTCATTGATCTCAGTACTATTTACTTGGTATTTGATCCATTAGTCATTTCCGAGAGATTTTTAAGTGTGATTCTTTGTTTTTTTGGTGTTTTTCTTTTGAACAGATAGTTTGTTCTTCTTTTAGTCTCTGATCGACTATTGAGAGTGTCTTTGTTTGTGTGCTTTTTCTTGTTGTTCTCCAAAGTCAAAGTAGTGAACTCATTTTTCATTATTAGTGAAAACACGAAGCATTAGATGAATTATTCAATTTACATTTACAATAAAAAATATACTTTCATACATTGGTTTTGAATATTGTAAAGGTTTTCTTCATAATTTGGCATTGGTTAGAATTATTGTTGAGAATGAAATTCTATGAAATTTTTCATTCTTAAGTGTTTGTTATTGAAAGAAACAAAAGTCTTCTCCTTCCCATAGTTAGAATTTCATTGAAAAGAAAATTTGCATTTCATTATTTTTATCTTTCTTGGAGTCGAGTATCAAACATCACCAGTTTCACTATCATTCACCTTTGCGTAACGAACAACCACTAAAATCAACGCTAATTAAAATTAATATAGAAACCTTTTATTTTTAAGATCTTTACACCAACAATAGATTAGGACTAGATATTTGGAATAGGCTGTGAGAATAACTCTCCAAATAATTTAAGACAATCTCAGAATCTTGCGATAGGGAGAGTAAATCCAATTTTCGTATAAGCATAGTTGGGATCCCCCTCTCACACAGGGGTTACACACGAGGTCGTGTTCGGGAGAGAAACGAATATTATCCCTCCGAGGATTAACCATTCGTAGTAGTTAGATCATATATTGGGGGTTCCTCTTGAGGTTCATCTATCTTCAGGTGGTATCGAAGCTTCATGAGTTCCAAATCCATTCAGGGTCCTCTGGAGTTTACCGGTCCACTTGTCCTTAGTTCTCTTGAAGGATTTCAAACTTGATATCCTTCCCATACGTTCAGACTCGAATGTCGATTGTACTCACCTAGAGGCTTACTGCGATTTGGTATCCTTCGTAGCCACAATGCTTAAGTTATTAAGTTATCATCTCCATCTATAGGCGTTGATGCTTCCTAAAGATTCATATCACATTGCACTTATATATCTTCAGATGATTTTGAGATATAGATCCGTTGTGTATTTCTCACAGATACACTTTTACATAGACATTCATATTTGTCTCATAGCCATTGCTGTGTTGGTTTTGTCACATGGGTGAGAAAAAACACATGACTTGCATGCTTAGTTAAGTCAGCTAAACAAGACATAAGTTTGTGAGTTTATTAGATAACCAAATACACATGAAGCAAAGAAATAAAAATAAAAACAATTAATAAATAAATGTTAGAGAAGCTTGGAAGAACTAGAACCATGAAAAGAAAAAAATGACCAACATATAGCTATCAATGGATCACTATATTGATAGGATAAACACCGTAGAGAAAGGTAGGGATTTATGAGTCCCCTCTTCCCCCTCTCTTGAGTTCCCTAATAAATATATCTTCTCTTAATGAAATGGAAAGTAACAATGGTGAAGAAATAAAATGTCAATTCCCTCAAGAGGTGAGTGGAATGGCCCTTGCAATGGTGCTTGAATGATTCCAAGAGAAAAGAGGATTCTCAAAGAAGAATTCTTGCAGCATAACAATAACTTGGAGTTATTATTTTTCTAGCACACCCATGGAAAATATTTATAGTGTCCATTCATGGAAAGATATAATTGGTTCATAGTGTGAACAAGGGGCCTTTTAGGGAACTTCCTAGCCCTTGACCAGCCTCCAAGCTATATTTCTCTTAGATATGAGTGTCAAATCGTTTTGGGGGTCGGACTAGAAGTGGTTGAGAGGCCGAGAAGATTCATAAATGTGTCATTCATGGAAGTGTGTTGATTTTCTCGTAGACAGTCGTGCATCTTGTGCACAGTGCACGCTGAGAGCTATGTTAGCCTGCACATTCTGTGCACTGTGCGCGTGCTTCCTTTGGTGAATTTGCGCACTTTGATTTTTGAACCAAGTATATATATTTTTTTCCTTTTGGATGGATTTTGGTGTTGTAGGTGGAATAATTGTTGTTGGAATTGATGTCTTTCTTCAACCATTGTGTGCAATGTTGTAGACGATTTTTTAGTGGTAATAATTGCCCCTTGATGTGTGAGGTTAGGAGCATATGTATAGCCGAAATACATCAATGTTTATTTTTTTGAGAGTGCCATTATAAGGAAGATTGAAGAGAGAAACTGCAAGAGAAATCCGTTGGAGGGAGAGGTAAAAATGTGGGACCCAAACCCTTTTCTAGGAAAAAATAAAATCTGTGTACAAATGAGGCGGGCATGCCCCATGCTCGTGTCATGGAACCAAAATTTGGGGTTGTAACTGATGATGGATGCTGATGTAGATAACTGCAGCACCCTCAGGGGTGGTTGATAGCGACAGATGACGGTTCTGACTAGTGAACTGGCTCTGAAGCAAGTAATGGACGACTGTAATAATTGTCGATGACTCGTAGGCATTGATGGCTTATCAACTTCAGAGGTCTTCAGCTGGTATGAACCAACTACAATGGTCGCATAGTAAGCCCCACCTTAACATGAGATTTGCTGAAGTCGATTGTTATGGGGGTCAATAGAATAAAAAAGCAATGATGATTCTCTATGTGTCATCTGAGACTCCTCATTGAAAAGGTAACAAGAGTCAATATAATGTCGCCCTTTTGGAAACTATGTTAATGTCGACATGAAGGGATATGTGACGCCAAGAAGCTAAGGGATTCTTGAAATCCAATGAGTAATAGATGATATCAGGTACTGACGGGTAACATGAACGAAGTCAAGATGTTGTGGGACTCAAGATTTCCCTTGGTTGGGGTGTTGAGGGATGATTAGCAACATCCATAAAAATAGATCTAGTGTTAGGGGGATGACTAAATATGGGGTTAAACTGTGCCAGAGGCTAACAAAGTGGGAAAAATCAGAGATCGTGGGTACAAGGACTTGGGATACTCGGGGCTTGTTAACGATGTCAATATGAAAAAAGGGTGGATGCCCCAACCAAGTGCGACATGGGTTGCTTTGCCAGGTAAAAGAAGGCCATCAAGGATGATGATGAAAAATCTATGTATATGCTGGAAATGAAGGATTTATATAATTACCAAAGAAATAAAGAATAATCTGGGTTGAGTATACATATACAGAAACAGGTGCCCCGGTGAAAGATGGCTTGGCCTGTTTAGAGCGCAAGTTTGTGAAAGAGAATTGGTGGAGGGTGGGGGCCCCATGGGTGGGTTTCTGTATTAGGTAAATGGATGGAGGACAATTTGCAAATGGGAAACTAATGGTGGATGAGATGGAGGGCTAATGAAACTGCGGGATTGCAGTCAATAGAACCAAGTGTGAGATGATATGACTCGTGATTCCATTGGGAAGGTTAGAAATATGATGAGAAGAGGTATGGGGTTCATTCTTGGAAGTGCATAATACTATCGGGACTCCCAATCCTAGGGGGTGAAATAAACATGCAGAGTGTCAAGTTGTCAAGGGGAACTAGGAATGGGACAACTCATGCGGGGAAGAGTGCTACTGGTTGATAATACCAAAATGCGGCAAAGGTAAAGATATTGCAGAGCCATATGTAGGGACCCTAATGGTGAATGGCGGAGGGTTTGACTAGGATATGCAATTGATTTACAGAGGGAATAATTACATGTCAGTGTCGAACATATACCTGAAGGGGTTGTGAGCTTTGTTGAACAAGTACCTGCACACATGAAAACCAAATACCTGACGTGAATAATATCTGATGATAAACAACATATAACAACTATTTGATAAAGTTGAAAGTGAGCATGCATACATGAACATGGCATGAGAAAAATGCTCCTCTGGGGCTAAGTGAAAATGATAACCCGAGGAATGTGAATGTGTATATGGCTGGATTAGGATCTCGTGAGGAGATTTCGAGATTACGATAGAGCTATGAGGAGATTTCGAGATTATGAGAGCATGAAGTTACCGATTTAGGAGCGACGAGGGACAGGTTAGTGGTATTATCATTCTGCACATTGTGAATTTGGTAGTTTGTAGTTACGGGCTGTATGGAGGGCCATACAGGGGTTTTTTAGGGGTAAGGGCCCAAAAATGCGTGGGAAAAGGGGAAATACCCACTGATCCAGATTTTATGAGTGGAATGAAATGACTACAGATTATTAATAGGTGCTTAACAAAAAATAACAGAAATACAGTAAAACTGGTTTTCTATTCAATAAGGAAATAAGCTAAAACTATAAAATGCAGCAGAAAACAAGCTTGCTGGAATGGTGGTGGCTTATCTTTGAGAAGAGATGTGACGACTACGCTCATTCACAAGAAGATGATTATAATGAGGATCTGATGGAATTTTTACAATAAATAGTAATGCCAAAAACCCTAAACATCCAAAAACCTAACCCTAGAAGATGAAGCGCCAAAAGTCATGTGGGCCCCATTTGGGTAAGTTAGTACATCAACTTCTTGGGGTTGTAACTTTTGCATACGATCTCCGATTTAGGCGCATGATATCCCGTTGGAAAGATATCGTTGAGGAGATTCATTTTGGGGGAACCATCGATGGAACTTTTATGTTTCTCCTTGTTTTCCCAAAAAATGTCGTTTAGGGGCTCAAAACGACTCCAGAAGTTTCAGGACCCGAAAAACTGTCAAAAATAGTAAATTACCAAAATTGCCAAAAAACAGTTTTGAGCCAGTTGGAAAAGGTGGGTGGCCAACAATATCCACCTGGATCAATCCTCCCTCCTTAGGAAGAAATGGTCTCCATTGCGTTGAGTTCCCCCATCAAATGAGGAAATTTCTATTGAATTTGGCCCTGGGTGAGCCACTTGCCTTGGTGCAGGAGCTGCCCTACTTTGACAACTCAATCAAAATGGATCATTTGTTGTTGATTTCCCTTGATCTATGTGTCCACAATATGATCACTAGATTCCTGTTGTATGCAGTCGGGATTGAGCTCTGTTGGTGTCAGTTGTTCTGCTACTTCTGAGGTGTCCAATAATGGTGGGAAATAAGGGCGAAGGAGATCCACGTTGAACACTAGGTGCGGGCCAAGTAAAGGAGGAATGTTGAGCTCAAAAGAATTATCCCCCATGACCTTGGTGATGGTGTATGACCCATAATAGAGTGGGAAAATATTCTGATGGGGTCTTTTAAGGCGTTCTTTCTGCAGGTGCAACCAAACTTTTTCGCCCACCTGAAAATTATGTGGCACCTGATGTTGATCATGACATTGCTTGTACTTGTCATTGGATTTATGTAGGATATCCTGAACTTGTTGGCGGATGTGTTGGATCCACTCAATGAACCGGGTGGCTTTGTCAGCTTCAGTTGGATTAGGAGATGAGTCGGTCGAGCTGACCACAAGGGGAAGTGCAACATCTATTGGACCCAATGGTTGGAATCCCAACCCCACCTGAAAGGGGTTGTGGCCGGTTGAGCTATGCAGGGCTTGGTTGTAGCTATGATGGACATAGGGAAGGCTCTCATCCCATGTGCGAGGGTGCTTGTAATTATACATGTGAAGGATGTGCACAATCATTTGATTTACGACCTCGGTTTGGCCATCTGTTTGGGGGTGGAAGGCCGTGGATTTGGTGATATTGGTGTCCAAAAGTGACCATAGAATCGACCAGAATGTGTTGAGAAATTGATTGTCCCGATCTGAGACAATGGTGTGTGGTATTCCAAAATGGACCCAGACTCGTTCAAAGAAGAGCATGGTAGTGGCCTATGCTATGGTTCTCTTCTTCCAGGCAACCAGAATCACCATCTTAGAAAAGCGATCAACAACCACAAAAACACAGTCATTTCCCCACTTGGTGGACGGGAGGCCCGACATGTAGTCCATTGATATGGATTCCCATGGCCTGTCAGAAGTAGGAGGAGAGATGTGTAGGTCCTGTTTATTAGTGGTCGGTTTGGAAATATCACAAGTAGTGCAAGACCTGATATACTTGTTGACCTCCTATCAAAGTTCCGGCTAGTAGAAATGTTTCTGTAGCATTGCCACTATATTTTCGATGCCGAAGTGTCCTGCCACTCGACTTTAGTGGGCTTCCCAGATCATCTTCACTCACTCGCTTGTTGGAACAAAGATATGGCCCAGATGGCACAATAACCCATATTGAAGATGTAAATTATCGACAACTACGTTTTCACCCAACATTTGGTAGGTGGTGGCTAAGTCTGGATTTGTCTCATAGATTTGGGGTCATGCATAGGTCTCATAGCCATAAGAGTCTAGCACTGTGGTGAGTGTCGTGACTGGCGGTCTGCTGAGGCAATCAATGACACGGTTGGTGTTTCATGTTTTATACTTGATGTTGATGTGGAATTGTTGCAAGTATTTGGACCACTTTTGATGGCGGTCATTCTGCAATTTTCCTTGTGTTTGCATGAATTACAGTGGACTATGATCAGTGTGGATGAATGTCTCCTTCCCAAGAATGTGATGTCTCCACTGGCGATAAGCTTGCACAATGGAGTACATTTATTTATCATAAGTAGGGTACTTACATACAACATTTGATAGTGTCTCACTATGATAGGCTATGGGGAGGCCGTGTTGAGTGAGAATGACTCCCACAACATAGTTTGAAGCATATGTCTCGATCTTAAAGGGATGTTGCAGGTTTGGTAGTGAAATTACTGGGGATGAGCACAAGCATTGCTTCAAATCATCAAACACTTGTTGTTAGGACTAACCCCACGAAAATTTCTCCTTACCACCACCCCTGGTTATTTGGCTGAGGGCCCATGCAATATGGGAGAATCCCAACACGAACTTGCGGTAGAAATTGGCAAGGCCCAAGAAGATCCAAATCTTAGTGAGTGTGGTTGGGGCTGGTCAGTCATGGATGTATGCCATGCTGATCAATGACGTAGCCCAGGTAATGGACCTCGTCCATGCCGAAAGAGCATTTTTCCAAGTTGGTGTATATCTTGTGTTGCCATAGAGTGTGCAAAACCTGTTGAATATGCTGCAAGTGTTCAACCCAAGTCTTGTTGTAAATGAGAATGTCATGCAGATACATCACTACAAAAGTATTGGTGAATGGTCACAAGATATCTACCATCATCCTCATGAAAGTGGTTGGAGCATTTGTAAAACCGAAGGGCATGACCAACCATTCAAAAAGGCCTTCCTTTGAATTGAAGGCAGTCTTCCATACATCTATTTGTTCTATCGAGACCTGGTGGTAGCCAGACTTCATATCAATCTTACTAAAGTATTTGGCCCCTGTGAGTTGATCAAGGAGGTGGTCGATTCGGGGAACCAGGTACCTATTTTTTACTGTGATTTCATTCAGAGCCCGGTAATCAATACAGAGTCGTCAGATTCCATCTTTATTCTGTACCAGCATGATTACGCTCTCGTAAGGTGATGAGCTAGGATGAATGTGCCCCTTGTGGAGTATTTCTTAGATCTGTCACTTGATCTCCTCATTCTCTAATAGAGAGCGATGATAGCATGGACCATTGGGAAGTGGTGTGCCAGGGTTCATATCGATGGGGTGCTTAACCTGGCAGTGTAGAGGTACCTTGGTAGGTGAGGAGAAGATATACGAGTATTATTCCACGACCTGATCTACTTGCTTCTGTTGTGTGGAGAGGTCAGCCACAGAGACCCTGGATGTGACTGTGATCTTTCACTCATTATGAGAGAGAATCATGAAGAATACAAACTTCCTCACCTGAGAGATGAACTTCCTGCATTGCTTAGCAAAGATCAAGGAAATAGCACTAGGTGGGACTACCTCGGGTATCCTGTACAATTTCCTGTTCAAATAAATAATAACACTATGAGGCCTAGACACATATACAACATGACGTTTCCATAAATAGGGTTGTCCCAAAATAACATCACAAACATCGAGAGGAGCAACATCACACAATACCTTGTCTTGGAAGGGCTTGGTGTCGTATGACAATTGACATTGTTGGCTGATACAGAGATCGCTTCCTTGGCGAAGTCATCCAATGGTGTAGGGTTGTGGGTGCGGCATTGTCAACGGGGCCAGCCACTTGATGAACTCTGCTGAGATGAGGTTCTTTTGGCTACCTCTATCAACGATCAAGTGCAGCGGGGTACGTTTTACCCAAATCTATGAATGGAAGAGGTGCTCTCCTTCTTCTGGTTCATCTGGTTCACCAGGATGGAGCTTGGTGGTAGCAACGGTGTCACTGGGTTCTGCGTCAATGATCTGCCTTCCCCATTATAGTTCTGACTCAGAGTCAGAACCTGCATCTGATTCAAAGGCTTTCACTTTAGCCACCAATGACTGCTTTGAGTGACAGTCAGCAGTGTTATGCCAAGGGCTCTTATGGAAGTCACACCACTTCCCGATGTCTTCATTTGTCTTTTGGATGTCCTTATTTTCTTGTGGCTTGGACTGGTTGTCTTGATACCGTCCATATTTTCTCTGTCCTTTGTTATGTGGGTTGGGTCTGCCCTTTCCTGGATTTTGTTGTGAGGGGTTCCCAAGCCCAAATTGCTGCGTCTTTTGTTTGAGCTTCTGCTCGATTTTGATGACATATTGGTAGGTCACACCTAAGGATGAGATGTTTAGAAATTCCATTTTGGTCTGGATGTATCTATGCAGAGCACCATGATACTTGAGCACCAAATGTCTCTAAATATTTGATACCCATCTTGGTGCGCAAGGTATGGAAGATATTTGTGAAATCTGGCACTGCTTGGTCTCTTTCTTTTTGCAGTGTGGTCCATTTGGTATACAAGTCGTTATAACTTCCAATAGGGTAGTATTGTTCCTTAATAACATCCCTGAAGGATTCCCAAGTGGATGTGACTGTAAATAATGAGGGTTCCTCTATTTCCTTTTGCTCATAGAAAGTTTCCCACCAATCTTTGACATGGGGAATGACTTTGAGGAGCACAAAAGTAATATTTTCTCTATTCGAAAGGTTATGGACTAAAAAATTCCCTTCTAGTAGATTCAACCACTTTTCTACAGCGTCCGCGTCTATCTAACCTTCAAATATAGGAATATCGAAGTTTATTTGTACCTTGAAGGGGGCGGCGCCCCTGCTCGAAGAAGATGCGTTGCTTGTTGGTAGCCGTAGAAGGATTTGTGCGAAACTATCCATCATCTCATTTCTCTGTTGCGTGAGGGATTCCTCAAGAAAAGTTTTGAAAGGATCTTCTGTCTCATCATCTTTATTTTCTTCTTCAATGAGAGGTCGCTTGGGCGTGAGAGATATTTTTTCCTCGAGAGAAACAAGCTTGAGACCCAACTCTTTTTACTCCGACCTTGTTGGGGACATGCATTAAGATGACAAGGAGCAGACCGCTCTGATACCACTGATTTGGATTTTATGAGTAGAATGAAATGACTACAGATTATTAACAAGTGCTTAACACAAAATAACAGAGATACAGTAAAACTGGTTTTCTATTCAATACGGAAATAAGCTGAAACTATAAAATGCAATGAAAAACAAGCTTGTTGGAATGGTGGTGGCTTATCTCTGAGAAGAAATGTGACAGTTGCGCTCATTCGCAAGAAGATGATTACAATGAGGCTCTGAAGGCATTTTTACAATAAAAAAGAATGCAAAAAACCCTAGACATCCAAAAACCTAACCCTAGGAGATGAAGCGCCAAAAGTCCTATGGGCCCCGTTTGGGTAAGTTAGTACATCAACTTCTTGGGGTTGTAACTTTTGCATACGATCTCTGATTTAGGCGCATGATAGCCCGTTGGAAAGGTATATTCAAGAAGATTCATTTTGGGGGAAACATAGAAGGACACTCAATGTTTCTCCTAGTTTTCCCAAAAAACGCCGTTTAGGGCCTCAAAGCGGCCTCGGAAGTTTCAGATCCCGAAAAAATGCCAAAAATAGTAAATTACCAAAATTGCCAGAAAATTGTTTTGAGCTAGTTGGAAAAGGTGGGTAGCCACCGATATCCACCTGGATCAATCCTCCCTCCTTAGGAAGCAATTTTCTCCATTGCATTGAGTTCCCCCATCAGATGAGGAAATTTATGTTGAATTTGGCCCCGAGTGAGCCACTTGCCTTGGTGTAGGCGTTGCCCTACTTTGACGACTTGATCAAGCTAGATCCTTTGTTGTCAAGTTCCCTTGATCTGTGTGTTCACAATATGATCATTGGATGCTTGTTATATGCAGTCGGGGTTGAGCTCTGTTGGTGTCATTTGTTCTGCTACTTCTGAGGTGTCTAATAACGGTGGGAAATAAGGGCGAAGGAGATCCACGTTGAACACTACGTGCATGCCAAGGAAAGGAGAAATGTTGAGGTCAAAAGAATTATCCCCCATGACCTTGGTGATGGTGTATGACCCATAACGGAGTGGGCAAATCTTTTGATATGGTCCTGTGAGGCGTTATTTCTGCAAGTGCAGCCAAACTTCATCGCCCACCTGAAACTTATGTGGCACTCGATGTTGATCATGACATTGCTTGTACTTGTCATTCGACTTCTGTAGGATATCCTAAGCCTATTGGTTGATGTGTTGGATCTGCTCAATGAACCAGGTGGCTTTTTCAGCTTTAGTTGGAGTCAGATATGAGTCAGTCAAGGTGACCGCAAGGGGAAGTGCAACATCTATGGGACCCAATGGTTGGAATCCCAACCCCACCTGAAAGGGGTTGTGGCCGGTTGAGCTATGCAGGGATCAGTTGTAGCTATGTTGGACATAGGGAAGGCTCTCATCCCATGTGCAAGGGTTCTTGTAATTATACATGTGAAGGATGTGCACAATCATTTGATTTATGACCTCGGTTTGGACATCTGTCTGGGGGTGGAAGGCTGTGGATTTGGTGATATTGGTGTCCAAAAGTGACCATAGACTCGACCAAAATGTGTTGAGAAATCAATTGTCCCGATCTGATACAATGGTGTGTGGGATTCCAAAATGGACCCAGGCTCATTCAAAGAATAGCATGGCAGTGGCCTCTGCTCTGGTTCTCTTCTTGCAGGAAACCAAAATCGCCATCTTAGAAAAGAAAACAACAACCACAAAAACACAGTCATTTCCTTGCTTGGTGGACGGGAGGCCTGACATGTAGTCCATTGCGATGGATTCCCATGGCCTGTCAGGAGTAGGAAGAGGGGTGTACAGGCCCTGTTTCTTAGTGGTTGGTTTGAAAATATCACAAGCAGTGCAGGACTTGATATACTTGTTGACCTCCTGTCGAAGTTTCGGTTAGTAGAAATGCTTATGTAGCATCGCCACTGTATTTTCGACGCTAGTGGGATTCCCATATCATCTTTGCTCGCTCGCTTGTTGGAACACAGATATGGCCTAGACGACACAACAACCCATCCTGAAGATGGAAATTATCAACAACTTCGTTTGCACACATCATTTGGTAGGTGGTGGAAAAGTTCAGGTCTGTCTCATACAGTTGGGGCCATCTAGAGGAATCATGGCCACAAGAGTCTAGCACTATGGTGAGTGCCGCAAATGGTGGTCTGCTGAGGCAATCAACGAAACTGTTAGTGCTTCCTTTCTTATACTTGATGTTGAGGTGGAATTGCTGCAAGTATGTGGACCACTTTTGATGGCATTCATTCTGCAATTTTCCTTGTGTCTGCATGAATTGTAGTGGATTATGATCAGTGTGGATGACTGTCTCCTTCCCAAGAATGTAATGTCTCCACTAGTGATAGGATTGCACAATGGAGTACATTTCTTTTTTGTAATTAAGGTACTTACGGAAAACATCTGATAGTGTCTCACTATGACAGGCCATGGGGTGTCCGTGCTGAGTGAGAACGACGCCCACAACATAGTCTGAAGAATCTGTCTCAATCTCATAAGGCTAGTGCAGGTCTGGTAGTGAAAGTACTGGGGCTGAGCACAAGAGTTGCTTCAAATCATTGAACACTTGTTGTTGGGATTGACCCCGCTTAAATTGCTCCTTACCACCACCCTGGTTATTTGGCTAAGGGCCCATGCAATATGGGAGAATCCCAACACGAACCTATGGTAGAAATTGGCAAGGCCCAAGAAGCTTTGAAGCTCAGTGAGTGTGGTTGGGGATTTCCAGTCACAAATGACTTGGATATTGGTTGGATCCTCATGTACACCATGATTATCAACGATGTAGCCCAGGTAATGGACCCTGTCCATGCCGAAGGAACATTTTTCCAAGTTGGTGTATAGCTTGTGCTACTGCAGGGTGTGCAAAACCTATTGAATATGTTACAAGTGTTCGACCCAAGTCTTGTTGTAAATGAGAATGTCATCCAGATACTCCACTATAAAAGTATTGGTGAATGGTCACTGGATATCGTCCATTATCCTCATGAAAGTGGCTGGAGCATTTTTCAAACCAAGGGGCATGGCCAACCATTAAAAAAGGCCTTTCTTTGACTTGAAGGTGGTCTTCCATACATCTGTTTGTTCTATCGAGACCTGGTGGTAGCCAGACTTCAGATCAATATTATTGAATTATTTGGCCCCTGTGAATTGATCAAGGAGGTCGTCGATTCAGGGAATCAGGTACCAGTTTTTTACTGTGATTTTATTTAGAGCCTGATAATCAATGCAGAGTCATCAGGTTCCATCTTTCTTCTGTACCAACATGGTTGGGCTCTCGCAAGGTGATGAGATGAGATGGATGTACCCCTTGTGGAGTAGTTCTTAGATCTGCCACTTGATATCCTCATTCTCTAACAGAGAGTGGTGATAGATTGACCCATTGGACATCGGTGCACTAGGGGTCAGATCGATGGGGTGCTTGACCAACCAGTGCAAAGGTACCTCGGTAGGTTAGGAGAGGATATCCGAGTATTCTTCCACGAACTTATATACTTGCTTATATTGTTTGGATAGGTCGGCCGCAGAGACCCTTGATGTGGCTGTGATCTTTCGCTCATTCTGAGAGTGAATCATGAAGAAGAAAAAATTCTCCACCTTAGAGATGACCTTCCTGCATTTCTTAGCACATATAAAGGAAATAGCAATAGGTTGGACTGCCTCGGGTATCTTGTACAATTTCCTCTTCAAAGTAATAATAACACTATGAGGCCTAGACTCATATACAACATGAAGTTTCCATAAATAATGTTGGCCTAAAAGAACATCACAAACTTTGAGAGGAGAAACATCACACAATAACTCGTCTTTGAAGGCCTTGATGTTGTACGACAATTTCCACTGTTGGCTGACGCAGAGATTGCTTCCTTGGCGAAGCCATCCAATGGTGTAGGGTTGTGGGTGCGATGTTGTCGGCAGGGCCAATCTCTTGATGACCTCTACTGAGATGAGGTTCTTTTGGCTACCACTATCAATGATGAAGTGTAGCGGGGTGCCTTTTACCCACATCTGTGAATGGAAGAGGCACTCTCCTTCTTCTGGCTCGTCTGGTTCACCAGGTTGATCTTGGTGGTAGCAATGGTGGCACTAGGTTCCGCATCAATGATCTCTCTTCCCCTTTCTGGTTCTGAATTAGAGTCAGAACCCGCATCTGATTCAGAGGCTTTCACTTTGGCCACCAATGACTACTTTCAGCAGCAGTCAGTAGTGTTATGCCAAGGGATCTTATGGAAGTCGCACCACTTCCTGGTGTATTTCTTTGTCTTTGCGATGTCCTTCTTTGCTTGTGGCTTGGACTGGTTGTCCTGATAATGTCCATCTTTTCTCTGTCCTTTTTTCTGTGGGTTGGGGCTGCCCTTTCCGAGATTTTTTTGAGGGGTTCCCAGGCCCAAATTGCTGTGTCTTTTGTTTGAGCTTCTGCTCGATTTTGACGACATATTGGTAGGCCGTGCCCAAGGATGAGATGTCCAGAAATTCCATTTCAGTCTGGATGTATCTATGTAGAGCACCGCGATACTTGAGTACCAGTTGTCGCTTAATCCTTGATATCCAACTTGGTGCGCAAGGTATGGAATATATTTGTGAAGTCTGGCACTACTTGGTCTCTTTCTTGCCACGGTGTGGTCCATTTGGTATACAAGTCATCATAACTTCTGACAGGGTAGTATGCTCCTTAATAACATCCCTGAAGGATTCCCAGGTGGCTGTGATTGTAAATAATGAGGGTTCCTCTATTTCCTTTTTCTCACAGAAAGTTTCCCACAAATCTTTGACACGGGGAACGACTTTGAGGAGCGCAAAAGTAATATTTTCTCTATTTGAAAAGTTATGGACATAAAAATACCTTTCTAGTAGATTCAACCACTTGTCTACAACATTTGTGTGTATCTGACCTTCAAATATAGGAATATCAAAGTTTATTTGTACCTTGAAGAGGGCGACGCCTCTGCTCGAAGAAGATGTGTCACCTGTTGGTATCCGCTGAAGGATTTGCGTGAAATTATCCATCATCTTGTTCCTCTGTTGCATGAGGGATTCCTCAAGAAACATTTTGAAAGGATCTCCTATCCCGTCATATTTATTTTCTCCTACCATGAGAGGTCGCTTGGCCATGCAAGAGCTTTTTTCCTCAAGAGAAACAAGATCGAGACCCAACTCTTTGTACTTTGACCTCGTTGGGGACATGCATTAAGATGACAAGGAGAAGACCGCTCTGATACCACTAATATGGATTTTATGAGTAGAATGAAATGACTACAGATTATTAATAGGTGCTTAACACAAAATAACAAAGATACAGTAAAATTGGTTTTCTATTCAATAAGGAAATAAGCTGAAACTGTAAAATGCAGTAGAAAACAAGCTTGTTGGAATGGTGGCAGCTTATCTCTGAGAAGAGATTTGATGGTTGCGCTCATTTGCAAGAAGATGATTACAATGAGGATCTGAAGGAATTTTTACAATAAACATGAATGCCCAGAACCCTAGAAATGCAAAAACCTAACACTAGGAGATGAAGCGCCGAAAGTCAGGTGGGCCCTGTTTGGGTAAGTTAGTACATCAACTTCCTGGGGTCGTAACTTTTGCATACGATCTCTGTTTTAGGCGCATGATAGCCTGTTGGAAAGGTATCATCGAGGAGATTCATTTTGTGGGAAACATCAAAGCAACAATCATGTTTCTCCCCATTTTCCCAAAAAATATCGTTTAGGGCCTGAAAATGGCTCTGAAAGTTTCAAGACCCAAAAAACTGCTAAAAATAGTAAATTACCAAAATTGCTAGAAAACTGTTTTGAGCCAGTTGGAAAAGGTGGGTGGCCACCGATATCCACTTGGATCACCCATGCATGTGTGTATAGGTATAACTCAGTTCACCTCACATTATGTGCAATATTTTTTAATACAGTCGTGCATGGGGTATGCGCGCCTGTGGCGAGAAATCTCGCGCATAATGTGCGGTTGTCTCTGAGACAGTCGCACACATGTGTGCGAGGGCTGACCAGATAGCCATGCATTGGATGCATGCCTGTTTGACCGACATGTGTGCACCCATGCATGCCTATAGAAGACACAGTTGCACATTTTTGCGTAGCTGTCTAAAGAACAGGTGCGCACAGATGCACAACTATATGGGGAAAAGTCGCGCATTGTGGGCATGCTAAGGGGTGTAGTTTTTTGGATATTTTATGATTTTTGATGGATGATGAGGCTGATCATATGTTTCTGTGTGGATGAAGGTGATCATTATATCCTATAGCACGATGTCGATCCATTGGCGAGAGCACGACTGGGACCAGTTATGAGAGGCTATGAGGGCGTATAGAGACACTTGGCAACCTGTGAGTTGCTTAAGTTTTTTGACTTCCCCCTTATATGGTCACAAGAGTACCTACTCCAATTTCTTATTAGGATGTGGAGCAATTATTTGTAGTGCTTCATTGTGAGGGGGGAGAAGTTGACATTCTCTACGATAGAGGATGTGTATTTGTTAACGAGACTCCCATTTTGTGGGATGGCCCAAGCTGTTGATCCCCATATGCCATGGGAGGATCAGGTAGAGACCATGGCAGCTTGACACTTTATTGGGATGAACCCTATGTCAGGTTCATTCATTTGTATTGAGTTCATTGATGAATTATTGACTGAGTGCATCGTGGTGATGGTGGTGAGGATCTATAGATCCTTGGGTACTCAGTGGATCACTGGTGGTCAGTTGAGGGTGGTGGAGTAGGTCCTAGATGGGGACTTATTTGCATGGGGTGTGTTGATGCACACCAAGATGATGTCCCAACTGAACCAGTGTCGGGTTGACAACGTCAGTGACTTTGTGGTTAGGATCGTGTTAGTGGCCTAGTTTTTGGACAAGGTGCCTGGGTGGCGCTTGCGTATTCTTCTAGAGCCAGCGGGGAGGTTAGCGCTGTGAATGATGTGGTGGTCACACGTGTTGGCTCAGCATGGAGGAGGGGAGGGTGGCCACTATTTCATAGCCACGGTTGCATGAGTGTGGCATCATATTCCACATGTGATCTTGTGATATCCATACGCGGGTATGGACTACTGGAAATATCTGGACATGGTGCTACCTCCTGGGAGGACTGGGACCAGAGAGGTATGTGTTGTATTTGTATATTTTCATTTTGGTAGACAGTATTTATCAGACATGTATATGGATGTTGACATTATAATTGGTGTTATTTTTCAGATGTTGGACCCCGAGGACAAGAGGCAGAGCTTGTCGGAGATCCGACTCAACAGGAGCCTCCAGAGCTAAGGGTTGGACAGAGGCATCACCGAGATGACGTTGGTGCTAGACCATCTAGAGAGCCATAGACAGATGTTGTGGCCACTTTAGAGGACCTGCAGAGATGATTTGAGCGGGTTCTGCAAGGTGTGCCTGAGGGAATATGGGCCCATATCCAGGATGAGGAGGTCATGGATCAATGTGTGGGGGTACCCGTAGAGTGGAAGGCATTGATCCGTAGAGATGCAGTGGTGAGAGCAATGATGACTGGTCAGCTACCTCTTGGAGCTAGAGTGCCCCCAACTGGTGCGACACCTCTGACTGATAGATGGCCTAGGGGGGGAGCTCTGGGGGCACCTTGTGTGTCATTTTTTTATGTATATGGGTTTATGGTCCCAGTTTTGTATAGAGTATTGTATATCCATTTTTTGTACTCATAGGGGTGGTATGACTCATGAGCCTACGTGAAATTGTATATCTATTTTTGTAAAACATTGTATGATCTCGATGATGTATATATGATGGATATAATTTGACCATTCGTGTATTTATGCTTTGTGTTTTTATGATGTATGATGTATATTGTTATGTGTTTTGACAAATGTCTGATGTTATGTATATGATGTTGTTTAATGTGATAAATGCAAATCTAATACTAGGTTAGCCATGTGATATGATACTTGATTGAGGTTTCTTGGAATATGTGTAAATGTGATGGAATCAAAGACATTGCGAGATAGGCATCTAACTTGCAGGTATTTTTGAAAGAGGCAAGGATCGTGAACATGATATACGTTTTTGAGTTGCAGGATGACAAGCTGGGAATCTAATAGGATGTTAAGGTGACGAATGTGGCAGTGACTAGCCTCAGTGACGAGACTAATGATGACATCATATTTGTCTTGGTTATTGGTGGGCGATCCCAAAAATATGTTACTGTAATGGAGTAGGATATGTGAGGGGTATAGATGGTCCAAGCCGCTGAAGCAAGATTCTGGGTCTAGCAGCTGGCACTGTCAGCATTACCAATGTGTTAGGCTGATGGATGATTCATCTGTCAATAACACAGGTGAGAGATCAGACATGAGGAATGGTGGCGGTAAAGAAGACTAAAAACTCTAAAAATGTGTTCAAAGAGAAACCTAAGGTAGGGGGCTATGCTTAGGCATAAAACTTCTTTAAGTACAACCCATTGACGAGTTCTTTGAGAGGGTAGCCTTATGGAGAGGCCAAGAAGTAGGTTCCTTTAGTGAGGGAATGTTGGATGATGAAGGGGCCATTCCATAATGATTCAAATTTCTCATGGCCTAGAGCGTCATGGGCGATATCATAGGATAACATGAGATCACCTTCGTTGAATGAGTGAAGGTTGACATAGAAATCAAAGGTGGCTTTGGACCATTTTTTGGCTCTCTCATTGTGCTGTAATGAAGATCAACGATCTTCATCAAGTGACTCTAAAGTCAGCAGGCGCTGCTCCATTGGAGAAGTGTCAGGTAAGATCTCTATGGTAGTGCATAACATGGATATTTCACACTCGATAAGGAGGGTGGCTTCGATCCCATGGATGAGGTGGAATGGTGTAAAACTGGTGGTAGTTTTGACTACCGTGCAATAAGCCCATAACCCGAAAAACAACATATGATGCCAGTTGATCTTATGTGTGTTGACGATATGTTGTAGGATGGTTTTGAGGAGTTTGTTGACATCCTCGACCTACCCGTTGGATTGAGGGTAGTATGGGGAGGAGAACTCATGGGTGAAGCCTAATTTTGAGATATCATTCTCAAAATGTTTCCCATGATCGGAAACTAACTGTTGTGGGACTCCAAACTGGGTAATGACTTGGTTGAAGAAAAAATGTGTTGTTGTGTCTGTGGTGTTGTTAAATGTGGGCATGGCTTCGACCCATTTGCTAAAGTAATACACTGCCATGACGATGTACTTGTGTCCATTATTGGATGGAGGATGGAAAGTCATGAAGTCTATGCCCCATTTACAGAAAGGGTCGGCGATGATAACTGGGTGTAGAAGAGATGGTGCAGCTTGTGCTTTGTTTGCATAAAGATGGCATTTTTCGCATCCTTGACATCGTGGATGCAGTCATGAAACAAAGTGGGTGAGAAGTACCCTTCTCGAATGATTATTTGGGTGGTGTACATACCTGAGAGGTGACCACCGCAAGCACTGGTGTCGCAATCATTCAAGACTCTATCGGCTTCATTGATGGTAAGACATCGACGAAGAATGGTGTCAACCCCACGTCGATAGAGAATGTCTCCGATGAGGAGGTGTCGTGGGTCCTGATGGTGAGACCCAAAATTCTATGTAAAAAGGTAGACGAGGAGGTTGTTGTACTAGGGGTCGTCGAAGGGGATAAATAAGAGGTGTTCATCGGCTAAATCCTCATTGATGGGGGAATATTTAGCATCTGTGGGGAAAGTCGTAATGAGTTTAGCTAGGACGCAATCTTTCTTTCTTTTGGGAGTAGATAACTCCAGATCGTATTCCTGGAGGATAACGATCCATCAGGAAAATTTTCCATTAATTTTTCGTCGACTAAGAAAGTATTGCATGGGGTTGGAATCCACTACGACCTTGGTCGTTCGAAGCAGGATGTAATGTCGCAGTTTTTGGACTGCAAGGAAAACTATTAACGCAAGTTTCTCATCGTGATTATACTTCAAGGGTGTCCCTGAAAGGTTTTTACTAATGTAGTAAATCACATGTTCATGCCCATCATCCCCTAATTGGACGAGGACTCTTGTTATTGAAACAACAGAGACTGATAAGTAGAGGATGTAATCACGATCATAGTCCGGGGGACTGATCAAAGGGATGTTGGATAGGGTGGATTTTAAATTATCAAAATATTTTTGAGCATGTTCATCTCATCGAAATGGGATATCATGTCGCAGTAGGTGGAGAAAACCATGTGCGTGAGTGGCATAGTCTGGGACAAAGTGACGTAAAAAGTTGTATTTTCCCTATAGGCTCTGTAGTTGGTGTAAATTCCTAAGTGGTGGAATTTATGTGATAGATTGGACCTTGAGGGGGTCCACAGTGATGCCGTATTGGGAGACAATGAACCCGTTGTGCTACTTAAATGTCTAATATAATGCACTCATTAATTATCGATCCGGGATTTGTAATCAACAGAGTTACAAGACACCAGTAAGAAAGGTAATTCCTAATGTCACAAGTATAGAATTAAACTAGATTATGCAGGCTGGAAACAAATCAAAATATCAAACTACAATGTACTTTGGTTGTCTTTCATAGAGAGGCTATCTATTCCATTATGGAACATGCAAGTATGAGATGGAATTGGTTGATAGATCAACTCTGATGTCTGACCCATAAACTAATTATGCAATCCACACTTTCTGAAAGGAAATCACACATCACTCAGCATAGCATAGGTAGTTCAACAGTCAATATGTTGGTTCTGTTGTGGTTCACAATGAACTTCACTAGGTCTTCTCCAAGTAGTTTTGACTATTGTTGCCAACAACTATGATCACTCAAGGAAACCAAAATCATGAGAACAGAAACATAGCACATGTAAAAACAGAGTAATTAAATATATAAGCAATTATAAAATGGAAATCTTAATCTGAACTGTATTGCTATCATCAAACAGAGTTAAAACTTTAACTAATTCAATGTTTAGACTATTGAAAACAAACACTAATGCTAATCTACAAAGAGGTTGACCTTTGTTGGGCAGTGGGCCCTTGCCGCTTCAACAAGTCAGCTGCTGAAGTCTACAGGAAGCTTTCTTCTAATGCACACATTACTCTCACTCACACTTCAACACATAAAATCAAAACTCTCTTTAACAATTCAACTCATTCTCAATCATAGATAATCAGAATATGGGAATGAAATGGCTTTTCATTAATCTTTAATCAGAAATGTTCTATATTATCATACGCTGCTTACACATTGATAATATGCTAACTCTCCTCTCCTTCTACCATCCTTGCCACGACTATTTAATAGTCTGCATCGTGAAACACAAGGAGGTGAAGGGATTTGCAAATCAATCAATTGTTTAAGTTTATCATTTGATTACATCTTCAGCATCATCCTCATGACACGAAGTGCATGAGGATGAGGCAATTAACAAACTTTCCTTATCATAGCAAATAGACGTGCACCATTTGAATTAGGCGAGATCTGGCACTTAACTTAGTGCATTAGTCTCTTCCATATGAGTACCGGATCGTAACAGGCAGATGGTACCGGATCTCGACAGGGTGCAAAAGGTGGTACTGGATCGTGACAGAGTGTGGCCGTTGGTACTAGAACATAACAGAGTGTTTTCATTGGTACCGGATCAACACAAGTAAGATTTAGGACGCGTTTGGTACCAGATCAGACATCAACAATCTTGGTGCACAGGTACCGGATTACGACAGAGATGGTACATGAACGCTAGTCATCTAGGGGTCAAAGATCATATGAAAAATCGAGCATTAGTACATGAAATATTTAATTCCTTAACTCAATAAACCACAAAATACATGAATTAACCATACTTTACCTTATGACGTTAATACTGGCAAGTGATAGCATTCATGTCATTCACTCAAGCTTTAGATCGGTCCAAAAAGGTATAGGTGAAGAGTAAAATAGGGTAATAAGAATGTCAATTCCAAGTCTCAACATTCCCCCATGCCAAAATCATTGCATGTCCTCATGCAATTGAAAACAAAACCCAAAATTTTCAAAACTTGAGACTGTGTTCTTTACTTGGGTGGATCAATGATATTGATGGCTGAAGCCTCTTCTCTTAGCTCCCTTTTGATGACCCTAACATATTGTAGGAGTCTTAATACCTTCTTGATCTTGTTAGAGGTCTCCTCATGGTCGTCTTGAATTTGTTGGCTAGTTTCTTTCAACTGCTCATTTTCCTTTTTGATATATCTATCGAAGAGTTGATATTCCTTTACTTTCTATTGGAGTTCCTGATTTTGTTTTTGTAATTCCCAAATCCTTTTCTTCATTTGTTCTTTTGTCAAGTTCTTTGTTGATTCTACCATTGCTGGTTGGGTGCACTCCCTTTCCTCGACTTCCTCCCTCATCCCACATAGCGTAATAGTGGCTTGCTCTTCAGTCAGACTAGGGATGTCATCTTGAATTGGTAGATCCTCAGAAGGGGAGGTAAGGTCGATTGGATCTTCCTATGTATGAGGACTAACTATTGTTTTTCCCTTCTTTGCCATGCTCCTTGTAGTTCTTTTACAAGGAGGTACCAGATCAGGAATGCTTGCAGGCTTCCTTTTCTTCCTCTCTAATTGTGAAGTGGTGACAGGGGGTTGTGCCACAGACTGTTTACTCTTAATTTCTGAGCTATGCTTCCTTTCCTTTATCATTTTCTGATGGTCCTCTTTCTCAACTGCCACCATGGAAGTCTCCTCAACTACTTTGTTTTTACCTTTTAATTCAGAGCTTTTAGAAGCCTTGTTGATTGTGGAGGAGGACCCTGCCTTTTCATGTTGGCTCACTGCCCTAGATGATGGTGGAGTTGTTTTACCCTTATTTCTCTTTTTCTCTTGGGGTTATTTACTTTTTTTTGGACCATGCTAGGTTTCCTCCACAGATTTGTTTCCTGTGGGAAGGTGTTGTGTGATAAGGGTTTTCCAACTAATCCTCTGTTTCCTAAGCTCATGCAAAACTAGCATTTTAATGAAACCTTGATGGTAGATGCTAGTATTTTCTATTTTGGAGATAGATTTAACACCCCTTACCATTTTATTCAAACTCATCCATAGAAAATAGGGAAAATCGATTTCAGGTCCTCCTTCAAAATGCAATAGGAGCCTAAGGTGATACATGAAAGTCATGGCATACCTGCCTTCACACGTGATAAATCATTTAAGAATGGTAATCATTGGGTGGTATTCTTCTTTGATGTAATTTCTTGGGATCCCTTTCTTCCAGTCAGGATGTTGATGATCTGCCTTCAAGAATTGTTGGCACATCTCTTTGTTAATTCCCACACCTTTGAAGTATTTAGCTCCTCTGCTAGGCAGTCCTCCCTTACTGTTGCTTCATTTATCAGTTGTAGGTTGCCTATACGTGCCATCTCTCCATCATATCCTTGTATAAATTCCTGAGATATCTTCTCGTTCCAGCCTGTAAACTTTTCTAGAAATGGTATCCACCCCAATCTAGCATATTTTTCTTGACATAATTGTTATTCCTCGGTTTCCCTATAAACTTGGAAAACCGGTTCGTGTCTTGTAACAACCATCATTATAAGTTGAGAAAAGGGTTGGGCTGTAGCACAAGGGTGTAGTGAATTGATGGAGGGTTTGGTACCAGAAAGGAGTAGGCTCGGAACTAGAGAAAAGCTCATGACAGGGGGAAGTATGGTGATGGTGTTGCGAATGGTAAGTTTGAGTGAGGGTGTTGTAAGGAAAAATTATGATCAAAAGAGGCTTATCTGGATGGCTTCGCCACCAGATAAGACATTTCTTATCTACCCGTTTCTCTAATGATGAGGATAAGACATCGGGTATCAGAGCATCATTTCAGAATAGGTGATTGGACGTTCGGGGGGTGAAATTAATGTTGGATCGTGGTTCATGATATACGATAGGTTCGTGAATTTGCTTGAGGACGAAATATATTCGTGGGTTATCATTGCTATGCATGCTTCATATTTTGATATGATTTTTGCCTTTAACCATGTTCAAGAGCTATGAGAGGGTTAATTAGGTTTAGGTATATAGGTATGAGGGATAGGTGCATGGGTTTAATACTAAGGTTGTAGGATTTAATATAGCTTTTCATATTTATTGTAGTTTTATGAGCATAGGAAAATAAATACCATTTTACCTTTGCTTTCACCTTTGTGTGATCGATGCCCATAGTATGTGTGATTGCTTGTAATTTTTCAAAATTTATCCTTTTAGAATGAATCTTCTTGAAAACTTGGTACGAGAATGTCCTGTACTTCTGATGTGCGTATCTTATTTTGTGTAGAGTGATCATTTGAGTCTGAAAAAGAGTTCTGAAGGGGCTCTTTGACCTTCCCCCATGCTGAAGATATTGTATCTCTGTAGGCAAGAAGATTCAACATTTGATATCATAATGGAGAAAAGATGACAAGAGTAAAAGGAATCAATCAAATTTTAGAAGTACAACTTATCACTTATCATATGATATCATGCAAAAAATGAAATTTCCCCTGTTGGAATGGATGATTGACAGAAGTAGCATTCAACAGTGAAATAGGGGAATACATCTATGTTTGCATCTCATGCCAAAAAATGAAATTGCCCTTCTTTTAATGGAATATTGACAGAGGTAGCATTCAACAGTGAAACAGGGGAATACATCTATGTTTGCATCTCATAAAAAATGAAATTGCCCTTCTTTTAATGGAATATTGACAGAGGTAGCATTCAACAGTGAAACATGGGAATACATATATGTTTGCATCTCATGCAAAAAAATGAAATTGCCCTTCTTTTAATGGAATATTGATAGAGGTAGCATTCAACAATGAAACAAAGGAATACATCTATGTTTGCATCTCATAAAAAATGAAATTGCCCTTCTTTTAATGGAATATTGATAGAGGTAGCATTCAACAGTGAAACAGGGGAATACATATATGTTTGCATCTCATGCCAAAAAATGAAATTGCCCTTCTTTTAATGGAATATTGACAGAGGTAGCATTCAGTAGTGAAACAGGGGAATACATATATGTTTGGCAAAAGAACGGTTCCCACCTAACTTGCTTGAGAGTTTTACTATCATTGGATGTTATAGATAAATTTCACAATACGAGTAGATTAGGCTCCCTAGTTAGGGATCCATTCTTAAGAAGTTTCCTTCTTAGATAGTGTAGGCTTTAGATGTCAGACCGATAAGTTGACTTAGGGTGATTCTCAAATAGACATTTGCTTGGAGAATTATATTTCTAATTCATCTGGGATTTTGTATCTCATGAGAGCCAATAATGACCTTTACTCTTTTTGTTTTAGATGGAAAAAAGTGGATTTTTCAATCAGACAAGTATAGACGAGACATGTTTCAACTAGAACCCACTGCCAGCAAGCCTGTTCAATACTCCAGTGGGGTAGTTGTGATAATTAGTGAGAGGTGCCTTCCCCAGGAAGAATGCCCCATTGCCAACAGGCCTGTTCAGTACCCTGATGGGTTTGCCTAGTCATACCACAAACCGGTACCGGTTGCCAACAGACCTATTCAGTATCTCAACGGGTTAGTCTCTTAAACCCTTTTTCCATCAGAGGCTTCTTGTCCATATTCACCCATTTTGGTTTGTATTAAAGAGTGCTTTGCACGGTGACAGGGGAGGCTCGTCTGAAAACCTTTTTACAGGGTGGGATGGTATTGGGTTGGAAGGCATATACTCTTCTTTTGTATGT
>JZKD02S2115909.1:420803-451565 GCA_000966675.3 Picea glauca
GTCGACCATCATAATCTCTTAGGGTGATGGAAAATGGTTCTAGCTTAGGTGAGCCAAGTTTCTTCCATACTACTTTGGACATGATGCATGTGGATTCAAATTCATCAATGATGCATCAATGAACTGTGATGTTCCAGATATTAACTAGTATTTGAAAATCTACTAGGGCAGGGATGCATGGTTCTCCGCTATCTAGATCAAAGGTGATGAGTTGCGTATCATCTGGGTCGACTACCCCCAAGGCAGAAAGCAAGGATTTGTGTTGTGATGGATAGGTTTGGAGGACCTCCAACATAGACATGGTTGTAGGAGACTGTACTAAGTCATCGACCAGACTGTATTTATGGGCTGCCCTAGAATGAGGGTTATGTACATTCTATCGTAAAGGCATGTGGGGTATACGAGGGTTTGGTTCAGTGTTAGGGTGGGGAATCATCAATGGTTTCTCGGTTGTAGTGGGAGTTGCTTCTGAGGTGGTTGGGTTAGAGTCAGTAGGCAGGTCGTAATGATGACTGTGTGTTTTCAAAAGAGTCTCTTCTTCATTGGTAAGGTGGATATTGTGATCGATTAGATTGTCAAGTTGATTGGGACCTAGGTTTTGATATTGCCCCATTTGTGGTGGGGTCGGCATTATCTCTTGTTGGGTATTCATAAAACTTTGGTGTGAAATAGGGTTTTTCAAAATGATCGGAGGTGGTGGTTGTAAATAATTTTGTGGGGTCTGCTGAGGTGCACGCAGTGCTGGGGGGCATTGAGTTTTTCATGGATTATTTCATCTGTTCGAAATCAGAAATTTGGGGGAAATGGTGAGTATAATGTCCATAATCAACACATAAAGCGCAAGGGAATTTAGTTCTTAGGTTATTGTTCTTCCCTTGTCGTGGTTGATTTTTATTGTTTCCCCCTTGGGGGTTTTGGTTGCCTTGATTCTGGTTTCCCCCAGCGGGACAGTTTTGTTGGGGGTTATTTCCTCCAGGTCTCGGGTTGTTATTGTTTCATTTTTTTCCTTTCTTCTTGGCATTATTCGACTGATGGGATGGATTTTCCATGTTCAACTGTTCAAAAATATGAACCTTTTGAAAATTGAATGGGAGAGGGCTGAAGAAAATTAACGCCGACATGTGTTTGTCCTGATGGAGGAGAAACCGGATGGGGAGGACTAGGGAATGGAAAATATGATTTTTTTTGTGGAGATGATCCATATGGCGTATAAGAAGTTGAATTACTTCCATTACTGCTAGGGTTGTATGTGGGGGTTGAGGGTGAACTCGTACTTGGTTGAGAGACCGGATGCATCATGGGTACTGGTGGGGGTCCCCCCAATGGCTGAGAGGGAACAACAGGATATGACTATGGGTGAGTGGGAGGAAGGAAATAATACGTCCCTTCATATGGTTGGGGATATTGATTTTCGCCATAAGTTGTTGACGGGTGGTCGTAAGGGTTGATATGTGTCATAGAACCAATCAACCCATCTACTGTGTGGGACATCCCAGGTTTTTCCTGGCCGAATGGTATGGGTCTGGGTGCATCAAGAAATATTGTGTAAAAGTAACTTGATTGAGAATATATGAGGTCAAACTGTTGGGCCTTGTTGATGGCTTCCTCTTCTGACTGAGGAAAAGTGGATGCTACATCTTTGGCAATAACATAGATGAGCGATTTAAGAAACCAATCAAGACATTGTTCTTTGGTGGTTTTCTCTTTACACAAACTATGTCACCGATGCCATTCATGGATGTGGTCGGCGATATGGATAGCAGCGGTTTGTTTGAACTCAGAGAGAAGTTCTAAACCAGTTTCATGAAAAACTGGTAATTGGAAAAAGGACAAAAAGGCCTTGGCCAATGATTCAAAGGTCACATGGGACCCTGATTTTTCGTCCACATACCATTTGGTTAATGAGCTAGTGAGAGTTATTTGAAATAAACTCAAGTAGATGGAATCATCCATGATGTTTGAAGAGAACCATAAGTGGAAGGTCATAACATGGTTGGCGGGATCTTCCCCTGGTTTTCCTTCAAACTTTAGAATATCTGAAGGTAGTCTTGTAGGCATATTGGGCCAAGTGGGGTCATGCAAAATGGGATTATTCGTGAGTTTGGTTCAATCAAGAATGTTGAGGGATGCCAAGTATGGCATAGGGATATTTGGTGGAGGATTAGTTCTAGCCATTGTGTGTGTAGGTAATGGACATGTCCCTTGAGAGGGAGTTGGTGGGTTTGTACTTCTTCCTTGAGAAGAAGTTTGACCCCTGCCTCCTTGTGAAGGAGAACTAATAGATGGATTTCCTTGGGTATTTGACCCAATAAAAGTGGAACCAAGTAAATTTGATCCCAAAACAGTAGCACTCACGAGGGTGTGAGATGGTTGAGCTGGTGATTTGGCAAGACTGGGGACTCCTCCTAGAATAGGAGGGAGATTTTGCAAGCGTCTAGAATGACAAATATTTTGTGGTTCCCCTATGGTTCTAACTAGAAAAGTGAATGTGTCCAAATGTTGACAAGAGATAAATTAATGAACAAGAGATTTTGATCTTCACAAAATAGTATAACTCACTATTGCATGTAATCAAATGAACATCATACATAAATCAACTGTAAATAGCCAAGCATGTGGATAGGTGGATTTTGTCTATGTGGGGGAACAACAATAAAAACAAATCCTCATGTCCTAAAATACCTATCGTCCTTCCTCTCAATTTAGCACTGGGCCTTCCAATAACACTCAACAGTGGGGTATGAAGCCACCAGAAGAGGAACTAGTGAAGGTTGAAGTAATAAGTTATAATGAGGGGTAGAGGGTGCATATCCCGAAAGAGCTGGCGATATTTGCTGATAACCACACAAAATATACTCAAGGTGTGATTGCATCCCACAAACTCCACCTAAGAATATATCTTATGTTTGGCCACTAAGTACCTTGGTCAAAGTGCGAAATTTAGATTTCCGTCCTAAGAAATGAGTCACGGGTTGGATTCCCTCACAAGAGTTGGGTGACTCAAGGAGGGATATGCATAACAACCGGACCTCGGCCTTCGACCCTTCATGGGTATCTACTTGCCTTATGGTATAGGAACACTTGACTTGGAGGATTTGAAAGATCCATATTGTCAACTTCTATTGTTTCAAAATGTCAGAACCTGATAACGGGAGGTTATTTGGATGCCTACCCCCAAGATCCTACCTAGACTAAAAAAATTCTTTTGGCACCTGCTGTGGAGGAAAATTTAGTGCGTTCTTAGAAATGTTTTAGATGTGGTGGGATGAGAGATTGGGGTCATGGACCAATCTCATTTGAATTAAATTGGTGTGGATAATTTTCAAAGAAATAGTCGGCTCTTTCAGAATTCCTTTGAAGAAATCCTACTTCGACCTCCACTATTCTAATAGAAATTATGTGTGTGATGAGTGGCTTTGTGTGCAAGAAAGTGAAAAAGTGTGCAAAGCTTTTTAATAAGTTAAGTGTGAGATTGCAACATGTGAACTTCATGTGGTCCTTAAAAATATTCTTACCTAGCTTACTATGTTTCTTTGGTACAATCTTGTGGCATATTTAAAGCCCTAAAGAACTGATAATGTGGACATATGGGTCCTTACAAATCCTTTAAAATCACTAGAATGTTGTCTATACTAACAAAGATTTTGAAAACTATCCTAGAATTGTAGACATGTGGGCATGTATGGGCCCATTACTTTGATCTTTTAAAATTTCCTAGAGTGTTATCTAAACTAAGAAAGTTTTTAGAAACTATCCTAAGATTGCAAACATTTGGGCATGTGTGGGCCCTTACAAAGTTTTAAGATGATTTCCAAAACTAAGAGGAACTCTAGGGGGGCTTTGTCCTCTCCTAATGATTTTTTAAGGGAGATGAAATTTCCTTTCAACCACCTTTTCTGATTCCCGATTTCACACTAGGGTGCAGGGGAAGAGCATACTTGAGGGTTAAAATTGATTTCTAATCCCAAATTAATTGATTGTGTTTGAAAAATCAATAAATTCAACTCAAAATTTTAAATGCCAAATGAGCCATCCATGTGGAAACAAAGAAAAAGAGAAGAATAGTGATTCTTTTTACCCCTATGTGCTTATGTTAGCTAACCTTTATTGTGAGAAAGGACTCTAAGTGAAGTGTAGTTGCTTTACAAAGTGAGGGAAATTAAAATCTGAAGGCTAGGGGCCCTCAAACCATTCATAAAAACCCTTACAATTTGAGAAAAATTAACTTATGCATGGGCTATAGTTCTGACAGGCGTGAAGAGTGCACAAAGGAATGAAGTCTATCACATGTAGAGTGCACTTTTGTGGGCCTTGAAAGCTGTGCACTTCCTGTCACACGTCAAGAAAGAAACTTCCAAGTGAAATTCTCTTGCCCTGGCTTTGCATTTTGACTTTGGAAGGTTGGACTAGGCCGGTTTTGGAACCTTCATATCAAAACAACCAAAAATAAGTGCTCTCAAGACTTAAATAGAGAGGAATTTGATACTCATCCTCAATATGGTCGCCAATCCATTGTGTTGGTTTTGTCACATGGGTGAGAAAAAACACAACACTTTCATGCTTAGTTAAGTCATATAAACAAGACAGAAGTTTGTGAGTTGATTAGATAACCAAATACACATGAAGTAAAGAAATAAAACTAAAAACAACTAAGAAATAAATTCCAGAGATGCTTGGAAGAACTAGAACCATAAAAATAAAAAATGACCAACATATAGCTACCAATGGATCAATGAGTCCCCTCTTCCTCCTTCGGAGGGCTCTTGAGTTCCCTAATAGAGGTCTCTTCTCTTCATGCATTGGAAAGTAAAAATGGTGAAGAAATACAATGCCAATTCCCTCAAGAGGTGAGTGGAATGGCCCTTGCAATGGTGCTTGAATTATTACAAGAGAAAAGAGGATTCTCAAAGAAGAATTATTGCAGCATAACAATACCTTGGAGTTATTATTATTCTAGCACACCCATGGCACATATTTATAGTTTCCATTCATGGAAAGATATAGTGTGAACAAGGGGCCTTTTAGGGAACTTCCTAGCCCTTGACTAACCTCCAAGCTAGATTTCGCTCTGTGTGTCAAATCGTGTTGGGGGTTGGACTAGAAGTGGTTGAGAGGCCGACAAGATTCATAAATGTGTCGTTCATGGAAGTGCGGCTTTTCGCACAGACAACCGCACATATTGTGCACAATGCTCACTGAGGGTTGAGTTAGCATACGCATTATGCGCATGCTTCATTTGGTGAATTTGCGCACTTTGATTTTTGAACCAAGTTTATATATATTTTTCCTTTTGGATGGATTTTGGTGTTGTAGGTGGACTAATTTCTACTGGAATTGATGTCTTTATTCAAACATTGTGTGCAATGTTGCGAACAATTTTTTCAGTGATAACAGTCATGACTACTATATATATGACATGGATATGCAATGTACTTGATTGATAACCATGCTTAGTTTATCTCGAGCATGGGTATTCCTGCCTCAGAGAGAATATCATTATTTCGCAGATGAAACGCTCACGAACACTCATCTCAGGCTCACTCAAATCTGTTCCTTCCCACTGTGTAAAGATATTATAATGTATTTCATCCATCAGTTTCTCTTTTGACCTTACACATTAGGGGGCATCTGTTATAGTCCAAAAATTCCACATCTATGCATACTAGACATTGTTCCATCCATTTTCATACTTTGCAAAAATATTGTTGAGGCTTCCTTCTAAAAAATATTTTTTTGGATAGTGTATGTGCCCTGCTGCACTAATAGCTTGTGTACACACGCATGTTGCATGCTATTTAGACATCATACACATGCATGTTGCATGCTAGTTATCCCACGTTTACCTCCAAAAGTTGAAAAAAATATAAAATTGCTTATAGGCTATGGAGCGTTTCCTAACCATTTTACCCCTTGTATCCCATCCCCAAACTGAATAACCATATTTTTTCTCATATGAAAAGAGGTATTGGGGAGTCATTTAGACACATGAATAAGAAAATAAGAAAACTCTGCCAAAATCCCTTCCCTTTCATTGCCCAAGATTTGCATCTTGCTCTGAGTTTTAGCCTCAACTTTCCCCTCCATCCATTCTCCCTATGCAACCCTTCCTCCTTCCCTTGATGGTATGTTGGTTGTGAGAATATGTAATGTCTCTAAATTAATTATAACAACCATTAAATTAGAACACCACAGTAAATTTAATAATTACTACATCTAGCACATTTAAAATCTAATTTTTCATAGTAATAAAATTTAACAACAATTTACTTCAAAATAATTCGTAACTCTAACCTGAACCTGATGTTGCCGCTTGCTTCCTTAGCTTGCTCTTGGACACCACCCCAAAACCAACCTCCCTGTCGACTAGTAGCGCCTAGCCCTAGGATATCAATGGATATCCTAGCCCTCCGAACCCAAAACCTCCGCAGCCCCCCGGTGCACTGTAAATTCCACTGTAAATTCCACTCTGTCCAATACTCCAAGCTCTCCCCAAAATCCTTTCTCCCCTCCCGTAAAAATGAAAAATCCCTCCCCTCTCAACTCCTTTCTCCCCCCCTTATTCCTCCTCCCTTCATCGACACTCCATCAAGCATTAAATTCCTTATCCCTCCATTTAATTTCCCTTATCCATTCATTCGTTACTTATCCTAACGTATTGGATATGTTATCCCTTGTGGGATACGTAACCCAATTTAAACATTAAATTTTATTATCCCCCCTTATTTAATACTTTATTAATTAGTTAATTAATTAATAATCAAATTAATCATTAACCATATTGATTAAAGAGTTAATTATACTTAAATTAAGCATAGTCAAGAATAACTAATTAATAACAAATAATTAGTTAAGGTTATTTAATAAATAATTATAGTTTAGCTTATTTTTAGGATTATTTATTAAATTAATCATCTTAATAATTAAGGGTCGTTACAGAAAATAACATGGGATTGATGCACTTGGAGCCACGATAGAGGATCTCGAAATTGGTTCGTAGAGTGGTCACCAACAAAGGTTGTAACCTTTTTTATTTTGAATTTGAATAAAAGAGATTATCTTTGTCCCAAAACCCTATGTTTACATGTTCTTGTTAATTTTAGAATTTATATCTATATTTAGTATTTTAAAGAGATCATTAGATTTTATATGTTTTTGCATTGTATTCTTAACCCCTTGTAGATCATCTTTGGGAGGAGATATGTGATCTAGAAGGAAGAAACAAGTGGAAGAGGTCTACACCAACCATAAGGATTGGAGGTGCACTCATTAACCCTCTCTTCCCTATTTCTTGTATCACTTATTCTAGATGGTTTTGGGGTAGATTAAAGGTAGATCAGTATTTTAAGGGAGTTATCGCTCTGCCTATTCCTTAGACCCAATTTAGGGGGATTTTCCCCATAGTAGCAGTTGGTAGTTTGATGCATGCCATGTTATGTACTCGACCATGCATTTCACATTTAGTGGGAGTAGTGAGAAGGTTCCTTGCAAATTCAATAAAACAACATTGTCAAGTAATAAAGTGGATTTTGAGGTATCTCAAGGGTACTAGTCATTATTGTCTTTTCTTTGGTAATAATTATATTGTGCTTGAAGGTTATACAAATGCAGATATGGTTGGAGATGTAGACACTAGAAAGTCCACTACTGGTTATTTATATACATTTTCATGAACAACGATGTCATGGGTGTCTATAATGAATAAAGACGTGCAATGGTTCATCCATCCAAGGCCTAGTTAGAGTTTTATGGTGAGTTTCAACTCACCTCCTCAAGGAATGCAGGAACATGTTCACCATCTGGTTCGGAGGCATAATTTCCATATTTGAAAAATCAAACGTGTTGAATCTCATCCTTTCACGATAATAATCCCAACTGTAAGTTTTAAACCTGTGAAGTAAAGCAATGCATATAGATTCTTAAGAAAAACATAAATTAATCAATGGCTCATACACATAGTACACAGAGATTTATACCGGAAACCCTTAACCGGGAGAAAACCTTTCAATGCTTCATTGTATTAATTTCACCATTCACCATACAATACATATACAATGTTTTTAGGTATTCTATATATACCAAAACCCTAAACACTTAATCCGAGATTAATTTAGAAAACCGCTAAAAATAGAAAAATCCGCTAAAATAGCAAAAACGCCCCAAAAAAACAATTCGAAGCGTTGCCCTGAACACTGTGCATAACCAGGGGGGGCATACCTGCCCCCACTGGGACCCCCCTAGGAAGCGCTCAGTGCACATGACACAAAGGGCACTACTAGAGGGATCGTCATACGTAGTTGTCGAATCTGACACGCCCACACACACACATGCAAAGAATATAACACATACCCAACATTCTCCCACTTGTTGTTTTCTTTGCATCCAGGGGTCCACATGATTATATAGTCAACAATCCAGGGAAGCAATGCCCATTGTTACTCTACACCAGGAGAAATTTTTTGTGCTCACAGACTTTGTCAATGAATCTGCAACATTCTTAAAAGTGTCAACCTTTTCCAGCAACACCTTTTCTTCAACCATGTCTCTCACAAAGTGATACTGAACATCAATATGCTTTGTCTTCGAATGATAAGTTGGGTTCTTTGCCAGGAATATTTCACTCTGACTGTCTTAATCTAATCTCATTTCTTGTTGTACCAATCCAATACCTAAACACAATCTCTATAACCATACTGCTTCCTTGCTTGCATGAGTGGCTGCCATGTATTCAACTTTTGTAGTTGAGAGTGCCACTATAGCCTATCTTTTGCTCATCCAATTGATTTATCCTCCAAATAAGTTAAAAACATACCCACTTGTAGATCTTCTGTGATCCAGATATCCAGCCCAGTCTGCATCAACAAATCCATGTATTTCCACCACTCTATCTAATCCTGGTCTTCCTTGGTAGCACAATCCATAATTGGTAGTGCCACGCAAATACCTGAAGACCCTCTTTACTGTTGTCCAATGCTCCTTCACTGGTTTTGACATATACCTTCTCAAAACTCCCACTGCATGTGCAATGTATGGTATAGTACATACCATTGCATACATCAAACTACCAACTGCACTAGCATAAAGAACATGGGACATGTCCTCTTCTTCTTCCCGTGTCTTGGGACATTGATCTGCAGATAAATTTACACCTATAGGAATAGGAACCTTGACTAGTTTACTTCCATGCATATTAAACCTCTGCAATATCGTCTCAACATATTTTCTCTGATTCAACCAGAGTTTCATGTTTGCACGATCTGTTTTAATATCCATTCCTAGAATGAAGTTAGCAGCACTGAGATCCTTCATGTCAAATTTGGAGGATAGTTGTGATTTCACCTCCTTGATAAAATCCATGTTATTTCCTACCAACAACATGTCATCAACATACAATACTACATAAATGAAGTGATTGCCAACCTACTTGGAATATACATAGTGATCAACCTTACTTCTCACAAATCCCAATCCAAGGACGTATGTGTCAAACTTTTGGTACCACATCCTAGGTGATTGCTTCAGACCATATAGTGACTTCTTTAGCTTACATACCAACTCTTTCTTTCCCTTCACTACAAAGCCTTATGGTTGCTTCATGTAGATTTCTTCTTCCAGATCCTCATGTAGGAATGTTTTCTTTGCATCCATCTGTTCCACTTCAAGATCAAAAGAAACAACAATAGATACAAGAAATCTAATAGATGTTAACTTGGCAACAGGAGAAAAAATCTCACCAAATTCAATTCCCTCTATCTGGGAATAACCTTTTGCTACTAACCAAGCTATGTATTTCTCCACTTTACATTCTGCATTAAACTTCTTTTTAAACAACCATTTGCTACCAACATATTTTCTTCCAGCTGGAAACTCAACTATATCCCATGCCTCATTCTTATCCAAGGCATCCATTTCTTCAACCATGGGCTTCTTCCATAGTTTACTATCCTCTGAATTCATTGCTTCCCTGGAAATTATGGGATCATCATCAGTAATAGATAAAGCAAAATTGGAACGAAAATTAGGTGGAATATACCTTTCTGGTTTCCTTCTTTCTCTCAATAATCTCCTCAATAATGGGGAATGAGGTTCTTATTCTTCTTCTTCTGCTTCATCTTCTTTAGATGATTCAGATTTTGCATAATCCAAATCAAGATCTATTTTCTCAGGTTCTTCTTTCCTTGGTAGGAATTCATGTTTGGAAACATATTTTACCTCTCTAAAAACAACATCCTGACTATAAACAATCTTCTTGTTTTCTAGGTTCCAAAGCTTATAACCTTTCACACCATCTTTATAACCAATAAAGATACACTTTTCAACTTTATTATCCAGCTTACTCCTATTTTCCTTTGGAATGTGTACATAAGCATCACAACCAAACACTCTAACATGTTCAAGAGAGGGTTTCTTTCCAATCCATACCTCGTGTGGAGTTTTATCATCCAACGCTGATGAGGGTGATAGATTGACCAGGTAACATGTTGTACCCATTGCCTATGTCCAGAATTCCTGTCCTAAATCGACATCGTTGAACACGCTCCTTTCTTTTTCCATCAGTGTCCTATTCATCCTTTCTGCAACTCCATTCTGCTGAGGAGTGTATGGAGTATTCTTCTAGCTTGCTATACCATACTTCTTACATAATTCTTCGAATGCATTTCCACAGAATTCTCCACCATTATTTGTTCTCAATACCTTTATTTTCTTCTCTGTCTGATTTTCTACCAGAGCCTTAAACTCTTTAAATTTATCAAATACCTTATATTTATTTCTAAGAAAATAAATCCATGTGTTCCTTGAGAAATCATCTATGAATGAAACATAATACATAGACTTACCTAGTGATGGAACATGCATAGGTCCAAGCACATCACTATGTATCAACTCTAAGATCCTCTTTGCTCTTGTAGCACCAGATGGGAATCTTACTCGATTATGTTTACCATATATGCAATGTTCACAAAAATCAAAATCCAGAGTGCAATTAGACATACCTTCAACCATACCTTTATCGTGTAGTGTTCGAAGGCCCTTTTCTCCAATATGTCCTAGTCTTTGATGCCACAACATGGTCTTCTTTCCAGGGACAATATTGGTCTTGTATTCTTAATTTCTTTGCTCAAGGACAATAGAAATGTTACACCCATTAGTATAAGTGCTTCCCAAAAACTTGTATAGAGTTCCACACTGAAATTCCCTCATCAACGCCATTGCTCCTCATACCATCTTGCTAGTGTCCTTCCAAATACAGTATCCACTCCTGCATCATCCAAATTGTTTATAGATATTAGGCTCCTAGCTAGTTTTGGAATGTGTAGAACCCCAGGGAGAGTTCTAATCCTTCCATATTTTAGCAGCAACTTAACCCTTCCATGTCCCATGATTTTGGTTGTCGAGTCATCTCCTAGGAATACATCACCACCATCGTATTTTTCATATTCAGAGAACCACTCCCCGTGAGGAGTCATATGGTATGACACACCTGATTCGATCAACCATACATCACGGTCTGCATGTGTACCTGTAGATGCTAGGTAAACATCACCTCCTTCTTCAGTGGAAATTTTCACCTCTCTGGAAGAGGTGCTATCATATCCCTTTGGTTTATCAACCTTCTTAGACTTGCAATATTTCTTATAATGCCCTGTTTTACAACACTTCTAGCATTTCCTCAAATATTTTCCTGGAGACTTAGATCTACCTGTAGATTTAGATATCCCCCCAAAGACTTACCAGGATTCTTGTCTTGGGTACGACATCTTACAAATAAAGCATTTGTTCTATGACCATCCATGATTTTCCGCCTCATCTCTTCAGATAACAAGGATGCAACTACATCCTCATACTTCAATGTAGATTGAGTGGTGCTACCGATTTCTAAAACCAGATTATCCCAAGAATCTGGGAAAGAAAATAACAAAGTAATGCACGTATCTTCTTCTGCAATCGTAATATTAACATAGACAAGTTGACTTACTAGAGTATTAAAGGAATTTAGATGTTCTATCATAGAATCTCCATCTTCCATCCTATGATGATACAGATTCTTTCGAAGAAACAACTTGTTTACCAGGGACTTTGATTGATACAAATTCCCCAATTTATCCCTTAGTTCATTGGTTGTAGATTCTTCCGAGACATTTAACAATACCAAATCTGCCAGGCAAAATTGAATAGTATTCCTTTCTCTTCTGTCCAACTTCTCCCAATCTTCCTTCGACATACCAGTAGGTGGTGTACTATTAGGTTTTCTACCAATCGACTATGTGCCAGTAGGTTGCATACCAGTACGCTGTGTACCAGGATCCACAACGATCCATTGTTTTTTGTCTACAAGAAGGTCCTTCATCTTGAGCTTCCATAGCTCAATTTTTTTACCGTTGAACTTCTCTATCTCGATTCTCGAAGAGCTCGTCATTCCTCTTTCTACACTGCAAAATCTCCCACTAAACCCAGGTTTATCACAGACCCAAGATAAACTTGATCTATCAAGACCAAGCCAAACCCTCAGTAACAAAGGCATCCCTCTGAAGCCAAAAATGAGCTTCGATACCACATGTAAGTTTTAAACCTGTGAAGTAAAGAAATGCATATAGAGTATTAAGCAAAACATAAATTAATCAATGGCTCATACACATAGTACACAAAGATTTATACCGGAAACCCTTAACCGAGAGAAAACCTTTCAACGCTTCATTGTATTAATTTCACCATTCACCATACAATATATATACAATTTTTTTAGGTATTATGTATATATCAAAACCCTAATCCCTTAATCCATGATTAATTTAGAAAACTGCTAAAAATAGCAAAATCTGCTAAAATAGCAAAAACGCCGCAAAAAATATTTTCGAGGCATTGCCCCAAACGTTGCGCGTAACTAGGGGGGGGGCAGGTATGGCACCCCCTGGGACCCTCCTAGGAAGCACCCGATAAATAATTTGATGCGCTCAAACACACACATGAAAATAATATAACACATACCCAAAACCAACAAACAAACAACAACAAAGAACTGTATTGAAACAAATAAGTTACCAAGTAGTGTGGAGGTTAACCAAGTGAATTTTATTCTCATGCAAGAAACCTTGTTTCTTGAATAATAAGAAAATTTTAGTGTCACCCTATCTTTGTCAAAACATAAGAGAATAAAAATGCTTGCATGGTTTAATCATTTGTATTATCTCTACCATTCTCATATGTGACATGTTGTTTTTTGTTGATGATTACTTGTTATTATGGCTACTCAATTTTTCCATGAAACATCTTTGTTTCTTTTATCGATGATTATATGTTATTATGGTATTCATGTATTATATGAATATGGTTGGATTGATGTTCATGATTATTTGGAATTTTATTTAAATTTATACCAAAAAACCCATGGCCTCTTCAAGCTCCAACACTAAGGAACTAGTTTTGATTGGGAAATGGAAAGGCATTGAAACACAAGGCAAGGCTAGAAATGGCAAGGCGATTCAAGGAAATACGTGACCATGACCATGACCTAGACCATGGCCATGACCTACACCATGGCCTAGACCTATACCTAGACATGGCAAGGCAATGGAAAGGCAAGGAATGTAAAAAACAAGGCAAGGTAGGGAAATTCAATGAAAGACAAAGAAAGGATAGACATGGCAAGGCAAGGTCTAGATCTAGGTCTAGGTCTAGGTCCGGTCAAGGTCTAGGTATAGGTATAGGTCTAACTGAAGGCAATTCAAGGCAAGGAAATGACAAGGAAAGGTAAGGAAAGGTAACACAATGCAAGGAAATGCAAGGTTATACATGGCATGGAAAGGCATGGAAAGACCATGACCTACACCTACACCTACACCTAGACCATGACCATGAACATGACCTAGACCATGACTTAGACCTAGATATAGACCTATACCTTTCCTATACCTATACATATACATAGACATGGAAAGGAAATGCTATACATCGTAAGGAAAGGAAAGGCTAGACATGGAAAGGAAATTCAAGGCAAGAAAAGTCAAGGAAAGACAATGTAAGGCAAGGCAAAGAAATAGAAGGCTACAAACATCAAGGAAAGTCATGGAAAGGAAAGGTCTAGCTATAGGTCTAGGTCTAGGTATAGTTCTAGGTCATGATCTAGGTCTAGGAATAGGTCTAGATCTAGGTCTAGGTCTAGGTCTAAGGAAAGGAAAGACTATGAAATGTAAGGAAATGCAAGGCTAGACATGGTAAGACAAGGCATGGAAATGCATGACAAGACCATGACCTAGAACTATACCTAGACCTAGACCATGAATTAGACCTATACATAGACCTATACCTACACCATGAGCATGATTTAGACCTAAACCTAGACATGACAAGGAAAGACATGGAAAGTAAATGCTATACAAAGCAAGGAAAGGCATGGTCATGTAAGGGGATGGAAAGACAATGACAAGGAAAGGAAAGGAAATGGGAAGGAAAGGAAAGGAAAGGAAATTCAGGGAAAGAAAGGATAGACATAGCATGGCAAGGTAAGGTCAAGGTCTAGGTCTAGGTCTAGGTCTAGATCCATGTCAAGGTCTAGGTATGGGTCTAGGTCATGGTCTAGGTCCAGGTATAGACCTAGACCTTACCAAGACCTAGACATGGAAAGGAAAAGCATGGCAATGTAAATCATGGCAAGCAAAGGAAAGGCATGGAAAGGAAAAGCATGGCATGGTAAGGAAAATCAAGGAAACACAATGCAAGGCAAGGAGAATCAAGGAAACACAATGCAAGGCAAGGAAAGGCTAGACATGGAAAGGCAACAAAAGGCAAGGAAATGTCAAGGAAAGTCTATGCAATGCAATACAACATCTTTCTATGCAAGGATGAAGGACAAAGGAGTCGAGTGGAGAGAAAGAAATGAATTTCAAGTGAGACTAAATGATATTGCATGTGACTTGGTCATTTTTTGTTTTGTGAAATTTAAACATGGGTGGTTGGAAATGATGCCCTCCAATATCATAAATTCACAATAGTATAAACATTTGAAGTTTTGAGATATTCGATGATGCACATCACTTCAGTTTTATTGGTGCACCTAATTTATGCTTAGGTAGCACTCCACTTTACCATATAATTCAAATCAACATCCTTGTCATGATATAAAGCCTAACAGTAAACATTCTACAATTAAGCCTCAACCTTAACAAATAATACACCCCTAAATCATAATCTCTAAGTAATTGGAATATAGAGAACCATATAAACCAAATACGAGATCACTACTTTATGACATATGTATGTCCCTTCAAACCATAAAACTCCAAAGTTTTCAATTTACAACTTAATCTTATCCTCCAATGATATATTGTTTTCAAATGTTAACTTAATGTGATTGAATCCTACCAAGTACCATTAATCAGGTCATTATTACCAAGAATGGAGATCAACTGAAACATATTATCCTACCATTTATTGAACACAATTTCCATCAATGTGTTGAAAAAATCACATATGTTTGTTAGAATCCATAAAGCATTTGAAACCTTTGAAGTCAAAACTTGAGAAGAAAATTGCCATAGGACTTGATGCATAATTTACACAAATAGCTAAAGGGCCACATTTCTAAGTTACCACTAAAATAACATAGGCTTTCTAAAGATCTTCAATGTGGTCGTGGATGGAAATACAACATTATTTTAAGGGCACACACATGTAAAATAAGTCTTAAATTTTTTTTGGTCCAAGGTCATAAATGAATTCCGTAGGAAGAAATGATGTCAAATCTATACATATGCCCAACTCTCAAAATAATGGTGGTTGAAGAGAAAAGATTAAAATCTATGATCAAATGGAAAGTTGTCAAGGCAACTTGACCCACAACTCGATATATGTATATATGAAGGTGATAAATGAAGAGATCTCAGTATCCCTAGTAATACTTGGAACTCAACATCAACACCACATTATTTATATTAACTATTAGTATTAATGAATATATTACATGTCAAGAACCTTTAAGGAAACAATTAAACAATATATTGCAAACTAAGGATAACATGTTTATATGTAATGTTATGAACAAACCTCATTCCACATTGATTTGAGAAGCAAGTTCAATTTTTGTTTAGATGATATACATTATTCTTTGCAATTAGTACTTTTTACATAAATGCTACAGTCTCGAAATCGAGGAGGTTGAACTTTATTACAAAACATATAAAACATATTGAACTATGGACATTATATGCTACATTGTCAATGTTGGTTTAATGAAAGGCATGACAAGGCTAGGCATGTAAAGGAAAGGAATGGAATGACAAGGCTAGGCATGGAAAGGAAAGGAATGGCATGGCAAGTCAAGAAAAGGCATGGAAAGGCAAGGCTAGACATGGCAAGGTAAGGCAAGGAAAGACATGGCAAGGCACAATACAAGGCAATGCAAGGCATGGAAAAACATGGAAATGCAAGGAAATACTTGGCAAGGCAAGGCATGACAAGGCAAGGCAAGGAAAGGAACAATAATACAAGTCATGACAAGACAAGGCAAGGAAAGACAAGGCACGGAAAGACAATGAAAGACAAGGAAAGGAAAGGAAATGCAAGGAAATTCAAAACAATTCAAGGCATGGAAAGGCAAGGCAAGTCATGGAAAGGAAACACATGGCATGGAAAGTCAAGGAAAGGCAAGAAAACACAAGGCAAGGCTAGACATGGAAAGGCATGGAAAGGAAAGGTCTAGGTCTAGGTATGGAAAGGCAAGGCAAGTCAATGCAAGGTATGGAAAGGCAAGGGAAGACATCGAAAGTCAAGGCATGGCAAGGAAAGGAAAGGCAAGAAAATACATGGAAAAGCAATACATGGATATGAACAATACAAGGCAAGGAAAGGCATGGAAAAACATGGCAAGGAAAGGAAAGATATGACAAGGAAAGACATGGAAATATAAGGAAAGGAAAGGCATGGTAAGACAATGCAAGACAAAGCAAGGCAATATAAGGCATGGAAAGACAAGGCAAGGAAAGGAAAGGAAATGCAAGGCATGGCATAGGAAGGCAAGGAATGGAAAGGAAAGGCATGCCATGGCACAACAAGGCAAGGAAAGAAAATGAAATGCAAGGAAAGGCTAGACATGGTAAGGCAAGGAAAGGTCTAGTTCTAGGTATGGAAAGACAAGGCAAGGAAATGAAATGCATGGAAAGGAAAGGAAAAGCATGGCATGGCAAGTCAAGCTAAGGAAAGGAAATGCAAGGCTAGACATGGCAAGGCAAGTCAAGTCAAGTGAAGCCAAGGAAAGACAAGGCAAGGAAAGGAAAGGCAAGGTCAATTAGGTGTCATAAGACCCAATGTAGTTTGGTTTTGAAACATGACACGATTAAGAGGAAAATTGCAAAAGGAAAAATAGATGATTTATAATAAATTTGTTTGGATGTACTTTTCAACATTGTTAAGACCACATTAATATGCAAATCTGTCCATATAGGTTTCCATTAGTACATTATGGTTGAAATGGTTTTTTGGCATTAACACTTTTGGAGAAAATGGAAATTGGTGAATAGTGTTTTTTCTTTAATACATTAAATGGAAAATAGCCAAATGCCGAAATTTATCCCTTAAAATTTTCTTTGAAATATTCACAAGTTCATCAAGATCTCCCATAACCCTTGCAATAAGTCTCACTTATATATATGTTTCATTTTTATCATATGATTTTAATAATTTGGGCACATGCATATACCTAAGTTTGATATATTTAACCATGAATTTTACAAGATATTTATTAGAGTGGTTTGAGTGATACAATAAGGGAGAAAGAAGGATTGATAATATCAATGGTTTGTATGCCATACATTCCACATGATTGTAACTAGCAAAAAAAGAGCCACATGTTTACCCAAATCTAGTTAAGGACCATACATTCATCAACATCAAATAAACAAACAATTAAATTAATAAAAATCATGCCATGAAATGTGTGTGTGTGTGTTCAACATCATCTAAAATGTAATTTTTTTTACAAAATGACACATCATGCCCAATATACAAAAAAACGACAAGTGCTCTAACATAGAAAAATTTCATATGGTGGCCTAGATGCCAAATGACAGTCATTGGTCACTCATTGACCACTTCCACCCTCACAACTATCAGGATCATCCAGGAAATTGATCTTTCTTCTCTTAGTCGAAGAAGAATATCAAGTGGTTTTGCAACTGGGAGTGGTTATTTTCTCTAAAGACTAGACAAAGAAACAACATTCTAATAAGTTTTTTTCCACAATGAATTAAAAGACTTACAAAATGATACTTTGTAATTCAACCTAAGTCAACTCACCGTAGATGATACTAACAATCGTGAGGGTGTTACCCTCCTCCATGACCCTAATATCGCAACGGTGTCACCCTGCATCAGTCACAAGGATCAAATCATGAAATTTAAACAAATATGCATAAAATCAATTCCATTCATGATACATAAAAATTGATCATCGACACATCATCTCACTATGAATAACTCGTGCAACGATGGAGAGTCGCTGGCAGGTGGAGTGCTCGGTTGTACAACTTTCTCCGAGGAAACATCTATTGTGGCGACATCGGTGGATATCACATATGGAAATGGTGGTGGGGGTGGGTGGCGTATGGGTGCATCCACTGTGGATGGATGTGATGGAAGAGGTGGTGGGGGTGGGTGGCCTGCGGGTGCAACCATAGTGGATGGATGGGATATGAAATATGTTGGGGGTGAGTGGAAATAAACCCCCACAGGTTGTACAAGGGATGGTAAAATCCTTGGGTTGGAAAGAGGTAACTCAAGATTCATGGAAGGGTTACCAAGGACTAGACTAGCCCTGTAGATGGAGAGAAGTGATGCAACTTGCATACGTATTAATAATATTGTTATTAGTACCAAAAAGTAAAATTCAAAAAATAAATAAAACAAATTTGAGATTTAAACAAGATTTAACTCAACACGTGATACTTGTGAAGGTGGTGACTTGTCCATCCCAGCTGGACATTGCTCATCACCGTATGGTACCACGACCTATAGAAACACAAGAACATTATATTTGAGGATGCCATAAAATAAAAAAATCACTATGGTGAATTTATCAAATGTGACACATATGTTTGTATGTGGTACACCGAATGAACATGTTGCCTCTATTGTTGCATCAATGGTGGGACTGACACTGATTCAACGTAGAGGGTCTTTTATAGTAGTGTAGCAACTGCAAAACACCATACAATAATATATTGAAATAAATACAATAATATTCTATGTATTTATTCTAATATATTATTGTATGGTGTTTTTCAGTTGCTACACTACTATAACATACCCTCTACGTCGAATCAGTGTCAGCCCCACTATTGATGCAACAATAGAGGCAACATGTTGATTATATATATATATATATATATATATATATATATATATATATATATATAATCATGAAGAACATAGATATGGTTAATATACTAACCTCCTCCATGAAAATCTGATGTCCATTGGCCTCCATCGGCCCATAACAAGTCTACCTGCAACTTGAGCATCTATTAGGCTCACATGAACAACTACTTTGTCTATGTGCCCTCTACTTGATGCACTATATTGTAGGGATTTAAGGTCTGACCACTCTATGAACGTCACTAGTAGACACCTCCTTCCAAGATAGTGCAACAAAACTCCCATGCTACACCAGGATCTGAGTCAACGCTGATAAAGATAACTATGTCTACTGGATTACTTCTACAATGGGAGGATGTTGAGAAGGGGGGTTATCCCTTTGCCTAGGAGGATGAGGACATAGCATGCTCTCTCTCATGTGAAGAACATGCTCTATGTCATGTGCAGAACCTAGACCCACCCCTTGGAATTCACCAATGTCAAATTAGTTGACATGGTGACCCAAAATAAATTTAGACAATAATATCCTCAGGAAATATAGAGGCACCTCCATGTTATTGCATGGCACGACAAGGCAAGGAAAGGAATGGCAAGGCAAGGAAAGGAAAGGAAATGAAATGCAAGGAAAGGCTAGACATGGTAAGGCAAGGAAAGGTCTAGGTCTAGGTATGGAAAGACAAGGCAAGGAAATTAAATGCATGGAAAGGAAAGGAAAGGCATGGAAAGGACAGGGAAAACATGGCATGGAAATTCAAGCTAAGGAAAAGAAATGCAAGACAAGTCAATTCAAGTGAAGCCAAGGAAAGACAAGGCAAGGCAAGGAAATGCAAGGTCAATTAGGTGTCATAAGACCCAATGTAGTTTGGTTTTGAAACATGACACGATTAAGAGGAAAATTGCAAAAGGAAAAATAGATGATTTATAATAAATTTGTTTGGATGTACTTTTCAACATTGTTAAGACCATATTAAGATGCAAATCCGTCCATATAGGTTTCCATTAGTACGTTATGGTTGAAATGGTTTTTTGGCATTAACACTTTTGGAGAAAATGGAAATTGGTGAATAGTGTTTTTTCTTTAATACATTAAGTGGAAAATAGCCAAATGCCGAAATTTATCCCTTAAAATTTTCTTTGAAATATTCACAAGTTCATCAAGTTCTCCCATAACCCTTGTAGTAAGTCTCACTTATATCTATGTTTCATTTTTATCATATGATTTTAATAATTTGGGCACGTGTATATACCTAAGTTTGATATATTTAACCATGAATTTTACAAGATATTGATTAGAGTGGTTTGAGTGATACAATAAGGGAGCAAGAAGGATTGATAATATCAATGGTTTGTATGCCATACATTCCACATGATTGTAACTAGCAAAAAAAGAGCCACATGTTTATCCAAATCTAGCTAAGGACCATACATTCATCAACATCAAATAAACAAACAATTAAATTCATAAAAATCATGCCATGAAATGTGTGTGTGTGCGTGTGTGTGTTCAACATAATCTAAACTATACATTTTTTTACAAAATGACACATCATGCCCTATATACAAAACAACGACAAGTGCTCTGACATAAGAAAATTTCATATGGTGGCCTAGATGCCAAATGACAGTCATTGGTCACTCATTGACCACTTCCACCCTCACAACTATCAGGAGCATCCAAGAAATTGATCTTTCTTCTCTTACTCGAAGAAGAATCTCAAGTGGTTTTACGCATGGGAGTGGTTATTTGCTCTAAAGACTAGACAAAGAAACAACATTCTAATAAGTTTTTTTCCACAATGAATTAAAAGACTTACAAAATGATACTTTGTAATTCAACCTAAGTCAACTCATTGTAGATGATACTAACAATCGTGAGGGTGTTACCCTCCTCTGCGACCTTAATATCACAATGGTGTCACCCTGCATTAGTTACAAGGATCAAATCATGAAATTTAAACAAATGTGCATAAAATCAATTCCATTCATGATACATAAAAATTGATCATCCAGACATTATCTCACTGTGAATAACTCGTGCAATGATGGATAATCATTGGCAGGTGGAGTGCTCGGTTGTACAACTTTCTCCGAGGAAATATCTATTGTGGAAACCTCGGTGGATATCACATATGGAAATGGTGGTGGGGGTAGGTGGCGTATGGGTGTATCCACTGTGGATGGATGTGATGGAAGAGGTGGTGGGGGTGGGTGGACTGTGGGTGCAACCACAGTGGATGGATGGGATATGAAATATGTTGGGGGTGAGTGGCGATAAACCCCCACAAGTTGTACAAGGGATGGTAAAATCCTTGGGTTGGAAAGAGGTAACTCAAGAGTCGTGGAAGGGTTCCCAAGGACTATACTAGCCCTATAGCTGGAGAGAAGTGATGCAACCTGCATACGTATTAATAATATTGTTATTAGTACCAAAACGTAAAATTCAAAAAATTAATAAAACAAATTTGAGATTTAAACAAGATTTAACTCAACGTATGATACTTGTGAAGGAGGTGACTTTTCCATCCCAACTGGACATTGCTCATCACCGTATGGTACCACGACCTGTAGAAACACAAGAACATTATATTTGAGGATGCCATAAAATTAAGAAATCACTATGGTGAATTTATGAAATGTGACACATACCTTTGTATGTGGTACACCGAATGAACATGTTGCCTCTATTGTTGCATCAATGGTGGGACTGACACTGATGCATCTATCAGCGTAGAGGGTTTGTTTTAGTAGTGTAGCAACTGCAAAACACCATACAATAATATATTGAAATAAATACATACACACATATATATATGAAGAACATAGAGATGGTTAATATACTAACCTCCTCCATGAAAATCTGATGTCCATTGGCCTCCATTGGCCCATAACAAGTCTACCTACAACTTGAGCATCTATTAGGCTCACATGAACAACTACTTTGTCTATGTGCACTCTCCTTGATGCACTATATTGTATGGGTTGAAGGTCTGACCACTCTACCAATGTCACTAGTAGACACCTCCTTCCAAGATAGTGCAACAAAACTCCCATGCTGCACCAGGATCTGAGTCAACGCTGATAAAGATAACTATGTCTGTTGGATTCCTTCTACAATGGGAGGATGTTGAGAAGGGGGGTTATCCCTTTGCCTAGGAGGATGAGGACCTAGCATAGGGTCATGCCTAGCATGCTCTCTCTCCTATGAAGAACATGCTCTATGTCTTGTGCAGAACCTAGACCCACCCATTGGAATTCACCAATGTCAAATTAGTTGACATGGTGACCCAAAATAAATTTAGACCATAATTTCCTCGGGAAATATAGAGGCACCTCCATGTTATTGCATGGCACGACTAGGAAAGGAAAGGAATGGCAAGGCAAGGCATGTCATGGCACGACAAGGCAAGGAAAGGAAATGAAAGGAAAGGAAAGGCTAGACATGGTAAGGCAAGGAAAGGTCTAGGTCTAGGTCTAGGTATGGAAAGACAAGGAAAGGAAATGAAATGCATGGAAAGGAAAGGAAAAGCATGGCATGGAAAGTCAAGCTAAGTAAAGGAAATGCAAGGCTAGACATGGCAAGGCAAGTCAAGTCAAGTGAAGCCAAGGAAAGACAAGGCAAGGCAAGGAAAGGCAAGGTCAATTAGGTGTCACAAGACCCAATGTAGTTTGGTTTTGAAACATGACACGATTAAGAGGAAAATTGCAAAAGGAAAAATAGATTATTTATAATAAATTTGTTTGGATGTACTTTTCAACATTGTTAAGACCATATTAAGATGCAAATTCGTCCATATAGGTTTCGATTAGTACGTTATGGTTGAAATGGTTTTTTGGCATTAACACTTTTGGAGAAAATGGAAATTGGTGAATAGTGTTTTTTCTTTAATACATTAAGTGGAAAATAGCCAAATGCTGAAATTTATCCCATAAAATTTTCTTTGAAATATTCACAAGTTCATCAAGTTCTCCCATAACCCTTGTAGTAAGTCTCACTTATATCTATGTTTCATTTTTATCATATGATTTTAATAATGTGGGCACGTGCATATACCTAAGTTTGATATATTTAACCATGAATTTTACAAGATATTGATTAGAGTGGTTTGAGTGATACAACAAGGGAGCAAGAAGGATTGATAATATCAATGGTTTTTATGCCATACATTCCACATGATTGTAACTAGCAAAAAAAGAGCCACATGTTTACCCAAATCTAGCTAAGGACCATACATTCATCAACATCAAATAAAAAAACAATTAAATTCATAAAAATCATGCCATGAAATGTGTGTGTGTGTGTTCAACATCATCTAAATTGTACATTTTTTTACAAAATGACACATCATTCCCTATATAAAAAACAACGACAAGTGCTCTAACATAGAAAAATTTCATATGGTGGCCTAGATGCCAAATGACATTCATTGGTCACTCATTGACCACTTCCACCCTCACAACTATCAAGAGCATCCAGGAAATTGATCTTTCTTCTCTTACTCGAAGAAGAATCTCAAGTGGTTTTGCACCTGGGAGTGGTTATTTGCTCTAAAGACTAGACAAAAAAACAACAATCTAATAAGTTTTTTTCCACAATGAATTAAAAGACTTAAAAAATGATACTTTGTAATTCAACCTAAGTCAACTCACCGTAAATGATACTAACAATCATGAGGGTGTTAACCTCCTCCATGACCCTAATATCGCAACGGTGTCACCCTGCATCAATTACAAGGATGAAATCATGAAATTTAAACAAATATGCATAAAATCAATTCCATTCATGATACATAAAAATTGATCATCGACACATCATCTCACTGTGAATAACTCGTGCAAAGATGGAGAGTCGTTGGCAGGTGGAATGCTCGGCTGTACAACTTTCTCCGAGGCAACATCTATCGTGGCAACCTCAGTGGATATCACATATGGAAATGGTGGTGGGGGTGGGTGGCTTGTGGGTGCAACCACAGTGGATGGATGGGATATGAAATATGTTGGGGGTGAGTGGCGATAAACCCCCACAGGTTGTACAAGGGATGGTAAAAGCCTTGGGTTAGAAAGAGGTAACTCAAGAGTCGTGGAAGGGTTCCCAAGGACTGGACTAGCCCTATAGTTGGAGAGAAGTGATGCAACCTACATACGTATTAATAATATTGTTATTAGTACCAAAAAGTAAAATTCAAAAAATAAATAAAACAAATTTGAGATTTAAACAAGATTTAACTCAATGCGTGATACTTGTGAAGGTGGTGACTTGTCCATCCCAGCTGGACATTGCTCATCACTGTATTGTACCACGACCCATAGAAACACGAGAACATTATATTTGAGGATGCCATAAAATAAAGAAATCACTATGGTGAATTTATCAAATGTGACACACACCTTTGTATGTGGTACACTGAATGAACATGTTGCCTCTATTGTTGCATCGATGGTGGGACTGACACTGATGCATCTATCGGCATAAAGGGTATGTTATAGTAGTGTACCAACTTCAAAACGCCATACAATAATATATATATATATATATATATAATCATGAAGAACATAGAGATGGTTAATATACTAACCTCCTCCATGAAAATCTAATGTCCATTGGCTTCCATTGGCCTCCATTAGCCCATAACAAGTCTACCTGCAACTTGAGCATCTATTAGGCTGACATGAACAACTACTTTTTCTATGTGCCCTCTCCTTGATGCGCTATATTGTAGGGGTTGAAGGTCTGACCACTCTACCAACATCACTAGTAGACACCTCCTTCCAATATAGTGCAACAAAAGTCCCATGCTGCACCAGGATCTGAGTCAATCCTGATAAAGATAACTATGTCTATTGGATTCCTTCTACAATGGGAGGATGTTAAGAAGGGGGGTTATCCCTTTGCCTAGGAGGATGAGGACCTAGCATAGGTCATGCCTAACATGCTCTCTGTCCTGTGAAGAACATGCTCTATGTCTTGTGCAGAACCTAGACCCACCCCTTGGAATTCACCAATGTCAAATTAGTTGGCATGGTGACCCAAAATAAGTTTAGACCATAATTTCCTCAAGAAATATAGAGACACCTCCATGTTATTGCAGGGAGGTTTGTCGAACACCATGAACCATATAACCATCCAGTTATCCCTAAATTGTTGGTGGATGCACCAATCCATACAAGTACATATCTTGTTGATTGGTGGTTGTAGTCTGGATCTAAGATCAATAAATAGAGACATCAAATCTTGTTTCATAATATTCAAGTCTCTGGATTGGTTTTTATTGATTCCAATCTTGTGATAGTAGAACATCCTAGCCCTATATTAAAAAATATTAGTTAGTTTCCCTTGGGCACTTGCAATGGGTGATACAATGGTGTCCAATGAAGCGGTCAATGACAATTGGCTAGGCTCTCTTGTACCCCTTAAGTCATGAACAATTGATCTCAAAGAGGTCAACCCTTCATCAATTTGTGTGTTTATTTTTGGTGGTTGTGATGGGTTGGGGGTTTTTGCACCTCTGTGTGGTTGTGTGGGGTTTTGATTGTCTCCAGGTTCCATCTTAATCATTCTACTGCAATTCAATAAGGGAGTTCATATAAATTAGGTTGGTTTTTTTAATTAAATTAAAAAATTACAAAAAACATGCAAATAAATAGTTTAAGAAATTAAAAAACAAAAAAATAATCAGAAATACATGTGTGGCTTGTATATGAGACAATGTTAGGATCTTATACCAATTCCACAAGTTTCTTATTTTTCAAAGATGAGTGGAAACAACCTACACAATCTTAAGTAATTGTAACTTGTATTCATAATTTATAATATGTTCAAATGCAATTGTATTTCCTTCACTATTGAAATTTATTAATAAATATACTACCTTTCTTATAAGGTCATGCAAAGGCCCTTGTAAGATCAATGTGGTATTGACTTCCCATGCAAGGATAGGGGGTAGGGCTTAAATATGAGATGTGCTTAAATATAAGACGTGCTTAATATTAATATATTGTATTCATACTTCATTTGAACATGGTTGCATGCATAATTTTTTTATCAAATGTTTAGTTAGCTAGACTTTGTGGCTCTTTTTTATTTTTTTTGTTTGTATAGTATTTTTGAATATATAATATATATAATATAATAAATATTTATTTATTTAAACCATAAAATTTGTATTTCCATTGATGGGTTGTTACAATAATTTCAATGTAACTATAAAATATTCAATGAAAGTTTCTTCTAGTATCACTTTGTAGCTAGACATTCCAAAATATTATTAATTGATATATATAACAAAATATAATTGGAGTTCTATAAGTAAAATAAAACCGAAGTTAAAGGCATCTGTGACACTATCCATTCAACAAAACTTAAATTTATTCCAATTCATTTGTGTATGTGTGCATATGCATTTATTCATTGCTAGCCATGCTACATCCCCACTAATTATATACATAGTTGTAAGATTGAGGATATGCTCCAAAACATAGTCCATATCCTTCATGAGATCGAGGATATGCGCCATGGTTTAATTATTGATGCTAATTACCTAATTAATTTCAACTCAAACATTTACGACATACCTTAGGAACTCCAAGGGAAATTTCTACTTTTTAATATCCATTATCTTAAATATTTTTAGCACACATTTATGAAAAGTGTCTTAACATGGACGTAAAATATATTGCTATCATATTGCATTTTACTTTCGACGAAACGTAGAAATCAAATTGATGAGGTACTAAAATCCAATGAAAACAAAATTTGTAAAGAAACCAAACCTTAGAGATTCCCAAGGCCTTATGAAGAAGGAGGGCATTTTGAGGTTCATCAGTTTATTCGAATGGACCATGTTGTGAAGGAAAAGAAGAGAAATCAATATTTCATTGTAGTAATATAGGAATTCATTATTCCATACATCGAGAAAGAGATCAAGCACTTAAGGAGAGTAGTAGAGCCATGTTGAGTTTATTAGGGTTCAACATCTTATGATTATTGTTGATTAGTTTTTTGGGCATTGAAGGTCAAATTGGAGATTTCCATTTTGTCATTGTTAGAAGAGGGAGATGGACATTCAAGTGATAGAGAAGGAGATCCAATACCCTATGCACATAGAAGGAGTTTGTTCTAGATTCAAGATCCATTGTCAAAGTAAAAAATTACTAGAGTAGGAGGAGAGGATAAGTTTTCCAGTTGGATTCCATAGGAGATCCATTACCCTATGTCCATGATGTCTTATGTAGCATATTTTTGAGGTTAGTTTTCCTTTCTATGAAATCAAAAAAGTTGACCAACTCCACAATTTTGTTATTGGCATTTTGAGGTTCATTAATTTATTCAAATGGTCCATTTTGTGAAGGAAAATAAGGTAAATCAAAGCTTTCACTAAGGATCAAGCATGCCTAGCTTGAGTTGGAGACGGTGTTCAGATCTTCTAGATGCTTGGTGACCTTTGCCCCTTCTTTCGTTTTTCTCAATCACTCTAAAAATGTTAGGCGTGGTGTCATGCATAGAAAATTTTAGGGGCTATATATCGCCCATGGGCTATTTTTCCATCCTTTTTCCCAAAAAACGATTCACCAAATTCCTCTTCCTCTAAAAATTATTCACCCAAATTTTATAGGATAACAAATTTTAACCTAAGAAATAGCTCAAATTTTATAGAAACTATATAAAATCCTCAGAAATTTGAATATTTTTACAAAAATATTGCCAAACATTTTACAGTTTCCATATTAAGAACTAACAAGATTCGCCAAATTTTCTACAATTTGAGATAAATTTCCATCCTTAAAATTATTTATGGTTGTGTGGTCTAAATTGCCACAAATCATGCTTGCAGTCCCTTAAAAGGGCTAGAGAGGAATGCATGCACGTTCTTGGGGACGTGCCCATGTAGGACATTGAGTGGAAGTTCAGGGTTTGTTGAACTTGTCACATCAAGAATGAGTGCATGTTCCTAGAAATATGCATGTGTTCCTACGTGTGTGCGTTTGTGCTCACCCCGTTGCCACTTTATCGTCTATCAACTTCGTGCACTCACCCCAAAGTCCTTCCTAAAAGGTCCTGAATAGTTTGGAAATGACACTAATGAGCCTGAGTCAAGCTAAAATAATCCCTTAGTGTACTTTTCTCATCCTGCTATAGATGATGAAAAATACTAGTTACACTAAATTTCATTGACATTGGGTCGTTTGGAGAAGCTAGAGCCTAGGCTAGAAGAAGCACTTGGTAGGCCATGCATGAAAACCGATATGTGCATGCAACATCTAAATGTTAATTGAATCGAGTAGAAGTGACACATAGAAGGATGCATCATTTACTCAAATAGACCTGAGACTTGGAACAAATTGAAGGATCGATCATACTAATGTCTGAGCGACACTGTGAATCCTATTTTTTATTATTCTTCTTACAACTAGTGTTAATTGCTTCGAAGCAAACTTGAAATTTTAAATCATATCATACTTAGCTTCATTCCCTTACAACATGCACACATTTAAATAAACCAAATTTACTATATATTAAAATATCCATTCAACTATGGCATGCACAACATCACAACATCTTGCACTGATTTGTTTATAAGGAGAAGCCAAAGAATTATTGCACAACATTGATACCCATCAAAATTGCAAGAGGAGAAACAATCAACTCTATTTTGTTGACGTGGAGGGATTGGTTCATGTCTATTCTTTATAGCTCACCAGTAGTAAAAAATGTCCCTCTCAATTGTTGCATGCATACCAGCTAACAATGCAACATAATGCATTTATGTTATGGAGTGGGTTAACTCGGGAGCAATCTTCCCTCCCAAATTACTTTTCTGGAAGGTCTTCTAGCGGCCCACTTTTAAATTTTTGGCCAATCCAGAACTTTGATCGATTTTCTGAGCATCTCGATTGGTTTCAAATGGAGCAAAACCCCTGAGGTAAGATTCTGAAATGCATGTATCTTTGATCCATGTGAAACTTAGACTACCCGTGAAAATTTGGTCGGATTCAAGCCCAAAAATTTACCTAAAAAAAAAATATGTTTGCTCTGGAGTTAGCCTACTCCTTTATGTTATTTCATTACCCTTATGCATTTTGTTTGAAACACAATTATCAATATGGATTGATTGAGAAATCAATGTCCATTAAAGTCTTTGCAAGTATAACAAGTACGACATTGGCATGCCCTCCTCACGAATTCTGCAAGATGGGCCCCATTTTTGACAATATATATTAAAAAACAAGAAATATTTATTACAATGACATTGGGGGAAGTGAAGGCAACAATAACACTTCAAAGTCTTTGGCCAATAAGATATCAGATAAATGAGATTTAAAATTTAAAATAAATCATTATTTTTTAAAACTTTAGATAAAGGGGTGTATATTTTATGGTCAACCATGAACTAATAGAAAGTCAAGCCTAACTCAAAGCTATATACCATGCCTATCAGCAGGTATAATAAATGAGGTATAGTATACCTCCTTTATTATACCTGATTATTTGTTCAAATGCATCTCTTGTTGTCGTGGTTGCGTAAGGATCTTCAACTTCCTTTAATGAGATGAGGCTCAACGTCCTTTAATGAGATGACTTCTCGACACATGCGGTGGATTCAATACAACTAGGATCTTCAACTTCCTTTAATGAGATGAGGCTCAACGTCCTTTAATGAGATGCGATGGATTCAATACAACTATTGTTTTATTTTATTATACCTACATAGCGGCAGGTATACGCTGCCATACAACCTTGTTTTACATATAACTCAATAAACTATTTATTCAATTAGCTTTTCTAACATGCTATGTTAAAGCTAGAACTAAGCTCATAGATTCAATAGCTATGTTAATCCCAATACAAACTAAACGTGGGCTGAACGCATAAAATAAAAACGAAGATCGTAACAAGTCCCAAAAAGGCATGGACTTGCCAGACTTCTCATATTGATCATCACAAGGTAAAATATCATTATATCCACGTATTCCACAAGTCTTATCTGAGATAATGCTATAATTCCTCCAATTAGAAGAAACCCCATAAATAATTGAATGACATTTGCAGCAAGGACAATATCACCCACCATTATTTAAATAATTGAATGGCATTTACAGCTAGGCCGATTCCATCTACCACATTATATAATGGACTGACATTTCTACTGTGGACGGTACCACCTACACATTATACACATTTACACGGTTTCCGAACACTATTTCAATCAGAAAGTCTACGTGGTACCTATAATTTACTCACTTCATGGAAATGGAAAGCAATTAAAAGGACATACACGCGTGTAATAGAATACAAGTCTCAAGAAGACTGGACCACATTGTTTTGTTTTGGGTTATATTATAATCGAAATTTGTATATCACGTGTTTGACATATATTTATTGTTAATTTAGTAGACATATGAGTA
>JZKD02S2115910.1:0-28640 GCA_000966675.3 Picea glauca
ATAGCAGTAGATTTGTTTTCCTGTAGATAGCAGTAGATTTGTTTTGAATGCTCAGAATGAATGCAGTTTCGACCATACCCTGTGTGTTATGACTTAAACGAAAATGCTGATGGTATATGGTTGAACATAGAGGTAGAATGACTTCGTAGAATTACGCTTTGAATAGAGATAACAGTATCAGCCTTTGAGTACTAGACTGTTTTTCTTCTGTTTATGATTTAGTAGGAAATGCTTAGTTTCGAGTTAGTCATTAGAATTCAAGTTCTTAGAATAGGTGTGTGTTTAATTCTTAGGATAGCATTCCAATAAAGACTAGATGCTTGCCTGCACATACTGTGTATCATCTCGAAGTTTACCAACCCTGGTTTGACAATTTAGTGATTCAGGACACTTAAAAGCTTCAATTTAGCAGCCTGACAAGGAGATCGGGGATGACAGATAAGCAAGGAAGAAGGATAGTGGATGACTCAGAAAGAGGAAAAATCCACCATTAGATGCTTTGGAGCACCATGCGACAAGGAAGGAATGATAGGCTGGTGAAGCCCTAAAAACACGGGTCAAGTTGACATAGTGTTTTAGACACATAGAGTTTTGGTATCTAGGGTTTTCGACACTTAGGTTTCAGCCTAAGGATGTCGGTGAATGATTGTAAAGTATAAATAGAGGTCTAAAGGGCCTAGGTTGGGTTGGTACTTTCATGTTTATATGGTGTTATTGTTACTATTGATACTGAGTTGGTCGAGAAAAGAGTATTGTGAGAGAGAGAAGTGTTGGGTATAAGAGCCTTCTGGATTGTAAGATCTTCAGCTGGGTGTGAAGATCAACCCTGCAGCTGGGTATGCAGGTAGGGGAGAGAAATATAGGAGAAGAGAAGATCTGCTAGCTCAGAGCGCAAACAAGAACTGTATGCTTTACATCAATATAATATAGCACAGTTCTATGGACGTGGCCCTAGAGAGAGGGTGAACCACGCATATTTTGTGTTGTGTATGATTGGTATTTTGTATTTGTCCTTCATATACTGTTATTTCATTGCTAAGGTAGATCTGATAGATGCATAGAGTAGATCAAGATGATAATTGATATATGAATGTTGTGTTGTTCCTGTGTTAGATCCATTGATATTCCCCTTGGTTGTAGACATCTTTTTCGTGCAACCCCCTCATAGCTTCTTTGAGTGAGACTACCTCTACTTCGCAGGTGTCGTCGAAAGGGTCAGTATCTAGGGTTTGTTGGTGCGCTCTTGGAGTTGAACCCTAGGTCTACCCCTGTGCCAACAAATGGTTCTGTTGTCGGGATTGGAATATTTTTTAGGGAATGTTAAGGTGTTTTCCATCGAAGACAGAAACTCAAAAGTGGATAGAAGATCAAGAGAAGGAATTCGTTGAAGCCCATAATAAGAACCCTAATATTAGCACTGAGGATTGGATAGAAAGATATATCTTCACTGATATACATGAGATATTCTTTAGAGTAATCCATCAAGATCTATATGAGTGGCTAGCTATATTTGATGATACCTAGCTCGAGATCCAATCTAGACTTCCTATGGTCTGGATGTGGGAGTTGATCAAGAAGGTCAAGGAAGCTGATAACACCATATCATAAGTAGTATATCACTAGTTTGATAGTACCATTGGAGGGTACATCACGAATTTTGTTGTTGATAGGGTAGATTCATACAACCAAGCTGAGAGATATTTCTTTAAGGGACCCAAAGGAAAATTTTTACAATTCTTGAAGCTAAGACTCAAGATGATGTTGCATGAGAAGAATATCTTGAAGATACAATAGATTTGTTGGATCTTGAAAGGATAATGTTCAAAAATTCAGACAACGACAATGACACAGAAGCTGGACATATGCACAGTGGGAGAGTGTTCCAAGAGGTTCACCTTGAGAACCTGTTCAAGAAAAACTATGGAGAAGAGGGTTTCTACAGTGGAGAAGAGGCAAATCTAACAGATGAAGAACGTTCAGAACCCACTAGAGAAAAGGAAGGGGAAGATGAAGAACTTTGTCGGGACAAGCCAAAAACCTCAGGGACCGTGTAGACCATTGAAGTAAGTACTGTTTTCCTTCCTATCGATTCATTATTAAGCAACCAAAGTAATCCCTGTCACCAGAGTGTCCAGAGAAATGTCCATAGTAGCCCACCACATATTTAGTCAGGAAGCCTAGTAAGATATATGGCAGATGAGATGAGACTTCTTATCTTTAGGGGAGATGGATCTGAAGATCCTGATCAACACTAATTCCTGTGTGAAGTTGTATGGAACATTAAGAATGTCATAGATGAAGTTGTCATAATAACCCAGTTCAATACAACTCTTAGAGATCGCGCACTGACTTGGTACATGAAGCTTGTCCAAGGACTTTCACAGCCTAAGCCATTGAATCATATCAATAACTTGTTGATTGCAGAATTTAAGAAACCTAAGTCGGAGTCACAATGTATCACAGAGTTGAAAGAGATCAAGAAGAAGGTGGATGAACCTATGTGGGAATTCGATCAGAGATTCAAAACATTGACATGCCGATTAACTTTCCAGATCCCAGATGAACAAAAAAAGGAATGGTTCATTACTTCCCTCCTACCACACATTAGAGTTCCCCTGATGAAATAGAAGATTGCTTCACAAGATGAGGTGTTGGTGATCACCATGAATCTTGAATCATCCCCTATGGGAGAATCCAACTCAGGTATGAGTCAGATCCCGAGTCAGCTAACTAGTTTGTCTCTGCAGGTCGAAGATATGAAGAAAGACAAGGGAAAAGATAAAAGAGAAGATATATGGTGTATTAGATGCAGATCAGAAGGTCATGACAAGGAACACTGCCCCCTATTCAATGAATATTTGGATTCTGGAGCTTTGATCCCCTTGAAGCAAGTCACCTTACCCTGGTGCGAGGTATGCAGAAACATACATCATACTGGTGAGTGCTATTATATGAAAAAATATGTTCAGACACCTACGAATTTGTACTGTACATTCTATAATTTTGTAGGGCATGATGATAGGGATTGTAGGGATTATGATCTCATGAATGAAAGGTAAAGTGACATATATAAGATCCAAGTCAAAGTACAACAAGAAGAAAATGCTACGTAGTATAACTCTCCTGGGAGAGGAAACTTCAATCCTCACGGTGGATTTAGAGGAAGAGGACAAGGAGGAGGAATGGTTCAAGGCCGAGGACATATCATCTGTTATAACTGCACACAACCAGGATACCTTGCAAGGGATTTTCAGAACCCTTGTACCACTTGTAGATACTGCAACTCATTTAAGCATGCTATAGAATATTGTCCTGTGCTACTAGCTAAGCTTCAGGAAAGACAAGGACCTTAGTAGAACCTGCAAGTGAAACTGATCTATGTTGAACCTCACGGAGGAGACCCTAGAGTCACTGTTATAACCATAGGAGGCATTGTTACAGGAGAAGACAGACTGACCCAAGGGAAGATTATAGAAGATTTAGAAATCAGGAAAGTTGCAGAGAAGACCCAAGCCTTTGATGCAAAGAAAGAAAGACAAATGTTTGAGGCAACACGAAAAGAATTCAGAGGAGACCAAGGTTCTTCATCAAAGACAAGACCAAAAGTAAGAGAGTATGGAATGCCTCACGCATTTGATCAGTCTACATCGCCAAGAGAAGGAAAAGAGGTAAGCAAGTTCATGGAATTTTTATACACTTGTATTAAGTTGATTTAATATAAAAGTGTTGTATAAGAGTTACAAAATTTAATCAGATAATATGAGCTAGGAAATATAGATCCCTTACTGAATAGGGAAGTACATCAAATTTGTAAAAAGAGAAGGACAAATAAGGAATTACATTTGAATGCTCAAATAGGAGAGTATGAGATAGACTATGTGGTCCTCGACTTAGGGTCAGAGGTCAATGTCATGACGAAGAAAATTTGGGCACAGATGGGAAAACCAAAGTTGATCTATTCCCCTATCAGGCTTAGGATGGCTAATCAGCAAGCTGTCAGCCCATTTGGATGATTAGAGCATGTCCCTATGGACATCGATGGAGTAAGAAAATTTGTAGATTTCGAGGTAATTGAAATAGTTGATGATAGTTTCCCCTACCCTACATTGTTGGGAATTGACTGGGCCTTCAATAACTCTACTATTGTTGACTTAAAGAAGAGACATATGAATTTTGAAGGTAATGGTCTTAGGTTCATTGCACCTTTAGATCCTGATGAAGGTCAGTGATACAAAAAGCCCATTAGAGAAGAAGGTTGTGCATATGCATTAGAGAACATATACAAGATAACAACTAGACAACAAGATTACAATAATCCTACAACCGATGGGAATCTAAGCTGGTGAAGTGACAACACATGTTCATCATATTTATAAGAAGCACTGAAGAACTGGTAGACTAAGATGTATGAAGTATCTACCAGAAGATGTGCTAGATTAACCAGAGAAGTTTGTTGGATCGACACAACAGTAAGTAAATTACCCACATTTGATGGTCTGAACCCTTTAGAAGCCTTCCTATCATATTTTGAAGCAAGTGTACCAACACAACAGAGGTTGTTGGAAATGGATGAGGCCTAGAAATCCACACCAACAAGATGGTGGGGGACACACAAAAGTAATATTACAGATTGGCTACAATGTCATACTCTGATGACAATGCGATTCTTAGCACAAGAAGAAAGCTGTGAAGTAAGGTACACAGGTCGAAGCTACCCAAAGAACCATGTGTGAAGCTGCGAAGAGGCCTAGAATGACATTCCACAATAACAGTGGGTACACAAATTCATCAACACACTGGACACGATACCTATCAACTGGTACCTCCAAGTAGAGCTGTGCCTCATCACTACGGATTGGGAAGGTATGATTCATAATTTTGTAACCACCTTTTTATTTGAAAGTGAATATCCCTCATTAGACCAAGCACTACATATTGTGAGGCAGAAATCATTTGAAGAGGCATCTAGCCTCCCTTTGGAACAAGAAGAGGATGAATGGACTACGCCCCTCCAAAAATTGCAGAGTTGTTACAACGTCAACGCTGATGCAGCCGATGATCTGAGGAAGGTGAACATTGCAAAGATAGAAGGCCAAAGAGATGTGGAAGGACCAGGAGTTGAACTATGATTTATTGGACAACCAATCAAGATTAAAAAATTCAATATTGGAATAGAGGATACACCAAAGCTTTCCAATGTCGGAGATTATTGAGATGCTACCACCATTGACAAGATTACTGAGTTACTGCACGAGTATCAGGACTTGTTTCCAACCAAGTTCACTGATATGAAGGGAATTAAAGGGCCTATGGGAGAGATGAGGATTCCCTTAAATCCAGATGCTAGACCAATCAGACAAAGACCTTACAGATTGAACCCTAAATATAAGGAGAATGTGAATATTGATCTTGACAGAATGATGGAAGCAGGAATTATAGAACTGGTGGAAGATTCAGAGTGGATTAGCCCTATAGTGGTGCAAGACAAGAAGACGGGAGAGATCAGAATATGTGTAGACCTCTAGAAGCTGAATGATGCTTGTTTACATGACCCCTTCCCTACACCATTCACTGACGAAGTGTTAGATAATTTGGGAGGCCAAGAGGTATATTCTTTTACAAATGGATTTTCAGGATACCATCAGATCCAGATTTCCAAGGAAGATCGCCACAAGACCACATTTCAACATAATGGGGGTCCTATCAGTATACAGTAATTCCATTTGGATTGAGCAATTCCCCAACCATCTTTTCCAAGGTGGTGGCTGAAGCATTCAAGGATTTTTTGCATAAATTTTTAGAAGCATATTTTGATTATTGGACTGTCTTTAGTTTATTGAAGAATCACATTGAATGTCTTAGGCTAATGTTGGATAAATGCAGGTAGTATCAAATTGCTTTGAATCTAAAGAAGTGCATTTTATTTTCCCCATTTGAGTTTTATTAGGACATATTGTATGTAATCAAGGATTATTGATATATCCATCCAAGATCCCCATTATAGTTGATCTACCCCCTCCTACAACAGTTAAACAGTTGTAGATTGCGTTGGGACACACAAGCTACTAGAGGAAGTTCATTAAGGGATATGCTTAGATCACAATGCCCATGGAGAATATGTTGAAGAAGGAATTTCAGTTTAGTTGGACTGAAGAATGCCAACATCCTGAAGAATGCCAATAGAGCTTCGACACATTGAAAAAGAAAATGTTTTCTACGCCCATTTTTGTTTTTCTAGACTGGACCCAGGAGTTTCATGTACATGTCAATACATCCTCTATCGCTCTAGGAGTTTTATTAGCACAACCGGGAGAAGAAGATATTGACCATCCTCTAGCATTTGCTAGAAAAAGGTTATCCACAACTGAGATTAACTATACCACTACTGAAAGAGAGGGATTAGCCATGGTGTACTCATTACAAAAATTTTGCCACTATTTGTTGGGAGGACACTTTAAAATGTTTACCGATCACTCTATGTTGAAGTACATGGTCAACAAGCCAATGTTGGGGGGAAGGATATGCAGATGGATGTTGCTATTTCAAGAGTATGATTTTGAGATCATAGCTAAGCCAGGAAGAATTAACAAAGGCCCTGAACACTTGTCGAGGTTAGAGCATGGCAAAGAACCCACCAATTTGGAGGATACACTACTGGATGCATAGTTTATAGCCATTAGAAAAACTGATGCCCACTTCACAGACATAGTCTAGTTCCTGTCAACTGGAATGGCACCTAGCTAGTACACAATTCCCTAGAAGAAACAACTAGTGGTGCACGCTGCAGACTTTTCACTTATAGTCGGTCAGCTATACAAGATGGGACCAGATGAGATCTTACAAAGATGTGTTATGGAGGAAGAATTCCTGTTGATCCTCACAGAAGCTCGTGAAGGCATCACAGGGGGAGATTATGCAAGGAAAGCAACTACGCAGAAGGTCCCGAGAGATGGCCTTAGGTGGCCTACCTTACACAAAGATGCTAAAGACTATTCTAGAGCCTGTGATGTATGCCAAAGGGTTGGGAAACCATCCAAAAGAGATGAAATGTTGTTAGCACCACAACTGACCCTACAAGCATTTGAGAAATGGGCCATTGACTTTGTTGGACCTATAAATCCACTAGGAAAGTGTACAGGAGCAAGACACATTATCACTCCGACAGAGTACTTGACCAGATGGGCCGAAGCAAGAGAATTCAAGGAATGTAGTGCAACTACAGCTGCACGCTTCATATTTGATGACATTATAACTAGGTTTGGATGCCCAAAGATCCTCATGAGTGATCAAGGAACACATTTCATCAATAAGACAGTTGAAGCCTTGACTGAAGAATTTGCAGTCCACCATCAGAAGAGCACACCGTACCATCCACAAGCAAATGGGACAATTGAAGAATTCAACAAGATTTTGGAAACAAAACTAACCAAGATATGATGTGTGAACAGGGGTGATTGGGATTTGAGAGTACCATCAGTATTATGGGCCTATAGAGCCAAATGAAAGAAGTTGACAATGCAGACCCCTTTTAAGTTGGTATATGGTCTTGACGTTGTTGTTCCAATGGAGTATTTGGTACCAAGCCTGAGAATTGTTGCTTTTATGGGTATGGATGATACTGGAGCTATTCAAGAGAGACTTGCGCAGTTGGTCGAATGTGAGGAAGATAGATTCATTACAGGATTCCATCATCAAGTATAGAACGAAAGAGATAAGGCCTATCATGACAAGAACATCAAGAAAAAGGCATTCAAACAAGGAGATCTAGTGTTGGTTTATGACAAGAAGTTCATCAAGCATCCTTCGAAGTTCATAACACATTAGATGGGGCCATATGAGTGATCCAGGGGGCCATTCGTCATCAAAAATTTGACTGATCCAAAGTTAGAAACAAATGGTACAATGTTGAAGTGATCGTCGACATGAATCCGATGGTGCAAAAATCACTTCAAACGGACTTCATAAGAAGAAGTTATGGCTGGTTGAAGTTCGAGTGCGACAGTTAAAAAAAAAAAAGCCAAAGTCAAAGAGATGACGTGGCAACTGGTCAAGGTAACACATGGAAGCTTCAGTGATGTGGCATGTCATAGCAATCATATGCTAAAACATTGGCATGAAAGTTTAATTTGAAGGTTAGGTGGAGCATTTAAATGTTGTATACCATATATATAATGGTTTAAAATAACCATATTACAACTATGCGCGCGCAATTTTTGGCATGGTTAAGTGTATAATATTAAACCATATCAAAAGTATATTGTNAGGTATGAGTCAGATCCCGAGTCAGCTAACTAGTTTGTCTCTGCAGGTCGAAGATATGAAGAAAGACAAGGGAAAAGATAAAAGAGAAGATATATGGTGTATTAGATGCAGATCAGAAGGTCATGACAAGGAACACTGCCCCCTATTCAATGAATATTTGGATTCTGGAGCTTTGATCCCCTTGAAGCAAGTCACCTTACCCTGGTGCGAGGTATGCAGAAACATACATCATACTGGTGAGTGCTATTATATGAAAAAATATGTTCAGACACCTACGAATTTGTACTGTACATTCTATAATTTTGTAGGGCATGATGATAGGGATTGTAGGGATTATGATCTCATGAATGAAAGGTAAAGTGACATATATAAGATCCAAGTCAAAGTACAACAAGAAGAAAATGCTACGTAGTATAACTCTCCTGGGAGAGGAAACTTCAATCCTCACGGTGGATTTAGAGGAAGAGGACAAGGAGGAGGAATGGTTCAAGGCCGAGGACATATCATCTGTTATAACTGCACACAACCAGGATACCTTGCAAGGGATTTTCAGAACCCTTGTACCACTTGTAGATACTGCAACTCATTTAAGCATGCTATAGAATATTGTCCTGTGCTACTAGCTAAGCTTCAGGAAAGACAAGGACCTTAGTAGAACCTGCAAGTGAAACTGATCTATGTTGAACCTCACGGAGGAGACCCTAGAGTCACTGTTATAACCATAGGAGGCATTGTTACAGGAGAAGACAGACTGACCCAAGGGAAGATTATAGAAGATTTAGAAATCAGGAAAGTTGCAGAGAAGACCCAAGCCTTTGATGCAAAGAAAGAAAGACAAATGTTTGAGGCAACACGAAAAGAATTCAGAGGAGACCAAGGTTCTTCATCAAAGACAAGACCAAAAGTAAGAGAGTATGGAATGCCTCACGCATTTGATCAGTCTACATCGCCAAGAGAAGGAAAAGAGGTAAGCAAGTTCATGGAATTTTTATACACTTGTATTAAGTTGATTTAATATAAAAGTGTTGTATAAGAGTTACAAAATTTAATCAGATAATATGAGCTAGGAAATATAGATCCCTTACTGAATAGGGAAGTACATCAAATTTGTAAAAAGAGAAGGACAAATAAGGAATTACATTTGAATGCTCAAATAGGAGAGTATGAGATAGACTATGTGGTCCTCGACTTAGGGTCAGAGGTCAATGTCATGACGAAGAAAATTTGGGCACAGATGGGAAAACCAAAGTTGATCTATTCCCCTATCAGGCTTAGGATGGCTAATCAGCAAGCTGTCAGCCCATTTGGATGATTAGAGCATGTCCCTATGGACATCGATGGAGTAAGAAAATTTGTAGATTTCGAGGTAATTGAAATAGTTGATGATAGTTTCCCCTACCCTACATTGTTGGGAATTGACTGGGCCTTCAATAACTCTACTATTGTTGACTTAAAGAAGAGACATATGAATTTTGAAGGTAATGGTCTTAGGTTCATTGCACCTTTAGATCCTGATGAAGGTCAGTGATACAAAAAGCCCATTAGAGAAGAAGGTTGTGCATATGCATTAGAGAACATATACAAGATAACAACTAGACAACAAGATTACAATAATCCTACAACCGATGGGAATCTAAGCTGGTGAAGTGACAACACATGTTCATCATATTTATAAGAAGCACTGAAGAACTGGTAGACTAAGATGTATGAAGTATCTACCAGAAGATGTGCTAGATTAACCAGAGAAGTTTGTTGGATCGACACAACAGTAAGTAAATTACCCACATTTGATGGTCTGAACCCTTTAGAAGCCTTCCTATCATATTTTGAAGCAAGTGTACCAACACAACAGAGGTTGTTGGAAATGGATGAGGCCTAGAAATCCACACCAACAAGATGGTGGGGGACACACAAAAGTAATATTACAGATTGGCTACAATGTCATACTCTGATGACAATGCGATTCTTAGCACAAGAAGAAAGCTGTGAAGTAAGGTACACAGGTCGAAGCTACCCAAAGAACCATGTGTGAAGCTGCGAAGAGGCCTAGAATGACATTCCACAATAACAGTGGGTACACAAATTCATCAACACACTGGACACGATACCTATCAACTGGTACCTCCAAGTAGAGCTGTGCCTCATCACTACGGATTGGGAAGGTATGATTCATAATTTTGTAACCACCTTTTTATTTGAAAGTGAATATCCCTCATTAGACCAAGCACTACATATTGTGAGGCAGAAATCATTTGAAGAGGCATCTAGCCTCCCTTTGGAACAAGAAGAGGATGAATGGACTACGCCCCTCCAAAAATTGCAGAGTTGTTACAACGTCAACGCTGATGCAGCCGATGATCTGAGGAAGGTGAACATTGCAAAGATAGAAGGCCAAAGAGATGTGGAAGGACCAGGAGTTGAACTATGATTTATTGGACAACCAATCAAGATTAAAAAATTCAATATTGGAATAGAGGATACACCAAAGCTTTCCAATGTCGGAGATTATTGAGATGCTACCACCATTGACAAGATTACTGAGTTACTGCACGAGTATCAGGACTTGTTTCCAACCAAGTTCACTGATATGAAGGGAATTAAAGGGCCTATGGGAGAGATGAGGATTCCCTTAAATCCAGATGCTAGACCAATCAGACAAAGACCTTACAGATTGAACCCTAAATATAAGGAGAATGTGAATATTGATCTTGACAGAATGATGGAAGCAGGAATTATAGAACTGGTGGAAGATTCAGAGTGGATTAGCCCTATAGTGGTGCAAGACAAGAAGACGGGAGAGATCAGAATATGTGTAGACCTCTAGAAGCTGAATGATGCTTGTTTACATGACCCCTTCCCTACACCATTCACTGACGAAGTGTTAGATAATTTGGGAGGCCAAGAGGTATATTCTTTTACAAATGGATTTTCAGGATACCATCAGATCCAGATTTCCAAGGAAGATCGCCACAAGACCACATTTCAACATAATGGGGGTCCTATCAGTATACAGTAATTCCATTTGGATTGAGCAATTCCCCAACCATCTTTTCCAAGGTGGTGGCTGAAGCATTCAAGGATTTTTTGCATAAATTTTTAGAAGCATATTTTGATTATTGGACTGTCTTTAGTTTATTGAAGAATCACATTGAATGTCTTAGGCTAATGTTGGATAAATGCAGGTAGTATCAAATTGCTTTGAATCTAAAGAAGTGCATTTTATTTTCCCCATTTGAGTTTTATTAGGACATATTGTATGTAATCAAGGATTATTGATATATCCATCCAAGATCCCCATTATAGTTGATCTACCCCCTCCTACAACAGTTAAACAGTTGTAGATTGCGTTGGGACACACAAGCTACTAGAGGAAGTTCATTAAGGGATATGCTTAGATCACAATGCCCATGGAGAATATGTTGAAGAAGGAATTTCAGTTTAGTTGGACTGAAGAATGCCAACATCCTGAAGAATGCCAATAGAGCTTCGACACATTGAAAAAGAAAATGTTTTCTACGCCCATTTTTGTTTTTCTAGACTGGACCCAGGAGTTTCATGTACATGTCAATACATCCTCTATCGCTCTAGGAGTTTTATTAGCACAACCGGGAGAAGAAGATATTGACCATCCTCTAGCATTTGCTAGAAAAAGGTTATCCACAACTGAGATTAACTATACCACTACTGAAAGAGAGGGATTAGCCATGGTGTACTCATTACAAAAATTTTGCCACTATTTGTTGGGAGGACACTTTAAAATGTTTACCGATCACTCTATGTTGAAGTACATGGTCAACAAGCCAATGTTGGGGGGAAGGATATGCAGATGGATGTTGCTATTTCAAGAGTATGATTTTGAGATCATAGCTAAGCCAGGAAGAATTAACAAAGGCCCTGAACACTTGTCGAGGTTAGAGCATGGCAAAGAACCCACCAATTTGGAGGATACACTACTGGATGCATAGTTTATAGCCATTAGAAAAACTGATGCCCACTTCACAGACATAGTCTAGTTCCTGTCAACTGGAATGGCACCTAGCTAGTACACAATTCCCTAGAAGAAACAACTAGTGGTGCACGCTGCAGACTTTTCACTTATAGTCGGTCAGCTATACAAGATGGGACCAGATGAGATCTTACAAAGATGTGTTATGGAGGAAGAATTCCTGTTGATCCTCACAGAAGCTCGTGAAGGCATCACAGGGGGAGATTATGCAAGGAAAGCAACTACGCAGAAGGTCCCGAGAGATGGCCTTAGGTGGCCTACCTTACACAAAGATGCTAAAGACTATTCTAGAGCCTGTGATGTATGCCAAAGGGTTGGGAAACCATCCAAAAGAGATGAAATGTTGTTAGCACCACAACTGACCCTACAAGCATTTGAGAAATGGGCCATTGACTTTGTTGGACCTATAAATCCACTAGGAAAGTGTACAGGAGCAAGACACATTATCACTCCGACAGAGTACTTGACCAGATGGGCCGAAGCAAGAGAATTCAAGGAATGTAGTGCAACTACAGCTGCACGCTTCATATTTGATGACATTATAACTAGGTTTGGATGCCCAAAGATCCTCATGAGTGATCAAGGAACACATTTCATCAATAAGACAGTTGAAGCCTTGACTGAAGAATTTGCAGTCCACCATCAGAAGAGCACACCGTACCATCCACAAGCAAATGGGACAGTTGAAGAATTCAACAAGATTTTGGAAACAAAACTAACCAAGATATGATGTGTGAACAGGGGTGATTGGGATTTGAGAGTACCATCAGTATTATGGGCCTATAGAGCCACATGAAAGAAGTTGACAATGCAGACCCCTTTTAAGTTGGTATATGGTCTTGACGTTGTTGTTCCAATGGAGTATTTGGTACCAATCCTGAGAATTGTTGCTTTTATGGGTATGGATGATACTGGAGCTATTCAAGAGAGACTTGCGTAGTTGTTCAAATGTGAGGAAGATAGATTCATTACAGGATTCCATCATCAAGTATAGAACGAAAGAGAGAAGGCCTATCATGACAGGAACATCAATAAAAAGGCATTCAAACAAGGAGATCTAGTGTTGGTTTATGACAAGAAGTTCATCAAGCATCCTTCGAAGTTCATAACACATTGGATGGGGCCATATGAGTGATCCAGGGGGCCATTCGTCATCAAAAATTTGACTAATCCAAAGTTAGAAACAAATGGTACAATGTTGAAGTGCTCGTCGACATGAATCCGACGGTGCAAAAATCACTTCAAACGGACTTCATAAGAAGAAGTTATGGCTGGTTGAAGTTCGAGTGCGACAGTTAAAAAAAAAAAAAGTCAAAGGCAAAGAGATGACGTGGCAACTGGTCAAGGTAACACATGGAAGCTTCAGTGATGTGGCATGTAATAGAAATCATATGCTAAAACATTGGCATGAAAGTTTAATTTGAAGGTTAGGTGGAGCATTTAAATGTTGTATACCATATATATAATGGTTTAAAATAACCATATTACAACTATGCGCGCGCAATTTTTGGCATGGTTAAGTGTATAATATTAAACCATATCAAAAGTATATTGTGTGGTGGTTATACCATATATAATATGGTTAATACATATCAAAAAAAATAAACAACTATAATATGCGCGCGGGATTTTTGGTATTAAATACCATATATATTATGGTTAATATATATCAAAAAAATACAACTATAATATGCCCAAAATGGATGCGCTGAGATTTGATCGCGCGACCTCCCAATGGGAGAGTTTTACCACCTTTTTGCTAGCCACGAAGTCCGAAGTGTAGGCTTTGTTTAGAATTCCATAATATATCATTTTGTTATTAGAATCGCGCAGAGATAGAACTAAATGCACCAAAGTCGGGTTTGAACCTGTAACCTGCAACTATTTAACCAAAAGTTTTAGCCATTGCGCCACAGAGCGTTTTGTTGTAGAATATTCAGATGTTGTTTGTGTTAAAGTCGATTGTTTCTCTGTAATTATTTGGCTTTCTTTGCCTTTTTGAAGGCCAATTTGTAATTTTCAAGAGAGGAGGTCTTGAGGGCTTTTGACCAGCATTCTGTTCTGCATCTGTTGAAGTTGATTTGTAGAGATTCCAGTGCCATTTGTACCATTTTGAAGATATTAATGGATCGGTACCCATTGGAGAGGGACCCTGAGATGTAGCCCAGTGAAGGGGGTGAACTCCGTTATCAAACTCTTTTGTTCTTGTCTCTCATTTTCTGTTCCATATTCTCTTTCTATTGCTTTCAATTTTGCAGATTTCAGCATTTAATAATCGCATTAATTCTTTTAAATAATCAAATCGCAAACTAATGATAAGCATTCATAAATTTTAAGTGCACTCAAGTTGAGATCTGACGGATCAATGAGATTGTCTATGTTATAAAAGGAGGAGCTGCACAACTGAAGACATTGAATGGAGAATGGAAGGAAGGACTAGTGAATGGGAGTCGGCTCAAGTTGTACTATGACAACCAGCTGCCTCACAACTCTCAGTAAAATCAAACAAATCAAGGGTATAGGTACTAGGTGCAGTTGAAATTGGGTACCAAACATAGAAAATACAGTCTGCACAAGGAGGAAGAGGAGGCATAAAGCAGAAAGAAAAGGCTACACTACACAGTCCGAAGTTAAAGTAAAACAAAATAGTCAGATTGAAGTGCCTTGGGACAAGCCACAGGTGAGTGTTGGGGGCATGTTGGCCCTTGGTTATGGAAGGAAGCAAAGAACAAGGAAGAAAATTTTAAAAACGATCTTCACGGAAGACACAGTGATTGATACTGGGTTGAAGTGAGAAAAAGAGCATAAAATATGGAGCAAAGCTCGAGAAAGAACGTCGTTGGATGAGGAGATTAGGGATGACAGATAAGTAAGGAAAAAAGATCGTGGAAAACTCAGAAAGAGGAAAAATCCACCAATAGATTATTTGGATCACTGCACGAGAAGGAAGGAAAGATAGGCTAGCGAAGCCCTGAAAACACGTGTCAAGTTGACCTAGGGTTTTAGACACCTAGGGTTTTGGTATCTAGGGTTTTTGACACTTAAGTTTTGATCTAAGGATGTCGGTGAATGATTGTAAAGTACAAATAGAGGTCTAAAGGGCCTAGGTTGGGTTGGTACTTTCAATTTGAAATGTTTTTATTGTTACTGTTGATACTGAGTTGGTCGAGAGAAGAGTATTGTGAGAGAGAGAAGTGTTGGGTACAAGATCCTTCTATATTGTAAGATCTTCAGCTAGGTGCGAAAATCTTACAATCTAGAAGGATTTTGTACCCAACACTTCTCTCTCTCACAATACTCTTCAGCTAGGTGCGAAGATCAACCCTGTAGTTGGGTGTGCAGGGAGGGGAGAGAAAGATAGGAGAAGAGAATATCTACTATCGTAGAGCACAGACAAGATTTTTATGCTTTACATCAATATAATATAGCACAGTTCTATGGACGTATCCCTAGAGAGAAGTTGAACCACGTATATTTTGTGTTGTGTATGATTGGTATTTTGTATTTGTCTTTCATATATTGTTATTGCATTGCTAAGTTAGATCTGATAGATGCATGGAGTAGATAAATTTGATAAGTGATATATGAATGTTGTGTTGTTCCTGTGTTAGATCCACTTGATATTCCCCTTGTTTGTAGACATCTTTGTCCTGCAACCCCCTCATAGCTGCTTTGGGTGAGACTGCATCTGCTTCGTAGGTGTTGCTGAAAGGGCCAATAGATAGGGCTTGTTGGTGCTATCTTGGAGCTGAACCCTGGGTTTTCCCCTATGCCAACAATGATCTATACTTGGTTCTTCCTGAATGTTCTCAATGGGGAAAATAGGTAAGAAGTACATTTTTTTTTTTTATAATGTTTTTGTAATTTTAAAATATGTCATGTTTTTATATCCTTTATTTGATGACTAATAAAAAACTCTTTGATGATGTAGATGTGGGACCTCATCGCCCTCAAGGTTCATCTCCCATTCAGAGGTGTGGGGATAGGGTTGAGGTAGCAGGATTAGTCATTGTTGACTACGAGGCTATAGAGAAGAACTTAGAAGAACTAACAATGGACATCCCAGATGCCTCCATTGATGATATCCCAAGGCGTTATCAGCGCCACATAATGGGTGTGTCTACATCTATTGGTCGACTACTTCACAAGTTAGCATGGGTAGTCACATGTTATTGCGAGCAGCATCCTTGATGTTATGATTGTATATGAAGCCATGTGTTTCACATTTTTGACATTTTGATCTTCAAACAAAGACTTTTTTGTAAAATATTTTATCGTTATATATATATGAGGCTTCTACTGGCTTAGTTGTTGTATATACAAAGTGTGATTGGATTTTATAAATTTCTCAAATGTCTGTCTAACACATAATTAGCAATGCATCAATTAATGTATTTAGACATATAGGAATGTGTTTATATTCAATGTAATCAAAATAACGTTCCAAGAGGGGAATTCACAAATATACCCTTAATAACGTAGGACTTCGAATGGAGTAGACGTTACTTTACTATAAGACTACTAACTACGAATCGAGGCATACAATAATATGACGGATTCCAATAGAAACATCGTCGGTCAATAATTCAATAACTGCACTGTATTCCGCGATATTGTTAGTTTCTCATCCAAGGAAAACACCATGTAGACTAACCAATTCATCTGTTGGTGTGTAAATTTCCCAAGAAGCAGATGCTAAGTTCTAAGTACTACAACTAGTGCCATCGGAAAAGCCAATGTAGTGTGGTAAATACACAGACATCTGGAAACCAAGCACAACACAAGGTAAGCAACTGATGGTCAAAACTAGATAATGAAAAAACACGCAAGAGTATAATACATTATAAGTACAATCACTCATGCAAAAATGACTTAATCATATTACTTCTTTAAGTAAATCTCATTTCAAGGATCACTCAAAGGAATTCCATCATAATTGACTAGCTCATAAGATCCCTTCTCCAACACACATTTAACAATGTAAGGACCTCACCACATAGCTTTGAATTTGCCATCCCCTAATAAATCATGATCTTGCTCGTAGAGGAGAACTAGATCACCTTAAGAAAAAACACATGGCATGACATGCTTTTTGTATTGGGATTTAACACATTTCTTATGAGTTTCAATAACTAAGGTGGCATCATGACAAGTTTCATCTAATTGCATCAAATACAAAAGACACTCTTCTTTAGCAGAGGTATTGGGGAGAAGTTCAATGACCAGTTTCAAAGACGATGTTTTGCATTCAATCAGTAAGATAGAATCGATACCATAAACTAGTTGGAAGGGTGTAAATCTCGTAGCAAACTTAACAAATGTCTAATAGGCCCATAATGTGGAAAAAATCATCGTGTGCCAAATCGTCTTATGAATTCCTATCATCCGTCAAAGCATAGTAATGAGAAATTTGTTGATTTATTCAACTTGGCCATTGGCCTGTGGGTAATAGGGGGTTGAGTTTTCATGGCGAAGACCCAACTTTTCAGTAAGTTCAGACATCATGAAATTCCGAAAATGACTACCGTTATTGGTAATGATATCTTGGGGGATACCAAACTGAGTAATGATATGATTGAAAATGAATAATGCTACATTTTTCCCGATGTTATCAAATGTAGGCATCGCCTCAACCCATTTAGTGAAATAATCCAAAGATAGAATGATGTATCCATGCCCTCCGACCGAGTGAGGGTTACATGTCATGAAGTCAATGCCCCAATTGGAAAATGGACCGACGAAAACTATAGGATGTGAAGGAGCAGGATGAGATCTTATCTTGTTATTATAAGTTTGGCAGGTGTGTCATTTTTGAATAGCAGTAATGCAATAGTTAAATAAAGAAGGCCATAAACAACCTTCTCGTAAGATCTTTGGGTAGTGGAATACCCAGAAATATGACCGCCACATGCTCCAGAGTGGCAATTATTCAAAGCTTTCTTGGCTTCATCGTAAGTGAGACATCGTCAAAAAATGGAATCAACACCACGGCGGTAAAGAGTATCACTGAGAATGATGTATTGGTGGGCTTGATAGCATATGTGACGACGATTTGTACTAGAGATATCAAGTTAGAAAGTTTGATTTTGGATATATATAATGATATCTCTGTACCATATGTCATCAAAACTGATCATAAGAAGGGATTCGTCAGGTAAGGAATCCTCTACCACATTTTTTGTCTCAGTGGAGGGAAGGTCACATATCAGTTCGATGAAAACCAAATATTTCTTAGACTTGGCACATTCGAATTCCAAGTCGAACTCCTGGATAATTACTATCCATTTGGATTACTTTCCCCCTATAAATTTTCGTGTAAGGGTATGCTCCATAGGGTTGAAAAAGGAAATAAAAATGGTCTGGCGTAATAAGATATAATGACGAAAATGTTGGACATCTTGCACAGCTTCCAAGGCCAATTTCTCCACATGGAGGTATTTGGTTTCGGTAGTCATGAGACTCTGACTCAAATAGTATATTACATGTTCATTATGCGAATCATCCTCTTGGACTAAAACTATGGCGATGGTAGAGTCTGAAGAAGATAAGTTGAGGAATTAATCTTAGTTATAGTCATGGGGAAACAATAATGGTGTATGGGTTAAGGAAAATTTCTAAGCTTCAAAAGCTTTGTTCGCGGTATCGTCCCATACAAACTCATAACCTTTCTTGAGTATCTGAGTGAATCCTTTCATAAGTTCTGCATAATTGGGGATGAAGCGACGTAAAAAGTTTTCCTTCACTTGTAAATTTTAGAGTTGGCGTAAAGTGGAAGGAGGAAGTAGATTAAGGATAGCCTCAACATTCAAGGGTTCTACTCGAATCTCGTGTATCGACACAATAAAACCAAGTAGTCAGCTAGACTCCACGCAAATTACACATTTGTGTGAGTTAAATTGGATATGATAATATCGACAACGTAGGAAAAATGGCTCTCAAAATGTGTCGGGTGGTCTTGGTGACACATGGAATGCGTCGATAGATCATGAAGATAAGGTTGCACAATGTTCTTAATATCATGGAAAGCATAATCCATAGCACATTGAAAATTCACGGCAACGTTCTTAAGACCAAAGGGTAATTTCCGGTAAGAAAAGCCCCCCCAAGAGAAAATAAAAGCAGTCTTGTGTTGGTCCGTGGGTAGGATGTTAATTTGATTATAGCCGAAGAAACCATCCATCAAGGAAAAGATTTCACTACCGGTACAGTCGTCGATGATCTGGTCAATGCAGGGGGTTGGGTAATTGTCCTTAGGAAAATCCTTATTTATATCCCTATAATATACACAGATGCAGATGGTACCTTGTTTCTTATTCAATGGAACTATATTGGATACCCAATCAGTCAAAGCCACAGGATAGATAAAGCCAGCTTTAAGAAGTTTTTCAACTTCAAGCTTGATAGCAACTGCTTTGCATGGGTGCACTGGGTGAAGTCTCTGTCGAACGGTTTTAGCATCTAGGTATGTCTTAATATCATGTACAAGTATATCAGGATCAATTCCTGGCATCTCCTCGTAACTCAAGGTGAAAACGTCGTGAAATTCTTGAAAAAGGGCTTTATATTCGTGGACCTCCTTGGTAGAATAGGAGGCTCCAATATGAAGATTCTCCATGAATCTGGGTTTAATAGATATGTCGAGAGGAATGGTAGGTGAAATGTTGCTCAAGTTCCCTTCGTAAAATACATCATGTGTTGACTTAGGAACTGAAGAAACAACCACAATGGTCAATGGAATCAAAATCCATTGATAACTCTTTGTTGAGTCTCAGTATTGACACCTCTATTACCCTATATTATCTTTGTCTGAGTCAATTTTACCTATGCTATGTGTATCTAATTGATTGTTTCCTCCATAAATACACTTGATGACCTTGTTCATGTGCATAAGAGGTAAATTATGATTAAATCATGGTTTTTTTAGTTTTCTTGAGTTAAAACAATTAAATGTTTGATTTTATAGGATCCTAATCAATTGATCTTAAGAAACATTGATCCGGTACCAACAAAACCACATAACATTGATTCGATACTGCCATGTTCTATTCTAGTACCATCCTGTGTTATTTCGGTACCAACTTGCGCCTATTCCGGTACCAGTATGACTATGATATTCTGGTACCAAACAAATGCGCCTATTTTGGTACTCAAGATTACGACTGTGTGTATTCCAGTACCAAATCGCTATTTCCATAAATCACTTGTTGAACGAATATGATGTTGGACATTCCAAGAAATCAGATGGATCGAATCTTATAAATCAGTTTTCAATATCACGATCGACTTCATCACTCATGCACTTCATGTCATGAGGATGAAGTCCATCCCTAGAGATTTGATGTAAATACCAATTGTAATATTTTAAAAATTGTTTAATAATTATCCTTAGCTCTTGATAGTAACGACTCACCTTCTTTATAAGGGATGTTGTATAGGAGATAAGACACACGTATGAATGTAATGAAGCAATTCGTAAGAACCAAATAATGAATATTGTTTTGATGTACAAGATGATGGACTGCTGATTCGATTTACAGGCTGAAGAAATACAAATGAGTTGTGCAATTTCTGGGTATGATTAGAACATTTTAACCTGTGATCGTTTTAGAGTTACCTTGTTGGTTCAGTAAGGGCCCATTGTCCCAACTAAGGTAAACCTCCCTGCACATTCTTTGTGTGATTGTGTGAGTGTGCAAATTTAACAATTATGTTTTGTCAATAATTTTAAATGCATTTTAAATATTAAACACATAATTGATTGCTTTTGAATCAGTGTGCACAGTTAGTTTCCTTTCTATTTATGTAGATTAACATTTTGTTTGATGTGTGGGATTGTTAAGAAAATGTTATTTTGAATTTGTGATTGTATTGTTCTCAATAGGTACAGGAAATAGAGGACTTTATCTCTCATTTTCATGTTCTATAATGAAGTCTCTCAGTCATGCTAACCATTCCTTGTATTAAAGAAGGTTTGTTTGAATAGAACAGAGTGAGAATTGATTTTTGTTTCAAGAGTGACCGGGGTTGATTGTTAATCACTATTTTGATTGCTACAAGGAACAAGATCTTAAGTTCATCTCTCTAATTCATAAGCCTGGAATGAACAAACTTGTCACCTAAGAAAGAATCCTTTGATTGATTGTTTTTCTTGAGAAGTTTTATTATCAGTTTTCTCTACTAAGTTTGAAGTTGTGTGAAGCATTTAGATATCCTAAAACAGAGTATTAATTGTTGTTAGTTTAGTTTCTCTAGGAGATAGAATCAAAGTTCATATTTTCCTTTCATGAGCCATCAATGAACATATCCATCACCTAAGAAAGAACTTTAGATCATATGCTTGTTTATGAGATTTTCTTTCTAATTTTTGAATTGTGTGAAGAGTGTTATCTTTGAAGTGTGAAAAAAAAGTATTGGTTTTAGATGGTTTTCTTGATTGATATATACTCATCATACATAGGAAACTATCTGTTATCGGCACATATAATGCATCAACTCTACTGATTACGAATCTTGGTTGTTAATTTATGTTTGGTAATATATTATGCATATAATTGCACCAACATTTTGGCCTCATTGTCGAGGAGTTGTAAACAGTAATAGGTAGTATTTTAATCATATTGATTTAATGGTTTTGGATTGGTTTTATGGATGACCTAAGGGCAGAGAGAAGACGGTAAGATGTGCGGGAAGAGCCCACGCATCCACTTTGGTGAGGTTGCTCCAAAGTTAGGTTGTCCTCTCTTCTTTTAATGCAAGTGTGTTTTTCCTTCTTTTATGAAAAATAGTGTTTTCATGATGGGCTAACTTATGTGAACCGATAACCTGGTGACAACAGGGTCCCAATAATGCAAGGAGTTCAGGTTTGGTGTGTTTTATTTTTGCAAATAGTTTTAAAATTCAGATCTTTGATGATAAATCATTTTTGGGGTGTTGTAAGAACCCTCAATTACTAATTTGTTTGCGAGACCGAGATCATCAACCAGATAGAGTAATTCAAGGATGATCAAGAGATTGAAGAATTTTCCTCGAATAAATTTCTCGTATTTTGAAAGCAGCTAGGATATTCGCCTCTCAAGAAGAGCATATCTTCACAGCAGTCAAGAATCTAGTTGTCTCTCCACAGGAAGATTTAGAAGTCCCGTCGGATTCCTCTTGTCAATTTGTTGAAGGGAATAAAGAATCATGGATAGAATTCAATGGAGAGAAACCAATGGAACTTGATATTGAGGAGTCCTTAGCATGCCTCTCAACAGATCCTGTATGTACTCCAAAGACCAATCATATTGAAGAGGATAATATGCATAGCATGGTAGAGGAAGACATTTAGTGTGACCTAAACAAGGAAGAGAAACAAGAATGTAGTGATCCTATTGAAATATGGTTTCAATTATTTATTAGGTCACACCACTCTTTTATTTTTCATTATTGCTTGATCTCATCATCAAAGCAGYTGGTCCTTCATACTCTGGTATGCATTAAAATTTATCTTTTAAACCCGAGTATGGATATATTTCTAACCCTGTTACRCACATGGACTCACTAGAAGTATTATTATACTTGAAGGACATTTTATTTTGTTCAAGTAGAGTAGGATAGTCAAAATCTAATAAAGAAATCGGTTCAAGATATYTTGTTCCTATAGTAGATTTMTTTTTAAGTTATGATAATWTTGTTTGGAATMTTATGAGAAGGGAACATCTTCATCCTCCAAATGAAAACATAATGTAGGAAGGGTTTCAAAAGTAGAGAAGGCATCCTTGGAAACGGAAGATAACACTTAAGGGAGTGCTTCATGACCTATTTCTTCAAATTTCTTCTTTTTCCTTAAGTTGTTAAAAATGATGCATATGTGCTTTATCATTACCTATCTATTTTAAGACCACTATTTCACAAGGATGATCAATTAATTGATATTTTTAATAGAATTTGAAACTGAATGTTAATTCCAAACTATTTTATTCATAGCTAATAATTCAACTTTTGACATTTTCCCTAAATTTTCTGTTTTTAAGCATGAATAAAATCTAGTTTTAATTAGTTCTATTGGTTTGTTTTTAAAAAATGTTGGCAACCCTTTGAGCATCCTTTTTTTTAGAATCTCACATTGTTTGCATGAGGCCATGCCAAAAATCAAGCATGGGGGAGTGGTTGATGAGATAGTAGTAGTTAGGTTTATGTTGTAATAAAAAGGAAGTGCCAACAAGAGTAGTGATTAGTCTGGTTCCAAAAGATGAGGATTCTAAATATCAACATATGGTCATCCAATTACAGAATACCCTCTTCTCACAGAGCTTGGAGCCCAGTCACCAAATTATTTTTCATTATTTTGATGCAAACTCAGAGTTCCTGCATCTATTGTTGATATTTGTTCCATCTACATGGTTTTTCAGTTGAATCAGATCGAAGGTCCTCTTCCAAAACACCAGAAAACACCAACTGCTTCTACAAAGTGTAGCCTACAAAATTTTCAATCTACAAAGCACTACCACTAGATATTGTGTCAAATTATCCTCGAGTACCGGAATACAATGTTTCTTTATGCGTCCATCTGGTACTGAACAACGTCTCTGCATTTATCTGGTACTGAACAACGTCTCTGCGTTTATCCGATACTGAAGAAAGAACCCTGCATTATTCCGGTACTGGCCATAACTCTTCACTCAGGTGATCCGGTACTGGTAATAAGGTGACTGGTAGCTCTAATCATATTTTCAAGTTGCTGCTTGATTTTAGTACTAGGACATACGAATTCAACATTTTTTGTTTTATTAAATAAATTAGATTGATTATGCATTAAACATATGGTTACTCTTGAATCATGACACACCCCCTACCATGAAATTCTATAAAATCCTCGTCTACATTTCCGTATAAATAAAACGTCCCTATTTCCCGAAATGTTGAGAGCACGAGGTCATTGTGTCTCTCACAGGATCAAAATCATGCCTTTTTTTCTATATGGTAAAGAAACCTCATAATCCCATGATTCACTATCATGCTATATGAATGACTCGAGCCACATCCCTTGTCATAATTATATAACACTCCTGTGAATATGGTCTGACACCAACTCTCCTACGAGTTTGTTAGTCGTTAATGGATTTGACCTGTCTTACCATGTCATCATTACCGTAGATGTGACCGTGGTAAACCAAATATTCATTTATAAACACTCCTATGGATGGTTCTTCCATCCAGATGAGTGTTATTTACCATTTTACTATCACACTACTTGCGGTCACACTGTAATCCCGTGCCTTCGTATCTTTTTCATATTTATCCCCTTCGGGTACTCCATCATGGTTTGCGTCGATCTAGTACTCAAACCTCGATCCTCTATCTGTGCATCATACTCCCTAAATAGTCATTTTAAGATATCATGGGGGTTGACAGGAATGAGCCCATATTTCAATTATACAGGGAAACAATAGAATATCAAGCTTCCAGGGAAAAATATGAATAGGTCGGTTGGGTGCCATCTTTGGAAAATTTTAAAGGCCATCATGAAGGAGGGCCACAAATTGATTTTCCTCACTTCCTATGGATGGTTTAAATAATATGGCGAGAGGAGTGAAATTAGCTTCCAAAAAACCTTAAACTAACCTTCATCACCATGGCTTAATAAAACTTTTGGTTTTCCATGCTTTAAGGACACAAGGTGGTAGTTGGAAGAAACTACTCCAACATAATTTTGGTCAGGAAGGAATGTCTAAATTTGTAGAGGAACAAGAAGCATGAATACACAGTGAGGGATCAAGCAAAAAGGCAAAGAAAGACAGAAGGAAGGCATTAGGGGGTAAATAAGGAAGCCATTGTTACACCCAACTCATCCCAACCTATTGAGGGATTGGAGAAATGAAATTTTGTTGTAGGGAAACCTACTACATCCAGAAAGAATAAAGCCACCCAATCTTAGAAAATAAGTCCTATCTCGATTCTGAAAGCTAAAATACAGAAGAAATATTTTGGGTTAGGGGAATGATCAAACAGTGCTCCTGAAGCAACCATTGATTTATCACCAGAGCATTCCAGACACAAGGAGAAGCCTACAAATTCTAGTTTCAGAAACATGCTCCATTACTCATCTGATATTGATGCCAAGGTGATATGATCTTTGTCATGTGCTTAACATCGCTTTCACTTCAGGTAATTGGAGGTATGGGCTAATATTTTCATCAAGGATCATTTAAGTCTTGTGTTGAATTGTTTTTACTCTCATGATCATCTTCCTCCGACATTTCTACACTCAACCCTAAATAAATCATCCTTGCTATCTGTTGAGTACATTTTTATGCTTCCTTCCACTCCATAAACTATAATTTTGCCTCCAAAACCATCCATTTTGCCTTCATATTATTCCATATTTTCCATAAAGTAGATTATGCAAGGTACATTTATCATTCCTTAGCTTAATAATTGAATTTTCAAATTTTTGGCATTAAAATTAAAAATTTATCAGAAATTACAGGATTTGACTAAATCCCGTAATTTCTCCTAGGTTCGTGTACTTGCAGGATAGTTGGGAGAAATATGAGACATGGGTCATGATCCTTGATGCACAAGGATGGATGAATACCTATCATATTTGAGATATGATCTTTCCAAGTGTCTGATCAACGCTGGTCAAACAGGGCCACTTCAGTAGAAAATACCTTGTTTTAGCATAAAATCATGGACAGTTTTAGATTTTCTTGGGATTTGTTCATATTTTATGGATCTGAAGGGGGTATTCAACCTTCCTAGCATATTTTATGGATATGATCATTATCTTTAGGAGGTTTCTTAGCATTTTCAGTTTCAAAACTCTTGTATAAATACTCCAAGACATGGACTAGTATGGGAATCTTTTATGTTAAGGAAGAAAACTTTGAATTGGCAGTCTTGAGATCAGTTTTGTGTTTTTTCCTTTATGATGTCTATGATATGATTATGTGAATGCTGCTAGAAGTTACTTCTTAGCTGAGACATCTTAGGTGTACAAGTGAAGCACTGGAGGGCCCCCTTTGCCAAACTAGTACACTTCTCCTTTTTCATTCTTTTCAAGCAAATTTTGGTATGAGCTTTAGTTCAGTTTACATTATGTTGTAGATAACACTATTGTGTTTTATTTGATCAAGTTACCTGGCTGATGAATGTGGGAAAGCAAAGAATGTATCTCTTGTAAAAGAGTTTAGCCTTTCAGACATTTATAAGCTTCTAGTTTAGTGCTTTAGTTGAGTTTACATTATGTTGTAGATAATATTGTTGTGTTTTATTTGATCAAGTTATCTGGCTGATGAATGTGGGAAAGAAAAGAATGTATCTCTTGTAAAAGAGTTTATCCTTTTCAAACATTTATAAGCTTCTAGTTTAGTTTGAATGCTCATTGTTTTGAATACTTAAAACTAGTTGAATGTTTTTCTACTCTAATTGTTGATTAATTGTAAGAGATCTATGAATACACCTTCTGTAAAGAAGCTTATAATTTCCTTTCATCCTCAGCACTTAGATTAGCTTTGATTTATCTCCATTGAAAGAACAAAAGTTATCTCTAAATCCATATATTTTGGATGTGCTTCTAAGTCTTACAAACACTGGATTGAAAATCAATTGCACTCTAATTTACATTAGTAGGTAGGAGCCTAACATTTTTGCACCATTTTCGGGGAGGCACATTTAGAGATAGGCTTAGAAAACTCATAGGCAAATTTTTCTTTAAAAAAAAAAACACAAAACAAAATTAATTCTAGTTATGTTTCTTTATGTCTAAACATAGGGATGATAAAGGTAGATTTTTGAAACAAAACCCCCCAAAAACTAATCAACCATCTATAGGAGCAGGAACATCTACAACTAAGAAATACGAATCTATTACACCAACTGCTGGAAAAATCACTTTGGAAGAACTAGAAGAAAAACAACGTTTAGGACAAAGGTTAACTGTCATAGAAAGACAAATTCTATTGGCTCATGAGGTAAAGAAGAAACAAACACAAATAGAAACATCTTTTGTAGGAAAGAAAAAAGAAGAAAAATAGCCTATTTTTGAACAAATAGGACAACCTCTTTTTCCAACAGAAATATTTGATTATACTACAGAAAACTTCTTTACAATGTCAGAAGTTGATAGACAAGAAAGGGAGAGAATGGAAAGGGAATTAGAAAGGAAAAGAAATGAAGAAAGAGAAAGGAAATAACAAGAGGATAGAGAATCACATCGATAAGAAACACGAGGAGGCGGAAATGATGAAGAGGGGGAAGAAAAACATACTACATTTGCATTTCCAATTGTTGATACACCAACCCTCTTAGGAGATGAAGTAAAAATGAAGAATATTCCTCCTCCTGCTCTTCCAAATTTCTTTGGTATGTCTACTGAAGACCCTGATTCTTTCATGTTTGAATTTGATATTGTTTGTCGAACATATGGATATACCAATGATGCTCAAAAACTTCGTTTATTTCCTGCAAGTTTGAAAGGATATGCATTGAAATGGTTCATGGGGTTGGGAGAAGCAACCATAGTATACTGGGATGACATGAAAAAGATTTTTCTTGCTAAATATCAGCCCTATTGTAATTCCAAAGACCCTAAAGAAGATATCTTTAAAATGTCTCAAAGTGAAGATGAAAGCTTAGAGGAATATTTAGAAAAAATTCTCTATAATGTGCACAAATCTAAGCAATCTAATCTTCCTTTGGATGTCATCCGTACTATCTTTTTGAAAGGGATTTCAGATGAAAAATTGGATGCTCTTAATTTAATGGGGGCAAGGGATATTTCTCACCTACCTTTCCCAAAAATTCCTGAATTATGTAAGAAGTATTCAAGGGGAAAAACTAAAAGAGGTCAAGGACAAAGAGATAATGTGACAAAGGCAACCAAATCAATTTCAAATGGTGTTACTAAATCAGAATTAGGGCATCTGTTTGAGAACTTTAAAACTGATATCATGAGCACACTTGGTTCACAAATTGACACATTCAAAGCTAAAAAGAAACAAGAGGAACAAGATCAAGTATTATCCATCTTTTGTGCTAAGTGTAGGAAGAAACATGCATTGAAAGATTGTCCTTTAGACAAAATTCAGATTTGTGGATTGTGTACAGATAACCATGCAACGGATTATTGTCCAAAGTTGAAAGAATTGCAGGCTACTCACATGGAAGAAGGACAAGGAATGGAATCTCTTTACTACTTAGCACCAAGAAAAACTTGGCAACCACATTTCACAGGTATGTCTCAAAATTCTGCTCCTCAATTCTCTCAATAGTTTCCTCATTATTTTCAATATCCTATTCAAAATTCATGGAATGTACCCATGCCTTGGCAAGATTGGCCTCCTCAGTAGAACCAAAGCCAACCTCCTCAAGGTTGGTGAGGATATTCTCA
>JZKD02S2115910.1:33894-46971 GCA_000966675.3 Picea glauca
GAAATGTTAAGGAATCAAAGCCATAGAACACAGGAAGAGAATGAAACCTTGAATAAAAAGAATAAGAATCTTCAAAAGCAAAACAAACTAATCTCCAAACAGGCCTACAAATGGTTTTAGCAGAAGAAGGCATACAAAGAAAAATATCAAAGACTGAAAGATCTTCATACAGCTCAGGTTAATGTGGAGACATTGTTGCAGGTAACAGAGGTGGGAGAATATTACTGGCAGAGGTTCAAGAACATTTTTTTTTTTGTGGATGAGGACATGCAAAGTCTTCCTCTTTGGGGAGATGTTGAGCACATTTTTATGCTTCCTTCCACTCCATAAACTATACTTTTGCCTCCAAAACCATCCATTTTTCCTTCATATTATTCCATTTTTTCCATAAAATAGATTATGCAAGGTACATTTATCATTCCTTATCTTAAGAATTGAATTTTCGAATTTTTGGCATTAAAATTACAAATTTATGAGAAATTACAGGATTTGACTAAATCCCATAATTGCTCCTAGGTTCGTGTACTTGCAAGATAGTTGGGAGAATTCTAAGACATGGTTCATGATCCTTGATGTACAAGAACGAATGAATACCTAACTTTGATATCTGAGCTTTTCAAGTGTCTGCTCAACGCTGGTCAAACAAGGCCACTTCAGCAGAAAATACACTGTTTTAGCATAAAATCATGGACAATTTTAGATTTTCTTGGGATTTGTTCATATTTTATGGATCTGAAGGGGGTATTCGACCTTCCTATCATATTTTGTGGATTTTATCATTATCTTTAGGAGGTTTCTTAGCATTTTCAGTTTCAAAACTCTTGTATAAATACTCCAAGACATGTACTAGTATGAGAATGTTTTATGTTAAGGAAGAAAACTTTGAATTGGCAGTCTTGAGATCCGTTTTGTGTTTTTTCCTTGATGATGTCTATGATATGATTATGTGAAAGAATGTTGGAAGTTCCTTCTTATCTGAGACAACTTAGGTGTACAAGTGAAGCATTGGAGGGCCCCCTTTGCCAAGCTAGTACACTTCTCCTTTTTCATTCTTTTCAAGCAAATTTTGGTATGAGCTTTAGCTCAGTTTACATTATGTTGTAGATAATAATGTTGCATTTTATTTGATCAAGTTATCTAGCTAATGAATATGGGAAAGAAAAGAATGTATCTCTTGTAAAAGAGTTTAGCCTTTTAGACATTTCTAAGCTTCTAGTTTAGTGCTTTAGTTGAGTTTACATTATGTTGCAGATAACACTATTGTGTTTTATTTGATCAAGTTATCTGGATGATGAATGTGGGAAAGAAAAGAATGTATCTCTTGTAAAAGAGTTTATCCTTTTCAGACATTTATAAGCTTCTAGTTTAGTTTGAATGCTCACTATTTTGAATACTTAAAACTAGTTTAATGTTTTTCTACTCTAATTGTTGATTAATGGTAAGAGATCTATGAATACACCTTCTATAAAGAAGCTTAGAATTTCCTTTCATACTCAACACTTAGATTAGCTTTGATTTATTTCCATTGAAAGAACAAAATTTATCTCTAAATTAATATATTTTGGATGATCCTCTAAGTATTACAAACACAGGATTGACAATCAATTGCACTTTAATTTACATGAGTAGGTTGGAGCCTAACACTATCCTTTAAAAATATATTTCCACATTTAGATCTATATAATAATGGGTGTACTTGTCTTATTACCTCATCATGTTGAAAAAGTGACTACTAATTGAAATATCCATTGAAAAGTGGTGACACCATTATGTCTAATACTAACCTAGTTGATTCAACAAGTTCTTATCCAAGTTTATCTTTACAAGTTTTTCTTGGGAGGGAAATTGATGAAAACCTCATGTGGTGGACCGCCCTTGCAAAACCACAATGAACTTTCATGAGAACCTTAATAGGATTAACTAGAGGGACATCTTAGTCATTATTCGAGATGTTCCATTATACATTGAATAGCTGATATTTAAGTTGAACGTGGATAATGTCACCCTTGGGATAATTGCAAACAATTAATTATGTTCCTAATAAATCTAAAACACTCTCGTACCACCTGCCTTCCTTATACTCTAAAACTGTCAATGAACAATATACATCATTCTAAATCTTTTGAGTAATATAATAAAAAGGAAGTATCAGGAAGTACAAGTAAACCTGCTGAGGTACTGAACATGCATGTTGGCAGCGAGGCCATGCTTGTCTGGTACTAAGGTAAACCTGTCGGGGTACTGAACAGGCATGTTGGCACCGGGGCTATGCCGGGTAAAGGGAGTTGAAAAAAATAAAGTGGCACACCTAAAACTGAATAAAAACCCTTGGGTCTCATTCTGAAGCAATCATTATCAAATCAAGGCTAGGATGTGACCTTTATATCTCTCGGACAATGTTTTTAAGAACCTTCAAGTATCCACTTTAGAGTTCTATATTTAAAATAGATAGGTTTGCATGAGAAGTGGGACCCTCAGTAGGTATAATTCACTTTACCTAAGCAAGAAGAGCTTCATCTCTAAAAACTTGGATAAGAAATGAGTTAATCATCTTGGGATGTATTCTTTTATGTGGTCCTCTCTTCAAATGAGATCTAAACTATGCTTAGATCACTTTTGTTTTAAAGGTACTCTAGCGAGGGGGGGGATATTAGTCAAATTCATTATGAAAACTCTTGGAAAATATCCTATAATCATATTAGAGTCACAACCATCCCTTTCTCCTAACTTTGATCGAAAATAGATTGGATAAGACTTAACGTAAAATCACTAACAGATCTAATCTATTACTCATGACTACACTTTTCCATCATAACTACTTTTCCATGGGTCAGAAGTGTGAAGCATAGGCTAGGAAATTTATATTGTATAATAGGTTACTTAAAAGAGAACTTAAGGAGATGAAGAAGGATGGGACGTCAAGAATGCTTGATCGAGTGAGGAGTACCATCAATTTTGAAAATTTTGAAAATCATTGTTGCATGAGGACATGCAATGACTTAAGCATGGGGGAATGTTGAATATCAGTATTGACAACTCTATTACCCTATATTATCTATGTCCGAGTCAATTTTACCTATGCTATGTCTATCTAATTGATTGTTTCCTCCATAAATACACTTGATGACCTCGTTTATGTGCATAAAAGGTAACTTATGATTAAAGCATGGTTTGCTTAGTTTTCTTGAGTTAAAATGATTAAATTTTTGAATTTATAGGATCCTAATCATTTGATCTTAAGCAACATTGATCCAGTACCAACAAAACAATATAACATTGATCTGGTACTGCCCTGTGCTATTTCAGTACCAGCCTATGTTATTCTGGTACCAGCTTGTGTTATTACAGTACTAGCCTACGCCTATTCTGGTACCAGTGTGACTGTGCTATTTTGGTACCAAACAACTGTGCCTATTCTGGTACTTAAGATTACAATTGTGTGTATTCCGGTACCAAATCACTATTTCCAGAAATCGCTTATTGAATGAGTATGTTGTTGGACATTCCAAGAAATTAGTTGGATCGAAGCTTCTAAATCCGTTTTTAAGATCACGATCGACTGCGTCACTCATGTACTTCGTGTCATGAGGATGAAGTCCTAAAAACTATTTAATAATTATCCTTATCTCTTGATATTAATGGCTCACCTTCTTTATAAGGATTGTTGTATAGGAGATAAGACATACATATGAATGTAATGAATAAATTCGTAAGAACCAGATAATGAATATTGTTTTGATGTACAAGATGATGGACTGTTGATCTGATTTACAAGCTGAAGAAATACAAATGAGTTGTTGTGCAATTTCTGGGTATGATTAGAACGTTTTAGCCTATTATTGTTTTAGAGGTACCTAGTTGGTTTGGCAAGGGCCCACCGTCCCAACTAAGGTAAACCTCCATGTACATGTTTTGTGTGTTTGTGCAAATTTAATAGTTGTGTTTTGTCAATAATTTTAAATGCATTTTAAAGATTAAACACATAATTTCTTGCTTTTGAATCAATGTGCACAATTAGTTTCCTTTCTATTTCTGTAGGGTAACATTTAATTTTTTTATGTGTGGGATTGTTAAGAAAATGTTATTTTGAGTTTGTGATTGTATTGTTCTCAGTATGTTTAGGAACCAGAGGAATTTATCTCTCATTTTCATGTTCTATAATGAAATCTCTCAGTCATGCTGACCGTTCCTTATATTAAATAAGGTTTTCTTGAATAGAATAAAGTGAGAATTGATTTTTTTTTCAAGAGTAACTAGAGTTGATTGTTAATAATTGTTTCAATTGCTATAGGAAACAAGCTCTTAAGTTCATATCTTTAATTCATAAGCCTGGAATGAACAGACTTGTCGCCTAAGAAAGAATCCTTTGATTGAATATTTTTCCTGAGAAGTTTTATTATCAGTTTTCTATGCTAAGTTTGAAGTTGTGTGAAGCATTTAGATATCCTAAAATAGAGTATTAATTGTTGTTAGTTTAGTTTCTCTAGGATATAGAATCAAAGTTCATATTTTCCTTTCATGAGCCATCAATGAACAAATCCATCACCTAAGCAAGAACTTTAGATCATATTCTTGTTTATGAGTTTTTCTTTCTAATTTCTGAATTGTGTGAAGAGTGTTATCTTTGAAGTGTGAAAACAGAGTATTGGTTTTAGATGGTTTTCTTGATTGATCTATACTCATCAGACATAGGAACATATTTGTTATCGGCACATATAGTTCATCAACCCTACTGATTACGAATCCCGATTGATAATTTATGTTTGGTAATATATTATGCATATAATTGCACCAACACTCTCTATGGTATCGCGTTCTAGGAAGATAATAGATTGATGATGTCTATTGTCCCAGGGGGTGTCTTCCATAGACATGACTGACATGATCATCTCATCAGTAGGAAAGATCACATGAAGCAGATCAGGAGATGAATCACAGAGAGAAGGAGGGAAAAAGGTTGTCGATTGGATATCTTGGTAAGAAGATTCGATCGTACTTAAGAGCATCTTGTTTCTGTAACGAGAGTAATCACTAGGTATAGGTATTACCCATGGGTCATATGACTCAGGGATTTCATGAGTGGTGGTGGATATCATGTTAATAGAGGCAATAAAAGGAGTGGGGATATCGGGTGGTGGGATTGGAAATGTACCCATCAAAGTTGAATCTTTCAAAATACCCATGCCAACATTCTCATAATCAGGGGGTATCTTCGAGATGAAGGGAATGTTGCTAGTATGGGAATCAGAATTAAGGAAGGCCATTTGTTCAACAATAACGACCTTTCCTATGTGGGGAAAAAATACCACAGGGAAAAGGGTAGACACAAATGCACGCATGGAATCAATCCAACTACGGCCAAGTAAAATATTATAATCAAGAGGTTCATCGAAGACCTCAACCTCAACATTGATCGATTTACTTTCCAATGTAATAGAAAATGATGGAAGAACGTCATAGGTTTTGAAACCTATACCATTAAAGGACTTAAGTGTATTGTGTGATTTAGTGAGGTTAGGAGAGACAATGGATTTCCAACAACATACATGATGAAAGTCGAGGCTCCCTCATCAATAACAGTTCTACAGATATTCTTATTTTCAACAACAACTTGTATCTGAAATGCTAACTAAGGGGAAATCCTTGGAACGTGATCTTCCAAGTCAAATGTTATGAGATTAGTATCCGTGGGATCAATTCCACCGGTGGATTTTAACAGTGCCTTCTGTTGATATGGGAAACTCTAAAGGACTTCGAGAGATGACATCGTAGAGGGTGCTTGTGTAAGATATTCTACAATATTGTAGTTTTGGGCAGCATGGGCGTGAGGGTTAAATGCATACTTTCGAACAACACCCTTGGGAGGAGGGTGAAGAAATATATCGAGATCCGGTCGTTCGAGATGAAGATGATCATTGGGAGGTGAAGTCGAGGGAGAAGGTTGAACCAACGAAGGCAATATATCATCAACTTTCTTCTTTAATAGAGAGTAATCTTTGGCTCAAGTTGCAACTGCAACGTCATTCTTTTAGAGTCACTAGTATACATAAGGACATAGGATGAAGTAGAAGGGGTAGCTTGTTCACGAATGGCCATTTGGGCTTACTGTTGACAAGGGAAAGGTTGTGACAAAACGACAGGTGTAGAAGATTAACCTGATCCTTGAAGGAACTTAGTAACTTCGACATGTCTTGGACAATATTTTGTGTAATGAACACCACCATAGATAAGGTAGGGGTAATGAGGCTTAAGTTTGTATTTCTCGTCAGTGGTTTTTGTTTTGGTTATATCAGATTGTGGATTAATATTCTTGTCCTCCTTATTCTTACCCTTCCCTTTCTTTTTATTTTGATTCTTTCCAGTAGACGTGGATTGAACAAAATTAACCTCGACAGTTTTACCGGTGGGAGGAGTAGGAGTAGGAGTACTTTGTTCATTGAAATTATTAGATTTGGGATTGGTGTGACTGGCGGGTGAAGATTGGTTATCAGCGTGAAATGTGCCAATCACACCATCAACAGCATGAGAATCTATTGGAGGCTTTGAGATAGGGTTGGTGGAAGGACGAGGAGCATCGGGGATCAAGTTGTAAAGTGTTCCCATTTATGAATAAACGAGATCAAGATATTGAGCATGACTAATCGCTTGCTCTTCAGTGACAACACCACCCATGGAGAAATCATGAGAAATAGGTCCAATGAGTGATTTGGTAAACCACTCGACCAATAGTTGATCGAAAATAGGAACTTTAATTAGATGTCTCTTCCTCCTCCACTCATGGACGTGATCGGAAATATGAGTGGATGCGGATTTCTTGAAAGAGCTCAAAATTTCAGTTTTTGTCTCATATCGAATTGGTAACTAGTAATGTGTCAGAAAATCCATGGCTAGGGCATTAAAGTCATTGAAGAAACTCAAGGTAACTCGATGTACCATTTTGCTGTTGAACCCATGAGAGTTCGTTGGAAAAGTTGTAGTCTAATAGAGTCATCCATCAGGGAATTGGATGAACACCACAGATTAAAATTCATAACATTATTATTAGTATATTCTTCTGCTCGACCATAAAATTTAGGAATTTCGGACGGTAACTTGGCCGATATGATGGGCTAATGAGGAGAGTGTAAGATAGGATCATTTAGAATCCTAGACAGATCAGGTAAGTCCAAAGTGTCTATGAAAGGAAACTGTCAGTTCACTTGTGGAAACTATTAGTTTCGAGGGGGAAGTCCCGTAGGTATACTAGTAGGACCGTAAGCAGTATGCAAGTAATTAGACTGTCTTGATAGACTCAACTACAGAGGATTTTTGGAAATATATCCCGCAAGGTTAGGTTGGGTAGAGGGGTTCCCTTGGTAAGGGGAACTAGATTGAGCGCCCTGGCCCCAAGTGGGATTCAGGGAACCTGGATATGGTTGACCCAAGTTATGGCGTGCAAAAGAGTTAATGTGAGGATGTTTCCCCCCAGCAAATTGTGGATTTCCTTGGGAAAGAATGTTCCAAAGGTGGTATTGAAATCCAAGTGCGTTCTGTCCATATAGTGGGTTATGGAATCCAAGTAAAGGTTGCCCCCCAAGTTGAGGTTGAGACCCAATTTGAGCTTGATTCCCAAATTGAGGTTGCCCCCCATATTGAGGTTGACCTCCAACAAGAATATGGTAACTAGAAGTGAATGGGTGACTAGTGCCTCCAACTAGAATGGAGCCACTGGGGCCAGATCCTCCAAGCAATGATGGAGGAGGAACGTAAATCCCTCCAGAGAGAACCTGGGAAGTTGTAGGAACAAAACCAATAGAACATTATACCCAGGAGGAACAAAAAGTTTGGATGGGGCTTGGGTAGGGATAGCAACAGAAGCATTCAAAGCTCTATACCCAGGGGGAAGTGATGGATTTGTTCTAGATGGAAGTGGTGTCCCAATCGGAGCTTGGGAGATAACCACATTTTTTTTAGGAATCATAGTAGCTTGTGGGACCACAATAGAATGGGCCATTTGAAGAGTAGGGATTGAGTGAGAACCAATTAATAACTGGTCTAAAATGACAAAGACACTACTGGTAGTACCAGTGAAATGGTCCAAAGGTATCGTGTAGGTGACATATGTTTCAGGCACTTGTGATACTATAGGTCGATCGGGACTTGCTCCTAGGTTACCGTATAGATCATGTACTATCAAAGGGACATAACTAGGATTAGAATTTTCAACCATTTGAACTGAGGTCCTAAAATATTCACTGTGAAAATGTGGATCCTCTACTCCAGATCCTGTGTTATGTCTGGTAGGTATTTCAAAATTTTCATCAACAACAATTTCTCCTGATGAGTTCATCCAGAGTATACATGGATTTCATACAACACTCAATGTCGGATTGACAAGGAGGCAAAAATCCTCTACAGAGTCCGAAACAACTCGAAATATTTCCAAAGAGTGTGTGGTCCCAACTTCTGAAGCAACTTCATGATCGACTACTCCCTCTGAAGATTCTTCTGGCGAATTAGGAAGAAAATTTTGGTAGCCTTCCAGATCTTCTGGGGGAAGTCCTTGCATCATACATCAAATTCGAAGGCCAATGTTGGTTGAACCGAGTAAAGAACAGAAAAAATCTATGGCCAACTAGAGGAAACAAACAACAATCACTAATAAAATCTAGGAATCAAACCAAGAAAACAAAACTTCTTATTTTGAATTCACTAGTTGGTGATGAAATCAAACGTCGCCAAATCAAGACAAGAAGGGGTTGGGATAAGCAGGTGGAAAGGTTACATTGATGACCCACTTAACGGACTTACACCCTGGTGCAAGATCCCACACATAATCATGGGTATACCCTCCAAGAAGCCCAAGTGAGTTTGGCCAACGCCAATTCTATGTACCATGAAGACTTTCCCCTCCATAGTCACCTTGTGTAAAGACCCTAAAGAGATAGGCTACTAAGGTTACCAACTACAACAGTGATGCCTGTGGAAACAGTCGACAGTCTGATCCACACACAAAGGTAGGGTATCTAGCCTGAAATCAACCCAAAAGGATTCCACTCATCATTGTGGGTATACCTTCAAGAGACCCCCATAATACACGCAATCTCTACACCAAAACCAACAAATCGGGGTGAGTAATTCTGCTAGTCTTAATGCAACCTCAATTTTGACCCTTGTGTGAGAAGGGCTTCCCAGGACAAAATGTAAGAATTGGATTCTTACTCTCCCTATCATAATATACTATTGTGTGTTTTATACTTTGGAGAGTGTGCCTCACAACCTATTCCAAAGTGCTATCCTATCTAATGTTGGTGTAAAAGATCCCTAGAAAATAAAAGTTACTAATTAAATTTTAGATTTACGTTGTATTTCAGAGGTTGTTGCTTACTCAAAAAGGGATCTAGAAGTGAAACTGTTGATGTTATGACCTTGACCCAAAAATGCAAAAAGAGATGAATGTGCAATTTTCGATTCATTGAACTCTAGTTACTGTAGGGAGAAGGAATTTTTCCGATGTACACCACATTACTAATTGCAATTCCTTAATTCTGAATGAACCCAATTCCAAACAATCATTAACTACAGGTTTTCCAATTTCTTCTCTAAATATTTTGAATGTAGAAATCTTCTTATGAGAGATTGTTAAAAGAACAAATGAACTCAATTATTCCTTTCAAGACAAAAACAAAGATGTGATAACGAAAGGAGAAATACAATCCAAGAAAATCAATACACTCTCAACACCATTCCCAAATCAAATTCACAATGTAAACAAAAAGACAAGAAAAATTCTTGACATAAGCAAGAATATTTTTTTTGTAATCAACAAACAATCTGACAAACAAAATGAATCCAAAACTGACAACAAACCAAAGATCCTTTGTCAAACAAGCACCCAGATGAAGATGTGAGATTATATCCTTGTGACAATGAATATGAGAAAAAACTTGCAATAAGCAAAGAAAGACTTGCAATTGTTGAAAGCCAACCACAAGCAAGCTCCAAACTCAAGAATCAATCAATCATGGGCTTAGGAAGTTCACCCTAGGATTTTAAGACAAATCTGGGTGGTAAAAGAAAAAATGACTCACTCCATCAAGACCTACAAGAGTCGTCACAGGCTGATCATAAGACATAGTGTGATGAGCTAGGGTAGTCGTAGGCCACTGGCAAAGTAGAGTGTGACATCTTTGCACTGGAATGGCTAAGTAGATAGTGAAGTCTCAGGATCATCGCAGGCTGTTAGTAATGTACAGTGTGACAATGTCTGCAAATTTTGAAAAATTGGGAGAAAGACAAAGAATCCAAAAGAACTTCTAAACCCATGGAGTCTAGATGGATCACCTATAGAATCAAAGAATGAAAAATGTCAGAAGAAGGTAGGCTAAAGGAAAATGGGAAGAAAAAGAAAAAATGAGTTCGTAATCCCCAGTGGATTCGCCAATTTTGTTATGGGACTTATCAATAAATGCAGACATAAACAAATCCACCTAGATCTAAAACAAAAGAAAACATAACACGATGCTATCCCTAAGTTCTAATCATTGAGTTTAATATCAAACGAAAGATAAGTGACATATTGTTTAAATACCGCTTCCTCTTGTTGTCGTCATCCTGGATCCACTCCAGTGCTTTTGTGATATCAAATATGCAAGAAAACACAAGACAACCAAAGTGAATGCAATATATCATACTCAAAGAGAACCTATGTATGTGATCAATGAATCATACAATAAAACAAGATGAGTTTTATGGGAAAGAAGCATGTCACTGTATTGTATTAAAGTGAAAATGTATATTACAACCATGGACTTGATGTTGCAAGGTCCCCTTCCAATGAATCTTTGCTCCAACATTTGAATGAAGAACATCCACAATGATTTGATGAACTGAAATGAATCTCTCAAGAATGGCTCAATGCAGAATTCTCCATACAATCTTAGCCTATTCAATAATAATTTTGCTTGAATCAACCTTCATTAACCTTAGCCTTTTCCATGAGAAATCCCTCTTTATATAGGGGAAATAGAGATGGTTAAAAAGATTAATATGATCCCACCAAATCATATAAGCAAGTAGGATCCCAACCATATGGATGCCACCTCACTTTCTAGAATATCTCCTTCTAGAACTTTCGTGAAGGTCGACCTTTTCTTAGCCTTTTGGCATCGTTGCAACCCAACTATAGGGAAGCCTGTAGAGACATCGTAAACAAGTTTTAGGGAATCCTTCCACGGTTAGGCATCATCGCACCCTACTTATGATGTAGCCTGCGACAACCCTCCTTAATAAGGTTTTTTGGAAGAGAAAGTCAATCACCTTTCTCATGAAGATAGGCTCTTTTGGGAACATGAACACATGTTTGTCAATGGATCATTAAGATGACCAAAATATTGTGTAACAATTACCTACAGGTAAAAGAAATATTACATCAAGGAGATGTACAGTATAAAATAAAGGAGTATGAGATAAAGGAAGATGGATTACTTATGCATAAGAATAGAATCTATGTTCCTGGTTCTGGAGGACCGAGGAATTTGGTAATGAAGGAAATGCATGATGTTCCTTATGCTAGACATCTCGGTGACCAGGAAACAATTGAAGCAGTAGGAAGCCAATTCTTTTGGCTGGTAATGAAAAAGGATGTTGTTGATTACATTTCACGATGTATGAAATGTCAGAAGGTGAAGGCTGAGCATAGGCACCCAACGGGCTTGCTGCTTCCATTACCAATCCCAGAGAAGAAATGGGAAGTGATAACCATTGATTTCATAACTAAATTACCCAGGACAACAAGGCAACATGATTCAATCATGGTGGTGGTTGAAAAATTAGCAAAGGCTTCTCATTTTGTTCCTATAAAAACAACACATACAACGACTAATATTGCAGAAATTTACATGAGGGAGATTGCTGGGTTGCATGGGATACCCAAGATAATTGTCTTGGACATAGATACAAAGTTTACCTCCAATTTCCGCAGGGGGTTGTTTAAAGGATTTGGTACAAATATAAACTTTAGTACAACATACCACCCCCAATCATATGGAAAAACAGAGAGGGTCAACCGAATAATTGAAGACATGCTGAGAATGCATGTGATGATTAAGCCATATAAGTGGGAAGATTACTTGCACTTGGTCGAGTTTGCATATAATAATGGGTATCAAGATTCATTGAGAATGAGCCCATTTGAAGCCTTGTATGGTAGGAAATGAAATAATCCAGTGAGATGGGACAACCCAACAGATAGAGTGGTACTTGGGAAAGAGTTGTTCAAGGATATGGAAGACTAGATGGTTAAGATCAAGAAAAATTTGAAGGTAACTCAGGATAGACAAAAAGTTTAAGCAGATAAGAACTGGACAGATATAGAATTTAAAGTAGGGGAGCATGTACTTTTGAAAGTGAAGCCCAAGAAAATATCATTGAAATTAGGTAGTTGTACAAAGTTGGCAACAGATTCTATGGTCCATTTGAAATATTGAACAGAATAGGGCCAGTTGCATACATGCTTCTATGAATGTGCATAATTTATTTCATGTCTCTTTACTAAATAAATATGTACATGATCCTAACCATGTTATTGATTGGCATCTGATTCATGTAGAGACAGAGGGATAATTCCAGGTTCAGCCAGTGCGGGTATTGGACATAAAGGTCAAAATGCTCTTGAATCGAGTTATAGAGCTGGTAAAAGTTCAATGGACTTGCTATGGTCCTGAAGATGCTACTTGGGAGCATGAATATGCCATGCGAGCAGAGTAACCATAGATTTTTGAATAAATTTTGATATTTTGATCTCTATTTTGTATATGCACTGAGGACAGTGCCAAAATAAGGGGAGGGGATGTAACACCTTGGGTTTTGAACCCCCATTTTAAATAATGTATTGTTACAATGTGGAGAGGCCAATGTGCCTAAGAAATGTAATTTTTTGATCATTATCAATAATAAATGCATCACTGGCTGCTAAAAGGACAAGGACTAGAGTTATAGGGGGTTATGATTCCACAAGAGAGGGGGCCTTGAGGGGCTAAATGCTTATTTATTTTATGTTACACATTTTGTGTAATTGGAGGGGGAGGGGGAGGGGCG
>JZKD02S2115957.1:19679-41270 GCA_000966675.3 Picea glauca
AGGAAATTACCAGAAAATTCAGCGATCAAGATTTGGGGAAAGGAATTCGTGTGACAAATTTATGCAAGGGTGATGACTTATGAAGACATTGGAAGTCATTCATTGATTGGTGATAGAATTAGAGTCACATTACTCTTATCATACCACTGGAGATGATCATTGGGAAGGCCCACTGCAGAATTTGAAGCAAAAAGCAATTGACGATTATGAAGAAGAAGAAGAAGTCGGATAGAAGGAGGATTGTGCCATGTAATATAAGGATCCCATGCATTGGATAGTAGGAGGACCATATCATGGTTGATTTACAAAGGCGCACTTCATAAATGTATAAAGGTCAAATTCATTATACCAATAAAATATATATGCCATGGTGTTGTTTTGGATGGAGTATATCTGCTTCAAATGCTTGGAGCGATGCATAGCAATAACTACAAGGGAAAGGTGGATGCAACTCGTCTATGATGGAATTGGAAAACCCCATGAGACAATAATAGAGGTTATGGATTTTTAGGGTCCTATGTTCCATAGTAATCAAGAGTTGTTAATCTTCCAAGTTAGTCAAAAGTCAAAAATCAAATTTTGGTCTATTCTAGCAAAATTTGCCTAGTCACAAGGCAAAGAGTATCAGTTTCACAAAGAGTATTAATTTGATAAAGTGTATCAGAGCTATATAAAAATGTTCCATTCACCAAGGAATATATTCATCTATGGGAAGGATCAACAAGCCTCTCCAAAAACCAAATTTGGCACTTGACTGCACTTTTATTGTGCAAAAATATCAGAGTTTTTCTTTTTTTAGTCACATGTTTGCAGAGCAGATTGTGGCCCATCGGAGATGAATCTTGGGAAATTCAGGAGGTTTTTGTTCATAAGAGGACAAAGTAAAATAACCTATCTCACCTGTTACACAAGTGTTCTAGGGTGAGATATCCATGCACATCTTTACAGCCTATTTTTCTGAGTGTGCAAAGGCCTATTTTAGTCATCTTTTTGCAGAGAATATTATGAAGAACTGGAGTAGAATTTTGGGAAACCAAAAGACGTTTATTTCCAAAACCTCTTCATATACAAAAAAATCTTTCATTTTATAAATATGTATTATAGTTAAATAGATATCATCTCGTCTTTGACCCCTATTTTTCGTTGCGCTTATGTGTAGCAAATATTTAACTCCATGTAAATAGTCAAATGGTAATTTCGTGAATGTAAATGGTAAAAAGAAGTTTATTAAGGCTTGGTAAATGTAATTTCAAGTTGATAAGTTTGAATTCATGTATTGTATGCTTTAAAGGATAAGCTCAAGTAGTTTAGGAAAAGGAGGAAAATTAGTTCTAACTCCTCCTAGGTTTTAGCAATGATAGGATAGATGCATGTATTTGAATTTTTGGAGTAGAATTCGACATCCTTAGGATGAATTCGACTTGTTTCATTATATATGTATGTAATGAAATGTATTAGAGGTTGGATTTCTAAGATTTTGAGAGCCAAGGAGCAGCATATGCATGTACTTTTCCTAAATTGAACACAGAGACAGTTTGCAGACTTCTGAAGAGATTCTTATGATTTGATCATTGGTATGAGTCTTTTTCTTCAATTATGTAATGTTTCTCTACTGTATATGATAGATTTTATGATATCCATACTGTAATTGTATTCATGCTCAACTTAAGAAGTGATTTACATAACTCAATCTTATGCTCTGTCTTGTTTTAAGTTGACCATTTTTGTTTACACCTTCAACTTGTAAATTGAACTAATATGCAATTTATGCTCAGTTTACATTTTCCTTTGCTTTCCATCACCACTATACTACAACCAAATCATCAGAATACCAATGTTTACTTCTATCTTTCCTTTGTCACGGTTGCATCCTTGTTTCTGGTTCATTAGGGTTTCATAAAAATAGTGACCTATTTGAAAAGATGACTCCATCTATTTTCTCATCTCCAACAAATCAAATTATCCATTACTGAGATTAATACCTAGCCTAACATCTTCTTCATTTAGTCATTTAGTTGGCTGATCTAAGTGAGAGAACCCTCTCTGGGTTGGTAGGTCTAGCTAATCAATCCTAAATATTGGTATGTGGTTACCTCTTTGGTTTCTTTTCTCGGCCTTGGGAAACCAAGGAGTGATAACATTTTGGCGTCGTCGGGGAGTGAAAGCTTCATCTTCCCTGGGATAAACGACAAAGATCAGATCTGGTTGTTGATGGTGAATAGCAATCGGACACAAGAAGACTGAAAATATTCACTTGGCGACTCCAAATATTCAGAACAGATTTACAGAAAGACAAAACTCTTAAAGAAGGATGGGAAAAAAGCATGTGAGAGTCAGGTACTTAAACCTTAAATCTTTGCAGGATATGATTTTATGTTGTATCAAATGCCTCTTGAGTACATTAAAGAGACTTTTTCCTATCTATTTAATTTCAATCTAGACTGTAAAACAGTACATGAGCCCCCTTTGACAGTATTTTTTCATCATAGTGAGACTGCAAGTATATTTCTTGGTTGTAATAGTATCCCTAAATAAGATTCAGATGACAAAAATAGCCAGGTTGATAAAGTTTCCTCTCAAAAAACAGTCATGTCTGCTGCTCGGTATGCTCTATTAAAAATGTCACCCCCTTTGCATGAGTTACCACAGAATTATGGGCAAAGGATACCTAAGTTTGATAACACGGGTAAGATTATAGCCAGGGAGCATGTTAGTAGAGTTATTGATTTTATGGATTTGGAGGATGTTGATTATGAGGACGTGAAATTGAGGCTGATTGCTCAAAGCCTTGTAGGAGAATTCATGAGGTGGTATAAAGGTCTAGCAGCTAGAAGTATTCATTCATTCCAACAGTTTGAATATGTTTTCATTGACAAATGGAAGATCAAAATAAACCCTTTTCAGATTATGGATGGATATCAGAACTTAAAAGGTAGCCTGATGAGACAGTCCAAGGATTCTCAACCAGGTTTAATAGAGTTTATAATTCCATACCTTCAGATATAAAACCTCCTCCCTATTTGTCTATGCTCAATTTTTCAGATGGTTTTGAGGTCGAGATTACTTATCAACTCAGAGAGAGGAACTTGGTCACTTTGGAGGACATGCAGAAAGTTGTGGTTGATGTGGAAAAAAATTTGTTAATAAAATGGACCCGAATGGAACCTGAAAGGAAGAAAGCAATTAAAGAGGACAGTCCCCCATTGTCGGACCATAAGTTGGACATAGTAATGAAAACCATGGGAAGACTGATAGAAAATTTCACACTACAAGACAAACTCATATCTACAAAGCAACAAATAAGATCACCTGCTCAAGCAAATTTTGTAGAAGAAGAAGAAGTAGCTGGCCCAAATTGTTTCGTTCTTGACTCATGTTGTCATGATTTAGAAGCTGATGATTTTATATATTCTTTTTGTGGACAGTCCTGAAACTAGATTTATAGATCAACATGAAAAAGAATAGTCTTTTTTTTTAATGTTCATGGTTGATGACATTGCTCATGAAATTGATTTGCCTAAGTATGATGAATATGTTGATGATTTCGATATTAACTTTTTAGAGCAACCATCACCATGTTTTCAGCAAAATAATGTTAAGTCACAACAAATTATATAAAGCGGTCAGCCGGCTAGTGTCAATTACGACAACAATGAAGAATATGCAAAAATTATTGAACCAGGTGAAGGAACCTTGCCTCTATGTTTTTCTTCTTTTCAATTTCTAAAAGATAACCTTCGTAGTATCAAAAATCAGCAGTTGTATAGTTGGGACATTGAAGATGAAGAAAAGAAACAAATCATAGATGAAAACTCATTACCTTTTACTTCATTTGAATTTTTAAAAGAACATTTTGGAAATATTACTGAAGTAGAGGGTGACAAGCCTGTGAAAGATTTTACGATCTCTTTAGAAACAATACACAATGACTTGCAACAAAATTATTTGATTTTTAAAGATTCAATATCTGATTATTTAGATGATTTATCCAGTGCTAGTGGTCCTCCTTTAGTTGTTTGTGAGCCTGAAAACAATGGTGAGGGAGTTTGAAATCAGAAGTGTTTCAGTTTTGATATTGAGAACGAAGAAGAGAATGAAATTCTTCATCGAGACTCCTTACCTCTATGTTTTACTTCATTCGAAATAATAAGAGAAAACTATAAGGTTTCCAAAGAAGCAAATAAGCAAGTTCACGACAATTGGAAACCTTCTCCTGATGTTGTTGAGAGTGTTGTTTGTAATACAGAACATTTTTTCAGTCCACAATCACAGTTACCAAGAAACATTCAGTTTGAAAATGCAACTGAAAGTGTGGAACATGAAAAATTTATACAAGATCATGCAAATTCATCAGAACCAATCTACAACAAGTTACAAAAGCTTTCTTTTATTTGCAATGATCCAGTAGGAAACTATATGGATGATCCTTGTGTTCCAAATTATCAACCTTTGGATGGATGTCAGTTTGAAGATAGGATTGATAAAGTTTTAATTCAACAGTCAACATTGTTGCATTTTAAATCAATAATCTCATCGTATTCATCACAAAGGTTGCAGGAAGTCTTGCAGCCTTATCATGACAGTTTTAAGTTGAAGCTTCAAAAAGCACAGATGTTGGGAAAGTTTTAAAATCAGGGTATGAAAATCTCCTAGAGCAGAGTAGTAATGTGTTAGATGGGTTGGAGATCAATATGTATTCCTATGAAGATTCTTTTGCAGCATTCATGAGGTCAACTAGTGGGCTCATGCTTTTCAATTTCATTAAAATTCAATCTGTTTGCAAGTTTTTATTGGATTTCTCGTCATCCATAGTTTCTATTTTTCTCATGAGTAAGCAATTACAGAGAATTCAATCAGCAGACAAAATGCTAATATGGTTACACTGGAATTTCGATATCACTTGATTTGGTTGTGTACTCAGTTAGTAGAGTAGGAAGTAGTGTGTTGATTGTGTTTTTATTTTAGTGTCATTTTTCAGTAGAGTTTCAAGTGGACTGTGTATAGTTCATTTTTCAGTTTAATTTGAGTCTGTTTGAAGATTGTAGCTATAGTGACTCCATGTCCCAATGGACAAGGAATTGATCTAGGAATTAAGATGTCTGGTCTTCTTTACACCTTCTAGGGAGCTTCCATCTGCATTGGATCCAATTTTATGGTCCTATGTTCCATAGTAATCAAGAGTTGTTAATCTTCCAAGTTAGTCAAAAGTCAAAAGTCAAATTTTGGTCTATTCTAGCCAAATTTGCCAAGTCACAAGGCAACGAGTATCAGTTTGACAAAGAGTATTAATTTGATAAAGTGTATCAGATATACATCAGAATGTTCCATACTCCAAGGCATCTATTCATCTACAACAAGGATCAACATGCCTCTCCAAAAACCAAATCTGGCACCTAACTACACTTTGATTATGCAAAAATATCAGAGTTTTTCCTTTTTTAGTCACATGTTTGCAGAGAAGATTGTGGCCCATCAGAGATGAATCTCGGGAAACTGGAGGAAATTTTTGTTCATAAGAGGACAAAGTAAAATAACCTATCTCACGTTTTACATAGGTGTTTCAGGGTGAGATATCTATGCACGTCTTTACAACCTATTTTTTGGAATGCGCAAGGCATGTTTTAGTCATCTTTTTGCAGAGAATATTATGAAGAACTGGAGTAGAATTTTGGGAAACTGAAAGAGGTTTATTTCCAAACCATATTCATATACAAAAACATCTTTCATTTTATACACAGGTATTATGGTTAAAGAGATATAATCTCATCTTTGACCCCTATTTTTCGTTGCGCTTCTAACAGATTCGTTGAGCTTCTGTGTAGCAAATATTTTACTCCATGTAAATAGTCAAATGGTAATTTGGTGAATGTAAATGGTAAAAAACAAGTTTATTAAGGCTTGGTAAATGTAATTGCAAGTTGATAAGGACTAATTCATGTATTGGATGCTTTAAAGTATAAGCTCAAGTAGTTTAGGAAAAGGAGGAAAATTAGTTCTAGCTCCTCCTAGGTTTTAGCAATGATAGGATAGATGCATGTATTTGACTTTTTGGAGTAGAATTCGACGTCTGTAGGAGGAATTCGATTTGTATAATTATATATGAATGTAATGAAATGTATTAGAGGTTGGATGTCTAAGATTTTTAGAGGCAAGGAGAAGCATATGCCTGTACTTTTCCTAAATTGAACACAGAGACAGCTTGCAGACTTGTGAAGAGATTCTTGTGATTTGATCATTGGTATGAGTCTTTTTCTTCAATTGTGTAATGTTTATCTATTGTATATGATATGTTTTATGATCTCCATACTGTAATTGTATTCATGCTCAACTTAAGAAGTGATTTACAGAACTCAATCTTATGCTCTGTATTGTTTTAAGTTGACCATTTTTGTTTACACCTTCAACTTGTAAATTGAACTCATATGTAATTTATGCTCAGTTTAAATTTTCCTTTGCTTTACATCACCACTATACTACAACCAAATCATCAACATACAAATGTTTACTTCTATATTTCCATTGTCATAGTTGCATCCTTGTTTTTGGTTCATTAGGGTTTCATAAAAACAGTGACCTATTTGAAAAGATGACTCCATCTCTTTTCTCATCTCCAACAAATCAAATTATCCATTAGTGAGCTTAATACCTAGCCTAACATATTCTTCATTCATTCATTTATTTGGCTTATCTAAGTGAGAGATACCTCTCTGGGTTGGTAGGGCTAGCTACTCAATCCTAAAGATTGGTTTGTGGTTACCTCTTTGGTTTCTTTTCTCAGCCTTCGGAAACTAAGGAGTGATAACATTTTGGTGTCGTTGTCGTGTAGCGAAAGCTTCATCTTCCTTGGGATAAATGACAAAGATCAGATACGGTTGTTGATGGTGAACAGTAGGTGGACACAAGAAGGCTGAAAATATTCACTTAGTGACTCCAAATATTCATAACAGATTTACAGAAAGACAAATCTCTTAAAGAAGGATAGGAAAAAATCATATGAGAGTCGGGTACTTAAACCTAAAATCTTTGCAGGATATGATTTTTTGTTGTATCAAGTGCCTCTTATTTTTTCCTGAGTACATTAAATAAAAATTTTCCTATCTATTTAATTCCAATCTGTACCGCAAAATAGTACATGAGCCCCCTTTGACAATGTTTTTTCATCATAGTGAGACTGCAAGCATATTTATTGGTTGTAATAGTATCCCTAAACAAGATTTAGATGACAAAAATAGCCCACTTGATACAGTTTCCTCTCAAAAAGCAGACATGTTTGTTGATCGGTATGCTCCATTAAAACTGTCAACCCCTTTGCATGAGTTACCATAGAATTATGGGCAAAGGATACCTAAATTTGATAACACGGGTAAGATTACAACCAGGCAACATTTCAATAGAGTTATTGATTTCATGGATTTGGAGAAGGTTGATTATGAGGACATGAAATTGAGGTTGTTTGCTCAAAGCCTTGCAAGAGAAGTCAGTGTGTGGTATAAAGGTCTAGCAGCTGGAAGTATTCCTTAATTCCAATAGTTTGAATATGTTTTCATTGACAGATGGGAGGTCGAAATAAACCCTTTTCAGATTATGGATGAATATCGAAACTTAAAAAGGCAACCTGATGAGACAGACCAAGGATTCTCAACAAGGCTTAATAGAGTTTATAATTCCATACCTTCAGATATAAAACCTCCTCCCAGTTTGGTTATGCTCAATTTTTCAGATGGTTTTGAGGCCAAGATTGCTTATCAACTCAAAGAGAGGAACCTGGTCACTTTGGAGGACATGTAGAAAGCTATGGTTGATGTGGAAACAAATTTGTTAATAAATAGGACCATAATGGAAGCTGAAAGGAAGAAAGCAATTAAAGAGGATAGTTCACCATTGTCGGACCACAAGATGGACATAGTAATGAAAACCATGGGAAGACTGATAGAAAAGTTCACGCTGCAAGATAAAATCATAGCTACAAAGTAGCAAATAAGATCACCTGCTCAAGAAAATTTTGTAGAAGAAGAAGAAGTAGTTGGCCCAAATTGTTTCGTTCTTGACTCATGTTGTCGTGACTTAGAAGCTGATGATTTTATATATTCTTTTGTGGATAGTCTTGAAACTAGATTTATAGATCAACATGAAAAAGAACAGTCTTCTTTTTCAATGTTCATGGTTGATGACGTTGCTCGTGAAATTGATTTGCCTAAGTATGATGAATATGCTAATGATTTCAATATTAACTTTTTAGAGCAACGAACAAAATGTTTTCAGAAAAATAATGTTAATTCACAACAGATTATAGAAATCGGTCAGTCGATTGGTGTCAATTACGACAACAATGAAGAATATGCAGAAATTATTGAACCAAGTGAAGGAACTTTGCCTCTATGTTTTGCTTCTTTTCAATTTCTAAAAGAGAACCTTCGTAGTATGAAAAATCAGCAGTTGTATAGTTGGGACATTGAAGATGAAGAAAAGAAAGAAATCATAGATGAAAATTCATCACCTTTTACTTCATTTAAATTTTTAAAAGAACAGTTTGGAAATACTAGTGAAGCAAAGGGTGACAAGCCTATGAAATATTTTACGATATCCTCAAAAAAAATACACAATGACTTGCAAAAACTTCTTTGATTTTTAAATATTTGATATCTGATTATTTGGATGAGTTCTGCAGTCCTAGTGTTCCTCCTTTAGTTGTTTGTGAGCCTGAAAACAGTGGTGACAGAGTTTTAAATCAGCAGTCTTTCAGTTTTGATATTGAGCACAGAGAAGAGAATGAAATTCTTGATCGGGACTCCTTACCTCTGTGTTTTTCTTCATTCAAACTAATAAGAGAAAACTATAAGGTTTCCAAAGAAGAAAATAAGCAAGTTGACAACAATTGGCAACCTTCTCCTGATGTTGTTGAGATTGTTGTTTGTAATACATAACATTTTTTCAGTCCACAATCACAGTTACCAAGCAACATTCAGTTTGAAAATGCAATTGAAAGTGTGGAACATGAAAAAATTATACAAGATCATGCAGTTTCATCATAACCAATCTACAACAGGTTACAAAAGCTTTCTTGTATTTGCAATGCTCCAGTAGGAAATTATATGGATGATCTTTGTGTTCCAAATTCTCATCCTTTGGATGGTTGTCAGTTTGAAGATAGGATTGATAAAGTTTTAATTCAATAATCAACATTGTCGTATTTTAAATCAGCAGTCTCATCATATTCATCACAAAGGTTGCAAGAATTCTTGCAGCCTTATCATGACAGTTTTAGGTTGAAGCTTCAAGAAAGCACAAATGTTGGGAAATTTTTAAAATTAGGATATGAAAATCACTTAGAGTAGAGCAGTAATGTGTTAGATGGGCTGGAGATCAATATGTATTCCTATGAAGATCCTTTTGAAGCATTCCTGAGGTCAATTGGTGGGCTCATGCTTTTCAATTTCATTAAAATTCAATATGTTTGCAAGTTCTTATTGGAGTTGTCATCATCCAGAGTTTCTATTTTGTTCATGAGCAAGCACTTGCAGAGAATTCAATCAACGGACAAAATGCTAACATGGTTACACTGGATTTTCGATATCACTTGATTTGGTTGTGTACTGAGTTAGTAAAGTAGGAATTAGTGTGTTGGTTTTGTTTTTACTTTAGTGTCAGTTTTCAGTAGAGTTTCAAGTGGACAATGTACTGTTCATTCTTCAGTTTAATTTGAGTCAGTTTGAAGATTGTAGTTGCAGTGACTCCATGGCACAATGGACACTAGTCTATGAATTCATAGGTTTGGTGTTCATGACACCTCCTAGGGAGATTTCATCCCCATTGGATCCAATTTTAGGGTCCTCTGTTCCATAGTAATCAAGAGTTGTTAATCTTCCAAGTTAGTCAAAAGTCAAATGTCAAATTTTGGTCTATTCTAGCAAAATTTGCCTAGTCACAAGGCAAAGAGTATCAGTTTGACAGAGAGTATTAATTTGATAAAGTGTATCAGAGATACATCAGCATGTTCCATACCCCAAGGCATCTATTCATCTACAGCAAGGATCAACAGGCCTCTCCAAAAACCAAATTTTCCATTTGACTGCACTTTGATTGTGCAAAAATATCAGAGTTTTTCTTTTTCTAGTCAAATGTTTGTAGAGCCGATTGTGGCCCACCAGAGATGAATCTTGGGAAACTAGAGAAGTTTTTTATTCATAAGAGGACAAAGTACAATAACCTATCTCACATTTTACACAGGTGTTACAGAGTGATATATCCATGCACGTCTTTACAGCCTATTTTTCTGAATGCGCAAAGGCCTGCTTTAGTTATCTTTTTGCAGAGTATATTAGGAAGAATTGGAGTAGAATTTTGGGAAACCGAAAGAGGTTTATTTCGAAAAAATATTCATCTACAAAAACCTCTTTCATTTTATACACAGATATTATCTCGTCTTTAACCCCTATTTTTCACTACGCTTCTGGCAGATTCGTTGCGCTTCTATGTAGCAAATATTTTACTCCATGTAAATAGTCAAATAGTAATTTGGTGAATGTAAATGGTAAAAAAAAAATTATTAAGGCTTTGGTAAATGTAATTGCAAGTTGATAAGGTCAAATTCATGTATTGTATGCTTTAAAGAATAATCTCAAGTAGTTTAGGAAAAGGAGGAAAATTAGTTCTAACTCCTCCTAGGTTTTAGCAATGATAGGATCGATGCATGCATTTGACTTTTTGGAGTAGAATTCAACCTCCTTAGGAGGAATTCGACTTGTTTCATTATATATGAATTTAATACAATGTATTATAGGTTGGATGTCTGAGATTTGGAGAGCCAAGGAGCAGCATATGCATATACTTTTCCTAAATTGAACACAGAGACAACTTGCAGACTTGTGAAGAGATTCTTGTGATTTGATCATTGGTATGAGTCTTTTTTTTCAATTGTGTAATGTTTATCTACTGTATATGATAGATTTTATGATCTCCATACTGTAATTGTCTTCATTCTCAACTTAAGAAGTGATTTACAGAACTCAATCTTATGCTCTGTATTGTTTTAAGTTGACCATTTTTGTTTACACCTTCAACTTGTAAATTGAACTCATATGCAATTTATGCTCAGTTTACATTTTCCTTTGCTTTCCATCACCACTAAACTACAACCAAATCATCAGCATACCAATGTTTACTTCTATCTTTCCTTTGTCACAGTTGCATCCTTGTTTTTGGTTCATTAGGGTTTCATGAAAATAGTAACCTATTTGAAAAGATGACTCCATCTCTTTTCTCATCTCCAACAAATCAAATTATCCATTAGTGAGCTTAATACCTAGCCTAACATCTTCTTCATTCAGTCATTTAGTTGGATGATCTAATTGAGAGAGCCGTCTCTGGGTTGGTAGGGATAGCTACTCAATCCTAAAGATTGGTCTATGGTTACCTCTTTGGTTTCTTTTCTCAGCCTTGGGAAACTAAGGAGGGATAACATTTTGATGCCATTTCCGGGGAGCGAAAGCTTCATCTTCCCTAGGATAAATGACAAAGATCAGATCCGGTTGTTTATGGTGAACAACAGGCGGACACAAGAAGGCCAAAAATATTCTCTTGGCGACTCAAAATATTCAAAACAGATTTACAGAAAGAAAAATCTCTTAAAGAAGTATGGGAAAAAAGCGTGTGAGAGTCGGGTACTTAAACCTGAAATCTTTGCAGGATATGATTTTATGTTGTATCAAGTGCCTCTTATTTTTTCCTGAGTACATTAAAGAGACTTTTTCCTATCTATTTAATTCCAATCTGGACCACAAAATATTACATGATCCCCCTTTGACAGTTTTTTGTCATCATAGTGAGACTGCAAGTATATTTATTGGTTGTAATAGTATCCCTAAACAAGTTTCAGATGACAAAAATAGCTCAGTTGATACAGTTTCCTCTCAAAAAGAATTCATGTATGTTGCCTGGTATGCTCCATTAAAACTGCCATCCCCTTTGCATGAGTTACCACAGAATTATGGGCAAAGGATACCTAAATTTAATAACACGGGTAAGATTACAACCAGGCAGCCTGTCAGTAGAGTTATTGATTTTATGGATTTGGAGAAGGTTGATTATGAGGATGTGAAATTGAGGTTGTTTGCTCAAATTTTTATAGGAAACGTCAGGAGGTGGTATAAAGGTCTAGCAGCTGAAAGTATTCCTTCTTTCCAACAGTTTGAATATGTTTTCATTGACCGATGGGAGGTCAAAATAAACCCTTTTCATATTATGGATGAATATAGGAACTTAAAAAGGCAACCGGATGAGACAGTCCAAGGATTACCAACCAAGTTTAATAGAGTTTATAATTCCATAGCTTCAGATATAAAACCTCCTCCTGGTTTGGCTATGCTCAATTTTGTAGATGGTTTTGAGGCCAAGATTTCTTATCAACTCAGAGAGAGGAACCTGGTCACTTTGGAGGACATGCAGAAAGTTGTGGTTGATGTGAAAATAAATTTGTTAATAAAAAGGAGCAAAATAGAAGTTGAAAGGAAGAAAGCAATTAAAGAGGATAGTCTCCCGTTGTCGGACCATAAGTTGGACATAGTAATGAAAACCATGGGAATATTGTTAGAAAATTTCACGCTACAAGATAAACTCGTAGCTATAAAGTAGCAAATAAGATCACCTACTCAAGCAAATTTTGTAGAAGAAGAAGAAGTAGCTGGCCCAAATTGTTTCGTTCATGACTCATGTTTCCATGAGTGAGAAGCTGATTGATTTTTAGAGCAACCAACAGCATGTTTTCAGAAAAAGAATGTTAAGTCACAATGGATTATAGAAAGCGGTCAGTCAGCTGGTGTCAATTACGACAGCAATGAAGAATGTGCAGAAATTATTGAACCCGGCGAAGGAACTTTGCCTCTATGTTTTGCTTCTTTTCAATTTCTAAAAGAGAACCTTCGTAGTATCAAAAATAAACAGTTGTATCGTTGGGACATTGAAGATGAAGAAAAGAAACAAATCATAGATGGAAACTCATTGCCTTTTTCTTCATTTGAATTTTTAAAATAACATTTTGGAAATACTACTAAAGCATAGGGTGACAAGCCTGTGAAAGATTTTACGATCTCCTCAGAAACAATACACAATGACTTGCAACAAACTTCTTTGATTTTTAAAGATTCGATATATGATTATTTGGATGAGTTTTGCAGTCCTAGTGGTCCTCCTTTAGTTGTTTGTGAGCCTGAAAACAGTGGTGAGGGAGTTTTAAATCAACAGTCTTTCAATTTTGATATTGAGCACGGAGAAGAGAATGAAATTCTTGATTGGGACTCCTTAACATCTGTGTTTTTCTTCATTCAAATAATAAGTGAAAACTATAAGGTTTGCAAATAGGCAAATAAGCAAGTTGACAACAATTGGAAACCTTCTCCTGATGTTGTTGAGAGTGTTGTTTGTAATACAGAACATTTTTTCAGTCCACAATCACAGTTATCAAGCAACATTCAGTTTGAAAATGCAATTGAAAGTGTGGAACACGAAAAAATTATAAAAGATCATGTAGTTTCATCAGAACCAATCCACAAAAAGTTACAAAATATTTCTTTTATTTGCAATGATCCAGTAGGCAATTATATGGATGATATTTGTGTTCCAAATTCTCAGCCTTTGGATGGTTGTTAGTTTGAATATAGGATTGATAAAGTTTTAATTCAATAGTCAACATTGTTACATTTTAAATTAGTAGTCTGATCATATTCATCACAAAGGTTGCAAGAATTCTTGCAACCTTATCAAGACAATTTTAGGTTGAAGCTTTAAGAAATCACAGATGTTGGCAAAGTTTTAAAATCAAGATATGAAAATCACCTAGAGCAGAGAAGTAATGTGTTAGATGGTATGGAGATCAATATGTATTCCTATGAAGATCCTTTTGCAGCATTCCTGAGGTCAGCTGGTGGGCTCATGCTTTTCAATTTCATTAAAATTCAATCTATTTGAAATTTTTTATTGGAGTTGTCGTCATCCAGAGTTTCTATTTTTCTCATGAGCAAGCACTTGTAGAGAATTCAATCAACAGACAAAATGCTAACATGGTTACATTGGGTTTTCGATATCACTTGATTTGGTTGTGTACTCAATTAGTAGAGTAGGAAGTAGTGTGTTGGTTGTTTTTTTATTTTAGTGTCAGTTTTCAATAGAGTTTCAAGTGGACAGTGTACAGTTCATTTTTTCAGTTTAATTTGAGTCAGTTTGAATATTGTAGCTGCAGTGACTCCATGGCCCAATGGACAAGGCACTGATCTATGAATTCATAGGTATGGTGTTCTTGAAACCTCCTAGGTAGCTTCCATCCCCATTGGATCCAATTTTAAGGTCCTATGTTCCATAGTAATCAAGATTTGTTAATCTTCCAAGTTAGTCAAAAGTCAAAGTTTGGTCTATTCTAGCAAAATTTGCCTAGTCACAAGGCAAAGAGTATTAGTTTGACAGAGAGTATTAATTTTATAAAGTATATCAGAGCTACATAAGCATGTTCCATACTCGAAGGCATATATTCATCTACATCAAGGAATAACAAGCCTCTCCAAAAACCAAATTTAGCACTTGACTGCACTTTGATTGTGCAAAAATATCAAAGTTTTTCTTTTTTTAGTCACCTGTTTGCAGAGAATATTGTGGCCCATCAAAGATGAATCTTGGAAAAATAGAGGAGGTTTTTGTTCATAAGAGGACAAGTTACAATAACCTATCTCACATTTTACACAGGTGTTACAGGGTGAGATATCCATGCACGTCTTTACAACCTATTTTTCTAAATGCGCAAAGGCATGTTTTAGTCATATTTTTGCAAAGAATATTCTGAAGAACTGGAGTAGAATTTCGGGAAACCGAAAGAGGTTTATTTTCAAAAACTATTCATATACAAAAACCTATTTCATTTTATACACGGGTATTATTTTTAAATATATATCATCTCGTCTTTTACCCTTATGTTTCGTTGTGCTTCTGGCAGATTCATTGCACTTTTGTGTAGCAAATATTTTACTCCGTGTAAATAGTCAAATGGTAATTTGGTGAATGTAAATGGTAAAAAGCAAGTTTATTAAGGCTTGGTAAATGTAATTGCAAGTTTATAAGGTCGAATTCATGTATTGGATTATTTAAAGGATAAGCTCAAGTAGTTTAGGAAAAGGAGGAAAATTAGTTCTAACTCCTCCTAGGTTTTAGCAATGATAGGATAGATGCATGTATTTGACTTTTTGGAGTAGAATTTGACGTCCTTAGGAGGAATTCTACTTGTTTAATTGTATATGAATGTAATGAAATGTATTAGAGGTTGGATTCCTGAGATTTTGAGAGCCAAGGAACAACATATGCCTGTACTTTTCCTAAATTGAACATAGAGATAGTTTGCAGACTTGTGAAGAGATTCTTGTGATTTGATCATTGGTATGAGTCTTTTTATTCAATTGTGTAATGTTTCTCTACTATATATGATAGATTTTATGATCTCTGTATTGTAATTTTCTTCATGCTCAACTTAAGAAGTGATTTACAAAACTCAATCTTATGCTCTATTTTGTTTTAAGTTGACCATTTTTGTTTACACCTTCAACTTGTAAATTGAACTCATATGTAATTTATGCTCAGTTTACATTTTCCTTTGCTTTCCATCACCACTATACTACAACCAAATCATCAACATACCAATGTTTACTCCTATCTTGCCTTTGTCACATTTGCATCATTGTTTTTGGTTCATTAGGGTTTCATAAAAATAGTGACCTATTTGAAAAGATGACTCCATCTCTTTTCTCATCTCCAACATATCAAATTTTCCATTAGTGATCTTAATACCTAGCCTAACATCTTCTTCATTCAGTCATTTAGTTGATTGATCTAAGTGAGAGAGCCCTCTCTCAGTTGGTAGGGCTAGCTACTCAATCCTAAATATTGGTCTATGGTTACCTCTTTGGTTTCTTTTCTCAGCCTTGGGAAACTAAGGAGTGATAACATGGAGAGCGAAATATTGTACGTTGGTCACGTTGAACCCAAAGAGATATATATGGTCTATGTGGTACATAAATGCCAAGTTGTCCTGGTGACTGTATATTCTATTGAGACAGGACCGTGAAGAACAGAACGAATACTGGTGAGTTTCCCTCTTGAATACTTTCTCATGCACTGTCATTTCAGAGTGTAGTGAAAGAGAAATTTGTTGATGCAACACTAAGAACCCTTGATTCTATCAGATCAACATGATAGTCGATGTTAAGCCCTAAATAGTGGCTCATTACCCCTTAATTAGGGCATATTATATTAGTAATGTTATTTTATTTATGCCGGATTTAGTCCATTAGTTGTAATTATACCTCCTAGTCTCCTATATATACCAAGGAGACATTTTCATTTTGAATCATATTGTAATTGTACATTTATGTGGGCATAAGGAGGTTTCCCCCTTGAAGAGGATTATTATCTGAGTTTCTCTTTTTTTCAAGGCATTAAGTACTTATTATGAGGTTTTTCTATGCTATATTGATATTGGGTTCTTAACTTATGGTATTAGAGCTCAAGGTCTTGGGGTTTCATTGCTACATCTGAGACACCTTGGAATTTTCTCTATAACTTTTTTTTCTACAACGTTTCAGAAGGAATGGCTTGGAGGATATTTAAAATATGGATCAAGGTACGTTGGGTTAACATTTTGTCTCTTGAGGCCTTATAATTTCGGAGATAAAGCCTGTGTAAGATAGGGTTCTGGAATCATCCTGAACTGAGTCATTGTGGAATTTTTGCTATAAAACAAAATTTTGTAACGTCTCAGACCCTAAAATCCAGAGGCTATTCACTAAAATTAGTAAGGTATCAGTGGTAAAATGTCCAGCTTCTGGGTCATCTTAAATTTGTAGATACACCCTGTGGAAGATAGGGTATCTGACTAGTCCTATTGACTAGTCTCAAGAAGGTGTTCTAGGTAAAACAATCATAACTTCTTCCTAGAGTATCCAAATTGAGTGAGATTGGTTTCATTGCATAGTGGACAATCTGTAGTATTTCTGTTACGAGTTTCAAAATTTTATATCATTTATTTTGTGCGGGGAACGCTATACAAGTGAGATCTCCTGGAAAGGCAAAAAATCAACAAGTTGTGGGGAGGTTACCGTAAATTCCACTTGGCACATCCAATTTTGATCAGACCTGTGGAATTGCAAAGAATAAATATGAGAGAAGTACAAAAAAGAAAGTTTCATACCCAAAAGGGCCGAAACTTTGGAGATACAGCAGAAGAAAGATTGTCTAGTAGAACCACCTCAAAATAAAGGTTCAAAAGTGATACTTGGCCAACATGGCACCCAAAAAGGGAACTTCTACACCAAATAAGCTACCAAAAAATCCTAATTGGACTCTTGATGTAGGTGAATAAATGCGTAGGGACATAAATGATTTACAAAAGAAGACAGTAACAAAAGATGAACTACCAGAGATGGAAGCTAAGTTGGAGGCAATAAATACTAAGATGGATGGTTTAAAAGAGGAGATCATGAAAGGATTGAAAAATTTCGTAATAGAGAGGACACCTGAAAGTGAAAATGTATCCCATGAAATTCATGATGAGGACACAAGGAAGGTGAGTCAAGAATGGAGAAACTCTAACTTTGGGTTGAAGACCAACCACGTTCCTAAGATCGATATGCGGAAGTTTGATGGCAAGGACCCTATCACATGGATACTTCAGATGGAGCAATTCTTTGATCTACATAATGTTCCACATACACAAAAGGTACGAATTTATTCTTTATATTTAGAAACCAATCAATTTGTATGGTATAGATGAATTTGTTCTCGTAAATCACTCGTCACTTGGACAATTTTCATGGAATAAATGATAGCACACTATGAGGATACAAGGAGCAATACCTTCTTTAGCCAATTGGTAAATCTCAAGCAAAAGGGTTCAGTTACAGAGCACATTGAGAGCTTCCAAAGATTGAATATAAAGGTAACAGATATTCCAAATGAGCACTTGATTTATGTATTCATAGGAACTTTAAGAGATAACATTCAACATGAGGTTCACCTTTGGGAACCCAAATCATTGGAGAATGGATTTAGGGTGGCAAGAAATGTTGAAAGTAAAAATATAGCTATGACTACTAGAAGGACCAATCCTAACATCTATAGAGAGAATAATTCTCCTTCTTCTAAAACACCTCAACCTACAAGGTTGACACCTAAACAATTGGAGGAAAGAAAAGAAAAAGGTTTATTCTTTAATTGTGACAGCAAGTACAGTAAGGGACATAAGTGTGGTGAGAANTCCTATATATACCAAGGAGACATTTTCATTTTGAATCATCTTGTAATTGTACATTTATGTGGGCATAAGGAGGTTGCCCCCTCGAAGAGGATTATTATCTGAGTTTCTCTCTTTTCCAAGGTGTTGAGTACTTATTCTGAGGTTTTTCTATGCTATATTGATATTTGGTTTTCAACATATGGTATTAGAGCTCAAGGTCTTGGGGTTTCACTACTACATCTGAGACACCTTGGCATTTTCGCTATAAATTGTTTTATACAACGTTTCAGAAGGAAATTATTGGAGGATATTTAGTAGATGGATCAAGGTACGTTGGGTTAAAATTTCATCTCCCGAGGCCTTATAATTTCATAGATACAACCTGTGCAACATAGGGTTCTGGAATCATCTTGAACTGAGTCATTGCATAATTTTCACTATAAAACACTTTCTATAATGTTTCAGACCCTGAAATCTGGATGATATTCAGATAAATTAGTAAGGTATCTATGGTAAAACTTTTAGCTTCTAGGTCATCTTAAATTTGTATATACACCCTGTGGAAGATAGGGTATCTGACTAGTCCTATTGACTAGTCTCAAGAATGTGTTCCAAGTAAAACAATCATAAAGTCTTCCTGGAGTATCCAAATTGAGTGAGACTAGTTTCATTGGATAGTGGAAAGTCTTTAGTATGTTTGGTACGAGTTTCTGAATTTTTTATCATTTATTTTGTGCGGGGCACGCTATACAAGTGAGATCTCCGGGAAAGGCCAAAAATCAGCAAGTTGTGGGGAAGTTACTGTAAATTCTACTTGGCACATCCAATTTTGATCAGACCTATGGCATTGCAGAGAATAAATATCAGAGAAATACAAAAAATAAAGTCTCATACCCAGAAGGGCCGAAAAGTTGGAGATATAGCAGAAGAAAGATTATCTAGTAGAACCACCTCAAAATCAAGGTTCAAAAGTGATACATGGCCAACATGCCACCCAAAAAGGGAACTTCTACACCAAATAAGCCTCCATAAAATCCTAATTGGACTCTTGATGAAGGTGAATAAATGTGTATGGACATACATGATTTACAAAAGAAGACAGTAACAAAAGATGAACTACAAGAGATGGAAGCTAAGTTGAAGGCAATAAATACTAAGATGGATTGTTTAAAAGAAGAGATAATGGAAGGATTGGAAAATTTCGTAATAGCGAGGAGACCTGAAAGTGAAAATGTATCCCATGAAATTCATGATGAGGAAACAAGGAAGGTGAATCAAGAATGGAGAAACTCTAACTTTGGGTTAAAAACCAACCACGTTCCTAAGATCAATATGTGGAAGTTTGATGGCAAGGACCCTATCACATGGATACTTCAGATGGAGCAATTCTTTGATCTACATAATGTTCCACATACACAAAAGGTACGAATTGCNCCCCAAGACTCTCAAAATATTGCGTGGATTTTTGGGCCTCACAGGGTATTATCGCAAGTTCGATAAGAACTATGGAAGGATTTCAGCACCACTCACGGCTCTCCTCAAAAAGAACTCTTTCATTTGGACCCTAGCATCCGCTCAAGCTTTTCAAACCCTGAAGACAACCATGTGCACCACTCCGGTTCTGGCCCTTCCTGACTTCACAAAGACATTTGTGTTAGAATGCGACGCCCCTGGGAAAGGAATTGGTGCTGTCCTTATGCAAGAGGGTCGACCTTTGGCCTTCACTAGCAAACAACTGTCTGAAAAGAATCTTGGCAAACCAATTTATGAAAAAGAAATGTTGGCAATTCTCCATGCTGTTGAATTATGGCGTCCTTATCTCTTGGGGCAACGATTCCAAATTAAGACCGACCATCAAAGCCTCAAGTACTTTCTGGAACAACGCATTTCCTCCCAGGAGCAACAAAAATGGGTCACTAAGCTCTTTGGATATGATTATGAGATCATTTACAAGAAGGGCAAGGACAATGTCGTGGCGGATGCACTGTCCAGGAAATATGAAGACGAAGGATCCGTTTTTTCTCTTTCCTTCATTGTACCCGATTGGCTGCAAGCTGTGCACCAGGAATGGCTTCAAGACCCCAAAAGTTTTCATCTGATCCAGCAACTGTAGAACAAGGCTCAGGTTCCCCCAGGGTACTCCTGGCTCCAAGATGAGCTTCGATACAAAGGCCGCTTGTATTTAAGTAAACAATCCAAGCTCAAATCCATGTTACTTTCTGAGCTTCATGCTACACCCATAGCGGGGCACTCAGGGTTCACCAAAACATATGACCGAGTCAAACGTTCTTTTTTCTGGGATGGTATGAAACATGACATCAATACGTTTATGGCTGAATGTGAGGTATGTCAACGCAACAAGGGAGAAACAGTCAAATCTCCAGGCACCCTCCAACCGATTCTGATTCCCCCTACTATTTGGAAGGATATCTCTATGAACTTTATTACAGGCTTACCCAAATAGGGGAATAAATCAGTCATAATGGTGGTGGTGGATCGCCTTTCCAAGTATGCTCATTTTTGTGCTCTTCACCACCCATTTACTGCATCCAAAGAGGCTCAAATTTTCATGGATCAGGTCTTCAAGCTTCATGGCATGCCAAACTCTATTGTTATTGATCGAGACCCAACTTTCACAAGAAATTTTTGGCAAGAACTCTTTAAGCTACAAGGCACACAATTGCATCTCAGCTCAACTTATCATCCCTAGATAGATGGTCAAACGGAAGTCGTCAACAAGTGTTTATAAACATATCTAAGGTGCTTTTCCTCTGAAAAACAACACCAATGGGCTCAATGGTTACCCCTCGCCGAATGGTGGTGCAATACTACATACCATACAGCCACTCGCATGACTCCTTTTGAAGCAGTGTATGGGCAGAAGCCACCATCAATTCTCTCATACTTACCGGGTACCTCGAAGGTCCAGGCAATTGACCAAACACTTACAGTCTGAGAGGATATCCTTTGTACCCTTAAAGAGAACTTGGTCATGGCCCAGAGTAGAATGAAGCAACAAGCAGATCAAGGTCGCTCTGAACATCAATTTGCCGAAGGGGATTAGGTGTTTCTGAGACTACAACCATATAAGCAAACTTCCCTCAAGGCCGAGAAGTGTCAGAATCTAGCACCCAAATTTTATGGCCCTTACATAGTTCTCAAGCGTGTGGGACAAGTTGCATATCAATTAGCTCTGCCCAGTCAGTCGAAACTACATCGTGTTTTTCATGTTTCATGCTTGAAGAAGGTGATTGGAACCAGGTGCCAAATTCAAACCAACCTTCCAGAGTTAGCTGAAGAAGGATCCATTTGGCTACAACCAGAAG
>JZKD02S2115968.1:29215-46964 GCA_000966675.3 Picea glauca
TTGAGGATTAGGTGACAGCACCTTAACTCTCACTTGCCCCCAAGGACACACCGAGTGGATTGAAGATTTCTTCCACGTCTCCCAAAGGTGTGTATAAGGCGGCAACAGGTACAATTTACCCAATAGGTCACTTTGTCAACCCTCCCATACCTAAACTTGGAAAATTGTATATGGTCTTTGAGCACTAGTTTATTTTGATGAAGTGGTTGTGTATGTACGTGCTTAGATGGCTCTTTTATTGACTTGATTTGATTATCATGTTGCATTTGACTTGATATTCTTGGAGGGCCTATTCATTGTCTTTGCAGGACCTAGTTGGTGGACAGATTTGGAAGAAAAAACCTAGCTTGGGCTTCCTTGGGGCTTGAATCCCACTGGCTGGATACCATGGCCCACACACCGGATGATGATGGCAGCCTTTTGAGGCTTGAGAGGCACCTTGGAGGACCCTTCTTATCCCTTCATCACCCCATTGACCTACCTTTGGAGGCTAGAGCACCACATTTAGAGGGGTTTTTGGTGGTGGTGATGTTATTGGTTGACACTTGGCATATTTGGATGGAGAGGAGTATCTTGAAGATCATAGTGCTTGAGGAGAAGGCCTTTGGAGGCCCAACGTGTCATATCCAAGCCCAATGTCCTTCTCTTGATGTCAAATCATTACCCTAGAAGGGTGACGTCATCTTTATTTTAGGGTTTCTTATGTGCAAAATCAAATTTAAATTTGTAAAGGGGAAAAGTAAGGGTTGTTGACCTCTTACTTTGTAGTTTACCCTAAAATTAAGTGGACAAACACTTTTAATAGCATTTGTATAAATAGAGATCACTTCCTTTTCATTTTTATATAGCTCTCCCATTGTGAGAAGACTAGTGGCTGAAATTTACGCCCTACTTGGGTAATTTGGTATCTCTCTTTTGTGCAAATGATTTTTGGTGATATCTCTTGGTAAATTGCTGAGATAAGGTGGTGTGCACCTCTTGGAGACTTATTTTCTTGCTTATGGATGGTCTTTGCTTGGTGAACTAAGGTTTGATCTTGCATCTCTCTTGGAATTGGTAAGGAAAATCTGCAATTGTTAGTTCTTCGTGCTTGTTTCGTGATTATTGTTGGTTGAAACCTTAGGAGGAGTATACGTACATACACCCTTCATTAAGTTTCATTTCATTTTCTAGTTTATAAGTCATTTATTGCACGGTGGTTAGGAGGAGTACAAGGGTGTACACCCTCCTAGATTTACCCTAGTTTGATTTGCATGCCCTGAGTAAGAGAATTTACACCCCTAGGGATTATTTTGATCTAACTCATGCTTTCAAGACTCCATTCACCTAAATTTTAAAGGCACTAATCTGAAGTTTGCATTGGAGAAATAAATTGTTTGCATTGGTAAATTTGATATATAGAGATATTGATATTGTGCAAGTTGGAATCTTTTCTTGAAGCTTTGAGGTTGCTAAAGCCTCTAGGGTGTCTTGTTTAGCTTGGTCTTCTTAAAGCTATAATTCAATAAAAGCTACAGTCATTAGGGCTGCAGCAAATCTCTTTTATTTTGATTATAACTCACTTTTCAACCGCCAAAAGTTGCTAATAAATTGCCCTATAATCTACTAGTCTCAGCACACTTTTTGGGTGGTTTACTTGCTTGTTTTGAGGGTTGAAATTTTCTGTTGTAGCAATAGTTTGCTACAGCCATAAAGATGATAAAATATATCTGCAATACTTGTTTATAACATCTATAGTCTATTGTTAAAGTCATATGCATTCATACTTGAGTTACTCTAGTAATTGCTAGCTTATGGCTTGCATCATTTACCTGACTTTTAGCATCTTGTAGCAGTTTTAATAATCATTTACTTGCTGATATATATTTATGTTGACTGCTGCAAATAGGGACGGCAAGCTTAACTTGCTTGTCCACTTGACTTTAAGCTTGCATACTTGTCTTTTCTTGTGTCTCGGGCAAGTACAATCGTCTTCTGCAGGTACTCAAGTTTCTTGGCAACTATTAACCACTTCCTAGACTCATTTCCAAGCTATCTTCCACTTAGTATCTTGACCTATAGGGGCATCACTTCCATCATTTCACTTTTCATCTCACTTTTCCCTAGGATCACCCTGGACTCCCCCCTTGTGTTGGATTCTTCCTTCGCTAAAGCAAGAGGAGGGTTTAGCTGAGGTGATAGTGGGTAAACTCTCTCACCATTATCGCCATCTCGTAGATTGGGTCAGGCTTTGCCCAACCTACAGTTTTTGCGATAACAGGAATAAAAATAACCATTGAATGCAACCTCTAAAAAAATGAGAACTCTAAAGGGTTCTAATAAAATTGGTAATTGTGTCAAGAAATGCAATCATTAGTTGCTAGACAATCATTCACAATCTTCATTTAGTTTGATTCTTGATCTTCGAATTGTAGACCAAATGAAAGTAAAAAAATCCCCAGATTTCATCATTGTTGTTGGGTATGCTCCATTAATATACTCTTTCTCTGGTAGAACCCGAACACATCCTTTTTCATCTTCAAGACAGATTTGTGGTTAGTGATAATGAATTATTCCTTATGAAAGCTTATTTTCAAGGCACATATTTCTCTTTATATTTATAACTTCCTACTCATCATCATTCTACCGTACATTCTTAGAATCAAGTCATAGAAGAACAACCAAAGAATAACTTCGCAAACCCTCCTCCAAGTGAAAACCTGCAAAAAGATCTAGGTACAGGGGATAGAAATAGTCAGAATCAAAGAGCCTATAAATACTTTCAATACGAGCATTAGTACAATGGATGATGCATTCCTCTTTTTCCTGATCTATGAAATTATTGGTGGGTGCATATTCAAGAGGACAACTTTTAGTTTCAGAGTAGCCTGAGCTTTGGGAATTCATGAAATCTGGCAAAGTTTTCTCTGTTTCTGCGCAAGGGAGCTTATTAGAAATCATGTCTTCATTTGTACCTTTTGTTTGCTCATGATTCCCATTAATAGATGAAGACTTAATATTTTCTAAAATCAACTCATTACTAAGATTTCAGTAGTCTCCATTTTGATTTCGTTAGTGAATGTATGCACAAATTTGTTCTTTAAAATCTTTCCCTCGTGTTGTTCTTCAAAAGCAGATTGAAATTTCTGTATAACTGGACAAAGTTCAAAGTTCTCCCTTACTGAATATCAATTGAAACGGGCATTCATCCACCATCTCCCTTACTACTAAGTTCATTGAATGGGTGTCAAATCACTGAGAGGGGAGGATTTCTGGAGGCATACATTCAAGAGGTCTAACATGAGGGTCTAGGGTCTTCTACAAGGGCAATTTGCAGATTGGCATCATTTAAATCATCAGCTCCATCGGAAGGCAAAATATTTTCCATTGGTTGCTCAACCTCATCTAATGATGAAGGCATTGGGTTAGCCTCACATGTAAGTGAAGGTAAGATATCCAAGGGTTTATGGTCGACTTTATATTCATTCAAAAAATCTTCAACCAAAAGAACTTATGAGAACCATTCTTGCAATTTTTGCTTAGACGTTCTATTGCTCTTGTGAAACCTTTGATAAATATGTAGAAACCTCAAACAGAAATCATCAACTGATTCATTTTCCTCTTTACAAAGTTCTGCCAATTCACAATAAAGTTTTTCAAACTGATAATTGTCATGGGCGGCCAAAAAAACTTACCTAAATTGTTTCCAACTGTGAATAAATTCAGCTGGCAATGCCTCGTACCAACTTTGAATGCATCCTACTAATGTCAGGGAAAATAACCTACATGCCACATTTTCTTTGAAGTTCTTTAATGGTCAAAATTTAAGTTCACAGGTATGAAAATGTATCAATGCACTGGTTTTCCCTTCACCATCGAACTTCAGCAAAAAATTAATTGCATTTTTCAAAATGACATGTAACAGTCCCCAAAGATTTGATACATGATCCACCGCAGGGATTTGGTGCAAAGCCATGAAAAACAACTCCACACAAAAAAATGCAACCCTACTCAATTGTAATTGTAGATATATAGCTTCAATTTTTTTGGTTTTTTTTCGGCGTGGGGGTCTAAACCTGAAACGGAATCTGATCAAGGGGCTGCATTCATTCTCTTCTGAACAGATACATCCCACATGAATCAATCTGATCAAGGGGACAGCATTCATTCTCTTCTGAACAGATATATCCCACATGAATCAATTGAGACTATTATTTAACATTTTTACTTGTCACGTATTTTCGTATGCACCACATAGTGATCAACGCAAAATATAGAAATTTGGATCTCCTTATCCTCTTTAAAACACTAAACAACTCAGAAGCTGAAGCAACTAAACAACACAGAAGCCCAAGTATTTAGTTTGATGTATATGGAAATTTGGATAGTTTGATGTATACCTAATACACAAAATCTACTCATTTTTGTTGAACGAGTGACATGGCAGATTTTGTGCAGGATTTTCAGTCAGATTGTAATGAATTAGCCCAATTTGTGGATCTGGCAGTTTGAAATTTAATTCAGTCGGTGGAAGCTGGTTATAAATCTGTAGCCTATATAGAGGTAGACTGTGCAATGGATGGTAAGCCAGCTCCTGGCATCTGTAATTTTCTCGTTTTTAGAAGTAAATTTGATCGATTCCATGCTCCGTGGAGGCTTACTTGACAAATCGTCAAGGTTTTAACACGTAAATTTTCTATGTATTTTCTGTTTGCTTGGGGTTCAGCTATTTTGTTTTGTAACTATTCATTATGCATGCAGGCAAAGGAAGGCTGGAAGGGGTGAGAGGCGGCCGGCTGGAATGAAAGAAAGGCTGGCGCTTGCTTAGCCACGAAGCGGAAGAAACTCGGTAAACAAACACAGAACTCTGAAGCATAAGAATTAGTTTGATGTAATGTATATGGAAATTTGGATCTCCTTATCCTCTATAAAACACTAAACAACTTTGAAGTCAGAGCGTTTAGGTTATTAAGTTCAAATCTAGAGGGGTATGTACCTTAGTTGTGAGGAGGGTTATTTGTCCAACAAATAAAAGGTAAAATTAAATTATTATTATTAAAAAAAACTAAACAATTTTAAAGTTTTTAGTTTAATGTATATTTAATATTAAATCAAATTTTATATGCTTAATAAAACACTAAATTAAACTTCATATATTTGTTAGGATTAATGTTTATATATTGGTTTGTCCCTCACATATAGGATAGTTGGTGATGGAGTGTGCTCTTAAGGCACTCCATGATGTGAAGTCACCGGTTTGAAACTTCTAGGGACAAACAAAAATACAGTCATGTTAAGGGTTGGTGTGGTTCGGGTCGGGGGCGATCTCTGGGTGATTTTGACGGCTTAGATGCTCCTAAGTTGCGGTATCTCACGCCACAGGCTAATCCCGCAGGGCATGGACAAACTAGCAAACAAAAAAAATGCTTACGGATTGGTTTGGATTTGTTAGATGTTTTCCAATTTGGTATCAAAGTTGGTTGCTCTGGACTTAACTCCCTCACGAGAGAGTCCAGGAGTATCAGAAAAAAAAAATATGAGAATAGATTATTTGTTGTGTGATTTTTTGCAACTTGTATTTGTGTTTTTACTTGTGTTGTAAGAAGAGTCACGACGTTTGAAGCCATCATCTACTATGGGATTTTCATAATCAATGGGTTCCTCATGAAGTCCATGAAGGAGGTAGAAATGGCCATCCACGGAGCCATTGTTTTGTCCAATTATTCTTGTATTCCCATGAAAAATTATGAGCGCTCATTCCATATCGATAGGGATTTTCACCATGGGATGTCCAAGATCATTTTGCAATTTGTTGGCATTCAAGAACAATCCTCGTACATCGAAGATCATTCTGCAATTCACTGGTATTGAAGACCAGTGTACAAAATCCGATCGAATGGTTAATCGTCTATAGCAGCGCGCAGTGTGTGAAGGTAACCAAAAGAGAAGAATATGAAGGAGCATCAATGGGCCACCATACAAGATTTGAATTAGTTGCATGTGATTGGGATCGATAGTGGAAGAACAACTCGTGTGGAGTGTTACAGCAAATTTTGCCTCACTCCATGCAACTTGCTTGTATGGCCTTCCATTACCCTCTGCAGACTTGAAGTTCCTTTTTGTTCACTCCAGAGCTAAAAAAACACACTTTTCCACATATACGCACCCTATTAGTTATACAACAAGCATATATGCAGGTTTCTCCACTACAGCCCGCGCACATCGGGTTTGGTACTCAAAATTAAAAATGATGTCAGGTTTCCATGCCATGTCACGAGATCCATGATCATTGACCTTCCATATACTGGAAACACTTCGACTCGACCCTTCAGTTCCATTTGAAGGCTATAAATTGAGTTATATCCAAGCCTTGAGGGAGAAGAATTCAACTTTGAGAGCAAAGACACTCTGGAGAAATTTCACTTCATATTGAGTCTGCATCCCTTTGTCCTTGAAAGTTTGAACTCCTTGTTCAACCCCCAAAATCTTCCTTCTTTGTGATGGAGAACCTCATTGACTCCTATATATGAGTTTTCCTTTGGTGGGAATGTCACTCGGGGTTTATAGCCTCAAAAACAATCGCTTAATCCACAAGTATTAATTACAAAGGACCAAGGCTAAATTTTATATGTTGTATATTTCAATGCAAAAGAAATAAACTTGAAAAAAGTTGCATAAATGTGTACAGAAATTATACAATTGTACATATGGCTGATAAAGAATTGTACAATTGTATAACCCACTAACAAGTTGTTGAAATGTGTGATTCGGTTTTTGAATCTTGTTGCCTTCAATAAGACCTTGTTGTCATCAAGAGGATTAAGCTTTCTAGTAAACTCTGAATGAATGAAAGTTAAAAGTATCTCACTAGCATAGAGCAAACCTTATGGTTGTAATTCTCCTTCTATTCCTCCCTTTGTCTCTTCATTTGATTGAGCTTTTATTCTTTCTCAATAAGTTATGGTAGTTGAACTACCTTTCTTTAGTTAAGTCAAATTAACTTAACTAATTAGTTTGAGACAAATAAATAATAATAATATATAAATAAGGGTATTTAAATAATAACTAAATAGGTGGGCCCCTTGTGACTCTAATTATTCCTTTTATAATTATCTGACATAACAAATATCCAAATCATTTAATTCAAAAATTTATCCTTGATTATTGTCCGAGAAACATTCAACAGTGATAACACAGCTTGTGCACAATAGAGTCAAGAAGGCATAGTATCCAAACAACCAATACTAATAGTCGAAGTATGGGTAGACTGGGTCCAAATCATTGCCATGAGTATTCTTTTAACCACTACCTAGTTTCTCAAACTCAACCCAAAAGGAACTGAGAATTCACAAAATAAAACTTCTGGAACTCACTTTTATTTATGTTTGCAGAAATCATTCAACACATATATAACTCATCAACAGAGGTATTCTATCCATATAAAAATCAACCACCTCAAGCACGCTAACATAGCAGGTCATATCTCTTAAACACCATTCTTACAACGTTGTCGTCACCTCAACACTGCCACATAACAGACTGTGTTTTAAAAATAAGTGGACTTAGTATTAACTCTTAAGTAAGAAATTGACAAAAACCTCATGACAAGGAGATGTGAACAATGCCTCTATCAAATGTTGGGTTAGCCACCCTTACATAATTATTCAAACATAAGGTTTAAGATACCATTCATCTACAGCAATGAGGTATGGGAGAGCAAGCATGCAAACACTTTGAGGGTTTAGCCAGAAGAATGTTTCAACGGTCTTATTACCACCATAAGTTTCCACAGTCTTATTCACGGACCCCTTATGAAGGACGTGAGCAAAGTATCCATGATATCCATATAAATAATTGACAAGTAGAGTCTAAATAAAATCCAAAGGTCGTGAGCAATGACACCATTTGGTATCAGAAATGCAAGAAACAACAAAAATCTAGAGACAAGGAAGACCCGAAATACTTTCCCACGAGTAAAGAAACAGAGAAACCACAGTTACATCAACAACGAGAAACATTCACACGTCATTCAACTATGAATTTGCTTGCATAGACCACATAAACCAACTTCATCCAATACATAGTAGAAAGACCCATACAACATAAACCTTGGAAAAGCACAGATAGTAAGCAAATGCAAGAGCCAACTTTTGATTTAATTAATGAGAAGAGAAATAATCCATGGATGGAACAGCAAGAACCCTCATACCTGGATGAAAAAATGACAAGGAAAATCGACAAAGTCTAAACACTTCTTCCACGACCGAGAAAAAAGGAGGCAGCAGCAACCAACAAAAATGACCAAATGCAATATAGCAAGGGTGGCAACCCTTGAGGTAGGTTAGAGCGGCATGCAATTAATGCATGTCGTATCCACGTTTACTCCTTCAACCATAGCCAGTACGAGCGAGCTAGCCATACAACGCATAACCCACTAATTCCATAACAATTCAATGCAAGTTGGATATGCCACCACTTTCCTATGTTTCCAAACTTAATGTGTGCGCCAACTTTTGAGCACCAATATAATATATGTCAAAACTTGCTAGGGAGACCATGTCCCAACTTTTAAACTTCAAACTTTAAACAATGGCACACAACCCTTTTAAAAAGAAATCCACAATACCATTATCATCTACTACTTCAAGCCTGGGGTTTAGATCTCCATTTAAATTGAGTGCGGCAGAATAAAACTTGTGATAATCATCAAAACAACATCATTTCTCTTTTAAGTATATCACCTATAAAATTTGTCGTTTGGTCATTTGTTTCAAAGATTGATTTAGAGACATTAACTGTAGTATTCATTTCGCAACCAAGACATGAGCAAGAAAAATAACTCATCCTTCCTTCATAATCACACATGGGGTCCCACTTATCTAGTATATTATTAATTATACATAAATAATAAGACATTGCAACCAATTTTCATGCAGGTACCCTACATTGCACTTTTGGGCATCAACAGTGTATATACATCTTTATCTTTTATTTTGTGTCGTCGTCTTGCTTATCAAGCTTTCCCTTGGTTGGCAGATGTCAATGGAGCCTTCATTTTACTTAGGATTTGCGGACGGTGCCAGTCGTCATACGCGAAACATGGCTTCCGCCACTTGGGTCATTTACTCACCCAAGGCCAACTAGTGTCTCCAGGTGGCATTCGTCTGGAGCCATCAACGAATAATGTGGCTGAGTATAGCGTCATTATAGAGATATTACGCGAAGCCATTTCACATGGTGTTTGCTCTTTAGAATTTCTCCCGGACTCTCAGTTAGTCGTATGTCAGTTGAATGTTAGTTACCGTGTGCGAGATCCTACTCTACTCCGACAATTCCTACAGGTACGACTTTTGGAATGATACTTTGATTTTCTTACTTATAATCACATCCCTAGAAGTTCTAATCATGTATCTGATGCATATGCTAATTATATTTTAGATTGGAATTTGTCGCATAACTAAGCAGAGAAAACACATTCATACATTTACACATTGTAACATATATAAGTAAAGTCAAACACCAAATTTTTTTATATTTCATCCTTTCGAGTTCAAAAAATATGGTGTCATAGTACAAAATCGAGTTTACACCCTCAAAATACATATATAATCGGTATATAATATGACCATGGCATATATTCTTGTGGCATCGAATGCATATCAAGATAGCACACTACGGCGTTTGTGAGACGTCGGAAGAGTCGCACCCACGCACGGGTACACCCACCACTTGCTGTTGCATCGCCTCTGGCAGATACTCCACTTGAACTATAGGAATCTTGTGTGTCAATCAAGTCAGGTTCCCCTGCACATTATGTAGCACTCTCTTCGCATCCCCTCCCACTAGCTCATCTCCTCGGTCCCTTCGTCGATGTCGTGGGAATCCCTATGGTCGTCGCAGACCTACATCTATGTGACAAAGCAATTGTTAATACTTCATACCATACAAAAAATGTTTGCATTTTTTATTTTTATTGAAAAACACAAAAAAATGAAATATATAAAAAAAATTCTTACCAATATCACCGTAGGCGGAACCTGGTGGAAAAGGCATGTCAGGATCCCCTCTATAGTCATCAATGGTTATGAACTGTCAACGCCACTAGAAAAAGAACTCATCATTGTAGGGGGTTAGCACCCTAGCGCCTCCTAGCCGCCACATCACTTCGATCCACCGTGACATGGCTAGATTGCGCAATCTATGTGGAGTAATCTCTACTCTAGGGCTCAAACCTGGAACCCTCTCAAAGGAAAAACTACAAAGTATGGATGCAAATCCAAAATTTCTCTTTCGCCCTTGTTTGCAATATGTTAATTGGCTCTTCATGTTAGCCAGTAGTGACGTACAACCGTCATAAACACTGGGTCTTAAACACTCCACCGCATAGAACATGAGTGGCCTTGAGGCCTAGTGCAACGAGGCAGGCCCCGAAATCCATGTGAGTACAATCACGACGATCTTTAAAATCAGGTTCTTGATCGCCCTAATAGGGAGTTGGCTCCCTACTTTATCTGTGCCTGCAACACATTGGGTGGATATGTACTCCTCCATAGTCATACCACCCATAGCCCCTCGGGCCTTGAGATTCACTACCTCGCCTCGACAAGACAATCTTGTGATAGAATAAATATAGTCCACTTCAATCCTCAATGGTTTCCCATCGAGATTGAAGGACTCTGTCTCTGGATCCCAGTAGTTTACTAGGAACTGGAGTAACCTCACCTAATCCCTCATTCCCTTGAGAGCCAAAATTTTATAAAGGCCACATCATTTTAAATCTTGTTGGGCCCCTGCATCTCTTTCCACTGTTGCATCTATCTCCTCATGCTCTCTTTCCTTCCATTCAATAACCATCCTGCAAAGGAGAAACCATTTTTTAGTTAAAACACTTTCAAAATTTTGTTCACGGACTTGTACGCAGAATAACTTGATAGCAGTCGCATATAGGGTTGCATATATGCATGCAAGCTTTGCTTTTCCTACGTATATGGGGTCGTATACGCGACCCAATGATATACCACTCACGTATACCCTAGTTTCCATGTTACGCCCTCTAATACTCAAAAAATGGGGCCTAAAACTGAAATTTAAACCATTGAAATTGAAGGAGAGGGGATGGGCACTTACTTGGTCCAGACGGTTGTTGATTCCATTTATCGTAGCTCCCACAATAGACACCTGAATATTGTGGGGGAAATGGCCTAAAATACACTATGTGGGTGAAAAAATCAAATGGTATGGTAAAATGGTCTATTTTTACTATTAGTTGAAATTTTTTACCCACTTTCTATAGTTCTTTGTTATCTTTTGACCTTATGGACTAATAGCGCAGTGGAAAGACTTGGTTTTTGGTGCTTTTTTCCAGAATGTTTTATGGTTTCAAGCATCGTACTACCCATTCATGCCTTCGGTAGGTATATCCTTTCACCGACATATAGGATAGGCTTCACTCCATTTTGCATCCTTGCATCATCCTATGACCACGATCCATACACCCTAGGTACGAACCCATTTATTAGCGACACAGAACCTTCTCACTGCTGCTAGAAGTATTGTTATTGAGTGGTAGAGGCTTACCAAACATGGGTTCCCTAGTTAGAACCTTTGTGTTATTTGGTGCCCATGCAGAAGTTATTCCATAGGACCGGTAATTCCTTATAGTCCCAATATGACTTTGCGTTCGAACCCCATTTTCTTACTCACAAGCATTCTGACCATTACCTATGGGACTCCCCCCCGAGTCTTGGTTAATCTCTTTTCTGACTCCCGAAAAAATGAAAAATATTGTCGAGTGAACTTATCTCTTTCACACTCGTTAAATGGATTTGAAAGGACATCTATTTGGTATAATTTTAACCCTTTTCCGGACCAAGTAGACTACTTACGAAAAAGGAATACTCTAGTCACCATTGGCTAGAAGAGTTCTCATGGGTATTATTTTATACTTTTTCGGGCCTAGGGGACTAAATCCACGAAAAATGACATTTTTGGCGTTAAGTTGTAATTGTATTATATCATCCTACTTGCATTATTGAGCCTATTTCTGGTTCCTACTTTCTCATTATAAGTCTCTTACCTCGGTAATTTGCATCCCTAGCCAATTAGTGTCTTCCATATATCCTTTGCAACTTGACACCCTGTACCCTTAGAGGAAACATCCCCTCAAGTGTCCATGCCCCACATGCACTTCCTTGCATTGAGCATAGGTATGTTCATCTGCTTGGAACTAGTTGCTTACTCGTGACACTGGTTTCCTCTTTTGTATCATAGCATTTCTTTGCTTATGAAAAAAAACAAAAAACTGGCGGGAAAAGAATATTATCTCATATTGGCAGCAATCGTGTCGCCTTTGAACAGAGCACAAACTTTTGAGTCCATTTTCATCCAAATTTTGGGTTTGGCATGACCTTAGGAAGATGAGCTCGTTACTTATAGTTTATTCCTTCAATTGGTTATTTTTCTGGTCCTTGTGGAGTGTTTGTTGATGCCTCCTACATCACATTTTTTTTATCATCAAGTCTATGTTGATTGAGTTGTCCATATGTCTCATGCTCTTGTTCAAAGGAAGTCTATAAGCATGTTTCAGCCATTCCTCAGAACTCTTAACTTTGCATGTTGGCCATACCCTCAGTATATCTGAGAGTCACATCAAGTTGTTATCCTACCGTGCACTGTGGGCCTACTTTCCTTATGGGTAGGTAACCTTGAACCCAACAGAGACATTTCCTCATTGGTCGTTGACTGGGGGTTTTCCCTTGTGTTTGATAGAAAGAAATATATTGACACATTGGGATTCATGCAGTGTCTTGGATTCCATTAGCCTTATTGGTGGTTTCCTTGCCTTCGTCAGTATTTTTCCTTATCGGTTGTTATTCAGAGGGTATCTTTCATGCATTACTTGCATCTGGTGCATGTGAGGGACGCATAGGGTCGTTCATTCGTGAACATCATATTCATTTGATCTCCTCCTAATCATCAAGTTATTGCTTTATACCTCTTGTTGGATGATGAGAGATACCTTAATGCTCTCCTTTCAGCGGGTCTCCTTCCATCGACTTCAGCTCATTTATTTTGAAAATGAGACCTGGAGTCTTATGAGTACCTAGAGGTTTGTAGTCATCTGTGGCAATTTCTCCCGCCATCAACAGTTGGGAATACATCAATGTCTCCTAATCGATGGATTCTTCAAGTGTTCGACCTCAACACCCTTATTCACACTTGTAGAATGTACTCGGTGCCTTGATACCTACTTTCATTATATGTGGGTTGTCTCGTGTTTATTAACGATATACCTTAATGACCGGTAATCAAACGAAGTCTCATTGTGTTCGACCTCAACTCCCTTATTCACATGATGTAGACTTGCGCCTTCGGCGGATAGTGTAGAATACCTCCAACTTACAGTAGCAGCATTCCTCATCTGTTGTTTCTTTCATTGGACCAGTACCTATATGAATTCAATGAGCATGGGAGATCAGATTGCACTCCATTGTATACAGATGTCTTCAGTTGATTTTGAGACCGGATTCCACTATGCCTTGTTCATGACTATGACAACATATGGCATATGTCCACTTTGTATTGCCTATTCATGGCCATGAACAATTGTTTGATATATTTCCACATGGATCTGCAGTGTAAGTCAGATTGGCAGCCATATGTACAAAGTCATTATGGATTGTAATTGTCTTATGAGCAACTAGTACTTACAGCTGAGTCTTCATTACTCCACTTCTGGGAATTATAATGAATTTCATCCATCGCAAATAGTCCTTTGACCTCACACATTAAGGGGTATCTGTTACAGCGAATTTTGCCTCACTCCATGCAACTTGCTCAAATGGCCTTCTATTACCCTCAACAGACTTGAAGTTCATTTTTGTTCATTCCAAAGATAAAAATGCACGTGTTTCCACATATACGTGCCCTATCAGTTATACAACAAGCGTATATGTAGGTTTCTCCACTACAGCCTGCATACATCAGGTTTGTTACTCAAAATTAAAAATTATGTCGGGTTTCCATGCCATTTCATGAGATCCATGATCCTTGACCTTCCATATACTAGAAATGCTCTGACTCGACCCTTCATCTCCATTTGAAGGCTATAAATTGAGCCATATCCAAGCCTTGATGGAGAAGAATTCAACTTTGAGAGCAAAGACACTCTAGAGAAATTTCACTTCATATTGAGTCTACATCCCTTTGTCCTTGAAAGTTTGAACTCCTTGTTCAGCCCCCAAGCTCTTCTTTCTTTGTAATGGAGAACCTCATCGACTCCTATGTATGAGCTTGCCTTTGGTGGAGGATTGAAGTGGTGGAGGCCTAGTTGGAGGGACTTAGTTTCTCGGTTCCAATATGTGTCGTTACAGAAGTTTGTCACCTTTATACTTCTGCTAATTATTTTAATAGAAATACTATTTTCTCATCCAATTGATATCTTGCAAATATTTAAATTATTATTCCATGGGTGTATTTGTCATGTATGTCAATGGATTATGCTAATCTATATGCTAACATTATATATTATCACCATATGCTTGTGTATCTTGGTTGTTGAGGACAAGTTGCATGTATAAAGCTTTGGGTTGCGTGCTCAACGGTGGTCTTCTTCAAACATCTGGACAAGGTAGGCTCTTAGCCTTGTCTTGTTAGCATTTCATTTATATATCATACTTGGTATTAGAGTTTATTTATGCATGTCATTATGTCTGTTGTGGTTTACCCCTAGGCATAGAGATATTTTCCTCGTAACATGGAGAAGAGGAAAGCCATCTTTGAAGCGCGTAGACATGGAATCCTAGCTCATGCTTTTAACCCATTTTTTATTTGAAATAGTTATATTAAGTCTTTAAAAGAAGAGGCAACGAAGAATTAGTGATAAATACATTTATCTTTGGAGTTTTAAAACTAAATGAAGAAGAACCAATCATAGAACAAAGTAATATAATTTAAGTTAGTGGTTCTTGACGTTCTTCGGTGTCTAAAGAACACTTCATTGGTTTGACTATGTCTACAGTCTGTTATAAGCTGGTGTTTCTTGTTGTCCTTCGGTACTTCAACAACAACGGTTACAAGTTATCTTTGTGTGTTTATGTGTACGTGAAAAAAGGTCAAGTTGTAGAATTGACTACAGGATACATTCAGTATCTATACTACTTTCTTATATAACTATCAAAATATATAGTTTTTTGTATTTTCACAGATGGAAGTATGTTGATAGAGTGATTCAGTATGGAGACTATTTTTCAGGATAGTCAAGAATCATCGGTCCTACAAATATGTCATTGATGGTCAGAAGCAATTGTATCTTAAATGGATCAAGTGGTAGCTCGAAGTTGATGGTTGAGAAAGAGTGTAGTCTATGAGATTTCTTAGTGGGTAGAACTGTTGATGAAGACTAGACCAAACAGAGATCAAATTTTGAAAAATATTTTTATGTGATTTCAATATGTTATTTGTGATGTAAGCATTAAGGAAGGGTGTCGGAATTAATCCTTACAAATTGGTTTGGATTTGTTAGATCTGGTTGATTGTGGAATATCTTCTCCAACTATGGGATCTTATTTATGTGTGTGTGGTTGAGAGACTACCTCATGAGTTTGTTATATTATTGAGGAAAAAATTTATATATAAATATATGTTTGATTAAGTAATAAAAATATATAGATTNTAATAAAGATTGATCTATCAAAATCCTATGACTGAGTCTGTTGGATTTACATATGGATGCTTCTAACCCACTTAGGATTTGAGGTCCCTTTCATTAATTGGGTAATGTGTTGTATTAAAAAAACTTATTTTGCAGTATTGATTAATGGATATGCCTTGTCTTTATTTAATGCAGAGAGGGTATTGCAGCAAGGATTCCCCTTGTCACCTCTTTTTTTTTTTTTTAATTGCGAAAGCAATTAGAAGAGCCATAACGGAGGAAAAATTATGTGGTGAATTCTAGGGCATTGCGATATCTCTCAATCAAAGTATCTCTCACCTCCTTTTTCATTGATCATGTCTTGACCTTTTGTAATGGAAAAAGGAGTGATGCTCAAAAATTGTTTGATATTATAGAGTTGTTTGGAAAGGCCACTGGAATGAAAATAAATAAAAGAAAGTCCATGCTCTCAACACATGATATGGATTTATAATAACATGTGAGCTATAAGGATCTCTTCCCTTTTAAGCAACAAGAGTTGGATAGAGGACTCAAATACTTGAGCTTCCAGCTCAAGCCAAATAATTATAGGAAAAAAAAATGGAAATGGATTATAGCTAAGTTAGAAAAAAGATTAAAAAGGTGGAGTTTAGGTGGCTATCCCATCTATGCATGATGGTTCTGGAAAAATATATATTAGAATCCATCCCAGTATATTGGATTTATCTAGATTCTATCCCCAAAGGAGTCTTGGAAATAGCTCGTAAAATAGTTTTCAAATTCGTATGGGCAGGATCAAAGGACCAACATGTAGCACCCTAGGTTAAATGGGATACAGTGGCAGTTCCAAAAACTCTTGGATGATGGGGTCTCAATTTTTTTTTTATTTTCTCAAAATATTTAACCGCTAAGAAAAGTTGGAGATTGATCACATATAAAAATTTGTGGACCCAGGTGGTGTACCAAAAATATATTTCTTTGGAATCCATAGAGGAATGGGTTCGAAACCCTTCAAAAAGAAGATCAAACTGTACAATAATTTGGAAAGAAATTATCCACTCATTCTCAGTAATTGGGGAGGGGTTATCATGGAGAATAGGGAAAGGGAAAAAATTCAGAATCAGGGCAGATCTGTGACCTGGTAGTGGGATGATCCATATTCTCCCATGTGATTTGGTGCAACTTCTACATGAAAATGGGCTGTAATATTTAAGTCAAATTTATTATCAGGTGCGTTCATCTATCTGGGCTCAAGAATGGAAATATGTTAGCTAGGTTGGACTGGGGGACCAATTCATAGAAGTCTAGGAAAATTACATAAGGAGCCTAAAAAATTCCCACACCCAAACTCTGATAAGGAGGATGAATTGGTATGGAAAAATTGTCCCTTTGGAGACTACATGACAAAACTTGGTTATACCCAAATTATGATAGATCTCCACAAACAAGAGGTTGTGTGGTGGTGGAAGGGTCTATGGAAGGTAAAATTCCCCTTAAAAGCTCATATTTTCATGTGGTTCCTAATTAAGAACAATGTCCCCACCTGGGATAGAACAAAGAATCGAAAGTTGGAAGGGCCAAGGTGGTTCTCTTTATGAAACATAGAGGAGGAGACTAGAAATATCATCAAATCTTATGTAATACCCCAATACCGAGCCCCTATTGTAAATTTAAATATGTTTTATAGGCTGGTGAGCTAGGTTATTATAGGCCAGAAGGCTTATGTGATATGTTTTATAGGCTGGTGAGCTAGGTTATTATAGGCCAGAAGGCTTATGTGATTATTAGGCCAGAGAGCCTAGATGCTAAAGGCTAGTGAGCCTATTTTTTTATATGTAAACACTCATATCATTAATAAAGTACATCACTGTGTGTAGACCAACCACGATAAAGAGTATGGGGGACTAAAATCCATTAGGAAGGGAAAGGCGGGGATAAGAGCCTAGAAAAGGGGGTTAAGATAGAGGGATTATTTACGAAGGAATATTATAATATATTCCTAAAGACTAAGGTGGGAATATTTATTTTATCCTAAGTTTTAAGGATGGGGACAAGTGGGCCAAAGTGGCTCTCAACTTGACAAGTGTCCAATTTGGGACATGCATACAAAGAGTTTGG
>JZKD02S2115990.1:0-10236 GCA_000966675.3 Picea glauca
AAGGTAAAGTAGGATATACTTTGTTTACGACGCTTGTCCTAGTTGCTCATATCTGCAAACTTGATCCAATTCCTGGCGCAAATCAATACCTGCAATGAACAGCAAGAAAAAAGTGACTTCCTTCTACTCTAATGGATTAGGCAAATAAAATTCATCTATGCAAATCAAATTAAACATAGACAAGCACATGAAATCAGATACTTGAAGGAAATAGGCTTAGTATATTAAATGAGAACAAAAAAAACTTACAGACCATGAATGATGTCAGTTGCAACTCCTCCAAGATCTCCTCGTCCAACACTTGCATGAATCCCATGATCATAAGTCTAATATATCCAAGATTCCTCCTCTTCTCCATGGAAATTCTTCATTATATATGATTTGGAGGCTTAACCACCATGGGGAATATCACTCACTAGATCCACTAAAATGGGATCTCCAAGATTTTTAAGGAGAAAATATCTCTCAAGGATTTTAAGGAGGAAATATCTCTCAAGATCCACCAAATTAGGGTTTTGGTTTGAGAAAATATCTCAACCATCCATGAGATTCTCAACCTCTCCTTGAAAATAAAAAACTAAATATGAGGTGTATTCTCACACTAAATTAATTTTTTTTTTATGAATATTAATAAATATTTCATGTGCACATAGTTTTTTTACCTTCATATAATATATTTATCCTCCACATTGACTAGGGATTATGACATATGTTATTTCATGGTGTCAAGGTGTATACGACAATTAGCAAGGTCCATATGACACTTTTACGACACCTACAACACTTAGGGTGAGATACTTAAGTGTGGCACTTTGATGTGTAACACTTGTCATATCCTTCATAAATATTTTGGAGTTTATCCCAAATATCATTTGCATTGTCACAATGCATAACCTTCACAAATATTGAATCAACTAGACTGCTCAAAATAGTACCTTTAGCCTTTAAGTTTTTTTCGTTGAGTTTCTTTCCATATTTGTCATTTCGGGGAGTGGTTGTTGTATACCCATCTACTACTAATTGTCAAACATCAATTATATGTGCCTATAAAAAGGTTTTCATCATTTTATTCCAGAAGGTATAGTTCTGACCGTCAAACACCAGTATTCCAATCTTAGCGTATTCCATGATCTACTTCCAATGGTTAGACTGCTCCCTGAATAACCTGCCTCTGATACCAATTGTTGGAATACTCATAAGAGGGGTGAATCAGTATGAGCACAATTATTACTTTTAATAACAATATAAAACCTCCAATAGATATCATGAGCATTCAATATATTATCAACACCATAATTCAATGCATAAACATCACATAGACACAATACACCAGAATTTTATGTGGAAATTCAATGCAGGAGAAAATTGTTAAATTTTCTGTTATTATTAGGTTACTTTCAATTTACTAGATAACAATAACATAGATAGGATCACTGAGAGAAACACAATCACAAGAGTACACAATATTTATCCTGGGAAACCCTCATGGGGAAGAAAACCCAGCAAAACTTCCTTAATATAGATAGTCAATACAATGCCAAGACAATGAACCAAACAACACAGAAATTCCTCTCCCAAGGATGCGCCTCTCTCTCTTCCTTCTTTTGGCAACTGGTAACTGTAGCTTCTTTCAATACTTGTGCACTAGCTGAGTGAGTTGAGTGTGTGTCTAAATGAGGCATTGGCCTCTCTTATTTATACAATCTGGCAGGTGTGAACAGAAGTGTCTTTTCACTGGCAGGGTCGACTTCTCATTATGGGTGGTTAGAACCACCTTTATTTAATCTGGGGACCAGCTTCTCATTCTTCCTATTACAATTAGGGTTTGACCAATCCACAAAAGGGGATTTGGTCAATTACAACTCCCAACATGATCAATCCACAAAAGGGGATTGATCTAATCAATAATAAACATATTTTATCTTTATCCACAAAAGGGGATAAGAATATTCTTTGTAATTACACAATATTTTAACACTCCCTCTTAACAAGAAGGATATTCTTTATATTTTGATAGGTCATCGGATGTCAACATCAACTAGGCAGTAGCATCCACTAGATAACATCATCAACTAGGTAACATCATCAACTAGATAACAGGAGGCACCAATATAATCCACTTGGTCATCTGGCATCATGATAACTGACTGGCATATCTATAAATCATCGGAAGTTTTATTCTCTTTATCTTCGTACAGAATATACTCTTTCTTTATTTCGTCTTCACACAAAAGATACTTCTTTCTTATCTTCACAAGAAGATATCTTATCTTCACACAGAATATGTCTTACCTTCACACAAAATATGTCTTACCTTCACACAGAAGATATTCTATGAGTTTTTCCATTTATTTTATGTTCTCCCTTCTCTTGTAGTCATCTATCTCACTCATCCACTAGGGAGGACTACTACCATAGCATAAATCCTAGTCATCCCACATGAACTAGAGAAGATACGATGCTAGCTTGGGCAAGACTAGACTCCATTTCCATGATCCACGCAAGATCACGACACAAACCTCAAGAGCCAAATAACCATTCCACATGGTCAAGGTTTGTGTTCCAGGCTACTCAATCCTTAGACAAAGGAGAATATATACCCATTTCCCCTTTGAGAAACATCCATGCTCCTCTCTACGAGTGTGGTCACACCCCTCTCTACGAGGGTATTCTAGCATGTCCCTAGAGTATCCAAAACTCAACACTTGCACAGAGGCTAACCTTGGAAAATTTCTCATTCCCCTTCTCTACGAAGGTCTCTTCCTTCTCTAAAAAGTTATCTTCTATTTTCCTTCTCTATGAAGGTCTACCTGTGGGATTGATCTTTCCTTCTCTACGAAGGTCTTTTCTCTTTCTCCTTCTCTACGAAGATCTAGCTATCGGATCTGAAAAAATCTCTTGTGGTCCAAAATCTTTACATGGTATAATACCATGCTACCCATCTATTGGGCACCATCCATCTACTGGAAAACTTTCATCTTGATCAAAATATTTGGGCACCATCCATCTGCTTTCCTAACTGCATCAAATCATGATCCTCCATTTCGAACTCGGAGAGATGGCTCCCTCTTGCACCAAACTAATAGCTTCTAATAATCATCCTTGAAGTTCTTTTTCTGTAATATCCTGGGTACCTTCTTGAGTTCGAACATTTCTTTCTGAATTCATACTAGATCAACTTGCTCCCTCTGCATCTATAAGAACGGTACTAGAGCAACCTGCAGTTACCTGCATCTTATCAACTCTATCTAAGTATCCATATTTTTCTTCATCTTGAACATTTTTGTTATGCATATTTAGGAGCCTCCTGCTCCTATATAAATACTGGATATTGTCTGGTCTTTACTGAATGTCACCATATCATACGTCCTTCTCATGTTGTCTAAATTCTGCAAGTTATGGCATAATTTCTTTCTTCCAAGACCTGTAAACTTACTTAAAGTATGCTTTCTAAAATAAATATTTTATCTCTTTCTTCATCCTCTTATTTGATACTTCGTTCATAAGTCTGCATGGATACTGAAGTAAAACGAGGTTAATTAACATTCTCACAAAAACATCTAACTTGTAATGATAAAGTATTAAAGTAAACAAGATACTAGAAATAAACATGAATACTTATCTTTTTGTTTTTGTGTGGGGAGGCTCCACGGACTCCACCATTTGCTATCTTTATTCAGATCAATTATCTTCAACTTAAAGTACATAACCCTCAATTTTTTCTAAAGTTTTATTTGAGGGAGGAGATTCCTCTTCCTCTACCACATGTGCTTGATACTTTTTTTCCCTTTTCCTTGAGGACAGTCATAGAAAAAATGTCCCAACTTTTGACAGTTGTATCATCTGATCTTTGAAACATCTTTCTTTTTATCTGGAACTCTTACAGAGTTAAATTCTTTATTTTTCTTCCTGAAGGAACTTCTTTGGTTCTTTTGAGTTGCAAGAGCTTCCTCTTCATCAACAATTAAACTCTTTTGTTGGTCTGCAAGTCTAGATTCTTCGTGTGTGCAATTTTTCCATAACTTATCAAACTTGGGTAACTTGCTTCTTACACACACTTCTTGTACAAAAGGAATCCAAAATGTTGGAAACCCATTTAGAGTTGTGGTTACAAGCCCTTTGTCACTAATGACATCTCCAATAGCTGCAAGCTAATCTATGATCTGAGAAACTCTCATAAGATACGATGTGACAGATTCTGAGTTTTCCATCTTCATATTACGAAGATGATTTCTTAAGGAAAGATTCAGGATAATGTCTTTACTTTCATATAACTCGTTCAGTGCTTCATGCATTTCCCTTATTATCTGTAGTTAGTAAATATGAGGGATCAAGTGATCCTTTACTGAATCTGACACGATTCTCTTTGCTTTCTTTTCATTCTTCTTATGCTTGGTATTTTTCTCTTCTTCATCTGGTTCTGGTACACCCACTGTAAGATGTTCTAGGAGATCATTCTCGTCTAGAATCATCTTCAACCTATGCTTCCAATATCTGAACTTCTATATCCTTCCAGCATGTCTTCTACCCTCATGTTGGTATCCATTCTTTCTTGTAGAAGAAACCCTAGCACTTCGGGCTATAGAAATAATAGAAATATAAATTTCTTGGATCTGAAAAATGAACTCACCAAAAGATATGTTGGACTGAGGCGAGTAGTCTGGTGTGCTTAGATTTCATAAAATCCAACTTTTACCCCTCCAAACTTGATCTGCGGATTTTTTGACCGGTGCTTCTGGTTTTCTGGTACTTCTGGTACTCTGATTTTCTGGTACTTCTGGTACTTTGTGAAAACTAGGGTTTCACTTTCCGGGAGATCTAGCCACTGAAAAGTTGCGCTGAGTATGCCAAAATGTTCCTTGAGGTAGGGTACACCTTTCTAGATGGATTTGGGGCTGAAATTCTTCTTCAACAAAAATCCCTAATTTGCATGTATGACAACAGTGACATTTTTCTTTTTCTTGTGAAAGATGCTCTCTTTAGTTTAGCTCTGAAACCATGTTAAATTTTCTTTTATTATTAGGTTACTTTCAATTTACTAGATAACAATAGCATAGATAGGATCACTGAGAGAAACACAATCACAAGAGTACACAAAATTTATCATGGGAAACCCTCATGGGGAAGAAAACCCAGCAAAACTTCCTTAATATAGATATCCAATACAATGCCAAGATAATGAACCAAACAACACAGAATTTCCTCTCCCAAGGATGCGCCTCTCTATCTCTCTTCCTTCTTCAGGCAACTTGTAACTACAGCTTCCTTCAATACTTGTGCACTAGATGAGTGATTTGAGTGTGTATCTAAATGAGGCATTGGCCTCTCTTATTTATACAATCTAGAAGGTGTGAACAGAAGTGTCTTTTCACTGGCAGGGTCGACTTCTCATTCTGGGTGGTTAGAACCACCTTTATTTAATTTGGGGGTGGACTTCTCATTCTGCTTATTACAATTAGGGTTTGACCAATCTGTAAAAGGAGATTTGGTCAATTACAATGCCCAGCATGATCAATCCAAAAAAGGGAATTGATCTAATCAATAATAAATATATTTTATCTTTATCCACAAAAAGGATAAGAATATTCTTTGTAGTTACACAATATTTAACAAAAACCACAAAAAAAAATTCTTATTTATCAAAGAGTACATTCATTGGAAGCACCAAATTACTATTTCTCCAGCTACAACAAGAAGGAGGCTCCAACCCCCTATTTACAGGTTGCAACTTGAATGAATCTCTAACTCCCTAATTTATCGACTCCAACCGGAAGGAGGCTACAACCCCCTTTCCTTGCCCCGTCCAACCACCCTAAAAGATCAATGTAGACCAAATTGTCACTACCTTTGTCGTTGTAACGGATAACCTATTGTTTTTTGTTGTTTCTGATACCTCTGTTGTTGCTACTGATATCGATATCTCATCAATACTGCAACCACACATATCTCATACCAGAATTCACAATAGAGTTCTTCAAATCAAATGCTTATGAATCACTAAGACATACATGTTCCTAATTTCTTCAAAATACACACCCTAACACACATATAAAGACATACCTTCAACTTGTAGCTGACCTAGGTTCTAGATCATGGATCTTCAACAATTTTTCCTCATGGGTTCATGACCCTACACATTGTCTTCTCGCGGATGTCCACACTTTTCCTCACTGCATCTCGTGGATGTTTGCGCTTTTCCTCATGAAACCCACGGATTTACTCAAAGAACCTTTATCTGTAACTTCTTCTATGTACATTCAGCTCCTATAAACTTCTTCATTCACTGGACTTCCCTAGCTTCGACTCACTTCCTCGGATATGCTAATTTGTATTCACATAAGTAATATTCAATTGAATCTTCTATGTGTTTTAATGAGGATCTCATGCCACTGACATGCACATGCAACTGACATGCACGTGCAACTGACCTACAACTTGTTAACTTTCGATGCAACTTGTTAACTTATGTTTACAGTTACTTTAATATCCGGCATGTTAACTTTTGTTTATAGCTCCTTTACCTTCACATGTAGCTTGTTAACTTATGTTTACAATTACTTCCTTCAACATGCAACAAACATGCATCTTGTTAACTTATGTTTACAGCTCCTTCACCTTGACATGCAACTCGTTGACTTCTTGTTCAAAGGTTGACATCAATGAAAACCAAAATTTCAACAATTCAATGACAACCAAGCTTTCAACAACTAATATTTCAACAATTAATTAATCTTTCAAAAGTTGTTATAAAGGATAAATCTAAGGAGGCTATTTCTTCTAATCAAAAAATTGATCAGTCGTCTACTAAAAGGATAGAAGGTGAATAGAGAGAATTATAACAGCTTAGCAATACCTTTAATTTAGAACTTGAGCTAAGTAAGATTAAGATCCTTGTTTCTTTAATTGAATTAGCAAAGAATCATTTGTACCAAAAACAAGTTTCAAAAATTATTGATTGTTCAATTCGTACAACACAAGCTGATACAATTAATTTACAAGAGGAACACCCTACTATAATGTTTAGTCCACATATTGAAGAAAGAGGAGATTCAATAGCACCATTTTATGTCACTCTGACTGTTCATGATCATTTTCTACACAATTGTCTGCTTGATTTAGGAATATCTCACAACCTTGTGCCAAAATCAATTTTGGAAAAATTAGGATTGGAAATAACTAGACCTTACCATGATATTTATTCATTTGATTCTAGGAAAGTTAAATATTTAGAAATGATTAAAGACTTGGTAGTCAATCTTGCACAATTTCCAGTAAAAAGTATAATGATGGATGTAGTCATTGTTGATGTACCTCCTAATTATGGTATATTATTTTCAAGATCACGGTGTGTGAAATTGGGTGGATCATTACTATTAGACATGACCTATGCAACTATCCCAATTTTTGGAGGTGAATTTAGAAAACTATATAGAGAAACAAAATTGACATACACAGTTAGTGATCCAAAACATACCAAAAACTATCATATTTATTGTGAAGATCAAGAATTGGGATCTTGTATTTTATCTGTAAATACCAGATCTGAAATGTGTACAAAAAATGTAAATATTTCTTTGGATGAAAATAAGCCTGCAGAGAGAACATGGAAAATGTACTTTGATGGAGCTTCCTATTGGGAAGGATATGAAGTTGGTGTATTGTTTGTTTCTTCAGGTAATAAAACTATTCCATTCTCTTTCAGGTTGCAGTTTGAGACTGATTCTACAAATAATGTTTTTGAATATGAAGCTTTGTTTTTGGGTTTGGAAATAGCAAGAAAATTGAAAATTAAACATTTGGTAGTTTATGGTGATGTTAAATTGATCGTCAAACAGGTTAAACAAATTTATCAAGAAAAACATCCTAGGATGAGATATTACATAAATTGTGTATGGTATCTAATTGAAAACTTCTTTATATCCTTTAATATTCATTCCATACCAAGAATTCATGATCAACAAGCAGATTCCTTGGTAGTTGCAGCTGGTAGTTTTAAACCACCTAGTGTTCCAAAACTGAAATATGAAATAGAAATAAGACATAGACCTTCTATTCCTGACAATGTTAAACATTAGCAGGTTTTTGACAATGATCAACAAATAAAACATTTTTTGGAAATGATAGAAGAGTTATACGCAACATACATCGATCAAGAAGATCAAAATGAAAAGTGTCGGTTGCAAAATGAAAATCAAACAAAAGAACAATTTCAAAATATGATTGTGAATCATAAAATGTTATTATTAAAAAACAATCAAATGCATAGGGGTTTGATACCTTTAGAATGGTTTTTTAATCACAATGATATTGTTATAAAACCCTTTGTACAACCACAATTAGACAAAGGGGAAAATTGTAATATTGGTATAGAACAAAATCCTATATGCATAAAAATTTAAAAATACTTTCATGTTAAATATAAATAAATGTATTTGGAATTATGTAAGGAATACATAGAAGTTTTTGCTTGGTCGTATCAATATCTTAAAACTTATGACACTAGCATTATACAACACAAAATTCCTTTAAAACATGGTTCAAAACATTTTAAACAAAAACTTAGGCAAGTAAATCCTATCTTACTCCAAGTAATTGAGAAAGAACTTAAGAAATTACAGGATGCAAAAATTATAGTGTCTCTTAGACATTCAGTTTGGGTGTCCCATTTAGTCCCAATTAGGAAAAAGAATGGGGAAATAAGACTTTGCGCTGACTTTTGAAATCTGAATAAATCATCCTTAAAAGATAATTATTCATTTCCAAAAATGGATCATATTTTACAGAGAGTTGTGGGAACCAATAGAATTTCAATGATTGATGGCTTTTCAGGGTATAACCAGAATGCAATTTATGAAGATGACGGAGAAAAGATTGTTTTCACTACACCATGGGGCACTTTCATGTGCGACAAAATTCTCTTTGTTCTAATTAATGTAGGATCTACCTTTCAAAGAGCTATGGATTTAGCATTCATTGGTGAAAAGGATAAGATTGTTGTAATTTACTTAGATGATTTAACTGTATTTTTTTATTCTGATGAAAATCATCTGATACATCTAAAACAAACTTTTGAAAAGTGCAAAAAATATGGTTTATCATTAAATCCTAAAAAATCTCATTTTGCAATGTAGGAAGGAAAGCTACTTGGTCATATTGTTTAAAAGGAAGCAATCAAAATTGATCCAAAAATAATTGAAGCAATTGAAAGCATAAGATTACCTCGAAATGAAAAAGAAATTTAACTATGTTTTGTTTTATGATCAATCAGAAGTTTATTTTGATATTTTTCGGAATTAATTGCAGTTTGGTTTGTTTTGAATAAATGAGGATAAACGTTTCTAACTTACTCAATTCTTTATAGAAATGATAGATATAGTCAATAGAATTTAAAACTTAAACATTTTTTTTTACAAGATTGGTGAAAATTTATTTATTTTTCGTTATTTTGATCGAAAAAAACATGTTTAGGGTAATATTTTGAAAATTAAGCTTTGATATTAGATTATAGTTGATGACTTTTCTCAAGGTTAAATTTTAATCATAAATTAAAACATATAAATTCTACCTATTAGAAAAGGTATAGTTAGAATTGAGGGAAAATTAATCTCAGAGTATTCTTTAACATGTAGGAAATCATAATTTATCTTATAACAAAAACAGATATCATCCCTTGTGTTATTTAACACATTGATTGTCCCCACTTCAGAGTGATTAAATGAAATTTAAAAGACAGATTGTGAAAGTAAATTCACTAATGATTGCCTCCATCTTGCTCAAAAAGAAATGATGAAAGGAAATTCAGAAATGTTTGTCCTCATCTCAAATAAATGAAATTATAAAAATGAAGTGGTGAAAGGAAATTCAATTTGGGGTATGCACATAACTTTATCGGGGCTATGGATGTTTGTTGGCAGTGAAGGAATATATGTGATATCTGTAAAGGTTGTTTCTACATACCTTTATTATTACTTTGTTATCAATTGTTCTCAGTGATTTATGTATCATGATTTGATTAGGTTTATCTAAAATAAATTTAAATAATTTCAAAACCTCGAGTTAAGACAAAATCATGTTAGAAATCTAATATTTTAGCTAAATTTAGATTGATTACTTTAGAAAGTTCTCGAGTAAATTTTAATAAGGAAATTCTTTATTAACCTTTATTGAAATCTTTATTTAAGCATGTATCAATTTTTCCAGCTTTATCACTTCTTATATAAGATTTATCAAAAAGAA
>JZKD02S2115990.1:30423-40481 GCA_000966675.3 Picea glauca
TGAGGACCATGTAACCACCTTACATGCAATTTGAGTTGAGGAGCCATTGATTGGAGAGTGCATCGTCTTGTAGGAGGAACGCTTGACATGTGGAAACGTAGCTTAAAGGACACACCAACTTGAGGGTTGGATAAACCCTAGTGTTACATGTGGACACCTTACTTTGGGGAGTGCCCCATTTGGGGCTTTGTTGTTTTACTTAGATTGAGGTTGCTTGTGGGCTTGGTCCATGATTTATCGTTGGCCTCACACACCTTGGTCTATATAAAGGGAGGAGAGTATCTTTATTACATAAATAATTTGTATCTTAGATATTGATAGTTGGTGTGATGTTATCTTGTTTGGAAATCTTGAAGATTGTGTATTACTTACTATGGTGACAAAGATTAGTGCTTGTGGGATTCTAACACTAGGGTTTCCCAACGTGTCAAATGCCAGTGTCAAGGACTATAGCTTGTGGAATGAAATTGTGTGAAATTAATTAACTTGTGTGATTCAAGTGAGAGATATTGGGGTTTGATAGTTGGTGTGATGTTGGCTTGTTTTGAATCTCCAAGGATTGGATTGTAGAGCTCCATGGGATATCTTGCTCGGCTTTTGTATTATTTTTTAGGGTTAAAAGTGATTATGGATACCTCAACTAAGGTTTGGGATGCATTGACGAGTCCTTGCCTAGGATGATCTAAAATACTTGTTGTAATAGCTTGGGATGAGTTGAGGTATTGTAATTTATCTTCATTTTTGTGGTAATATGGAGTGTACCATTGTTGTCCTAAATTTGTGATTGTAGATCTGAATTTTCTCATGTATTGAGCTAGTTTCATGGTTGCTTTAGTACATTCATTTATGAGCATAGCGAGGTTGAATAATATGTTATTTTAGCATGTTTAATGAAACTTCCATATCTAATCTATTGTTATTGTATTTCCACTAAACTTGAAGTAATTATCAAAACTATGTATTGAGATAGATCTTTCCCCAAGGGTTGTTGAAATGATCTATACTTGAAGTATTTGTGTTATATTGTAACTTTTGCGTAGGTAAAATCAATTTCACACATACATGTTCACCACACTTCATCATTTTTCCTAGGTGATTTGTGTATCACATCACATATTAACCTCTCTCCTAAGTAAATTTCACTTTCATACCTACATTCCACTTCACTACATCTTCTAGAAGGCGCATGGTACATATTGCCTATAATTCCCTAAAAGTTCTAAACCATATTAATCCATCAAATATCATATTTCCACTTTTTCTAGTGTGAGCACACTTAATCGATTCAAGGTATTTTAATTAATTCATAAACCTTAGGTTGAGTGCCTAAGTATTGGCCTATTAGCACTTCATTGTTCTAATTCTTCTTTGAGTCCTTTTCCCTAAGTTTCACTTGTTATTTGGTTACTAGGAGTTGTCATTTAAAGTCCATGGGGTACACATGAGACTAGGCACTCCCCCTTTGGCACATATGTTGAGGCAAAACACAAATCAAAAAGAAAATTCACCCTAGCCTCAATTTAGCCTTGTTCACACGTGTTAAATCATTCATGACTTATAGTTATCCTTTAGCACAATATTTGAGGAGTTATTTGGACCTTGAGTTCACTAGGAAAGACTAATTACCATGTGCCTTAAGTTTTTTTACCATCCACCTTATCCACTTATACACACATCCCTAGGTGGTGTGCTCCACTATGAGAACATATCCATTTCTTGCATAACCTTGTTCACACCTTGCACACATGTGAAGTGATTAGTGATGGTTTGACTTGGTCAAAGGGAACCTATTTGTACACATTTTGAGGAGATCTCATGGATTCGATGAAGACCCATTTGCACAAGTGTCAAGGGCGCCCCTTCTAGGATGAGAACTTCAAGGACTTGGTCAAAGTGGGCACAATTTCACATTCTTCAAGGGCACACTCCTCTCACCTCAAGGGCACATACATGATTAATCTTTTATTGAGATGAATGTTGTTAAGTGGACAAAAGAACAACTTCCTAGAGCACACTAGTTCAAGGATCATTTCATGATTATTTTATTCAAAGTTGTCCACACAAGAACAAGAACCAAGGACGCACTCGTGAAGAAGCTATTTTATTATTATTTCCTAGTCAAATAGACCAAGAAGGCTCAAGTTTCAAAGGCGCACAAGCTTTGGAGAGATATTTTATATTATTTGTAGATAAAATACTTCTAGAATGAGCTATCTAATGGAAACACATGGCATATCTAGAAGAGTACATTCCTTTTGAGCTTTACACATGGAAAACCACTCATTTTCTTGGGAATTCACCCTACTATTGGAGGTGGTTGTTTCTAGCAAAGCACCCTCATCATGGAGCTTTACACTTGGCATTCATGCACACCTCATGGAATTCTTCCCTACCTATTTGACCAAGCCTTTTTCCCACGTTCAAATCCAAAGGGAGTTAGGATATGTATATCTATGTAGACTTTAGCAGTCAAATTGTTGGGTGGAGGGGTTCCCTTGTCCCACAAACAAGGGGCTCTCATAAACCAATTTGGTGTCTAGCTTGGTCGTGACCTTAAAATAGATTATTATTTTTATTTTTATCATTGTTATTATGAAGATGAAGAGGTCAAATGCCACTCAAATTTTACCTTCTCATGAAGATGAAGATGAAGGAAGGTGACAAGTGGCACTACAACCATCTAGAACATTGTATTCAAGTGTTTTTTATAGGCTCTTGACCTAATTCGCCCTCCAAGGTATTTATTATAATATTTTAATATTTTCTTACGAAAATAATGTTTTATTGTAGAGGACAGTTGAGCTAAAACCAATATAAAGTTTTGTTATCTCCATTTTGCACTTGGAAGATTTTGGAATGAAGGAACTTGTGAGCAAATCGCTCCAAGTTTATGTAGTAAGGTATTAATTCTTGTCAATTATGGTTTTTAATATATGTACAATCTATTATGTATGGTATTTGTTCTAGGTACACCTCTAGCATACATGTGATTGCAAGCTAGGTTGTCAAAGCTAAAGCTAGGACCGCCTTGTTTCTAAGGAGAGGATATAAAGGCCTAGATATCCTATTGTCAGTGAAGAGTTGCTTTCCCTTAGAAAGAAATGGTTTAAATCTCTAAACCTCCTATTGCGAGTGAAATCATAATTGATACTAGACTAAGTTGGATGAGGAGATCCTATTGTGAGTCATTTCCCATCTATCTATTGTAGTCTTTTGTTTGTTAATCCTTATTAGAACACCCTCTTAGATTGCATCCATGACCTCCATATCTCAATGAATAAGGAATTATATCCCTTTCATCCATCATCCCTAACCCTTTTAACCTTTTTCCATTTGTTCATGTTGATAAAGCTTCTTTACTCCCATTCTATACCACAAGAAAAGAAGTGAGCCTAGAAAGCATAGGGAAGACCCCCTTGACTTATGTCTAAAGGGAAAAGGAGTGTTGGTGAGGTGACAATGGCCAACCTCCTAGTTTCACATGTCTCCATCTAGGTGTTCAGACTTTTCATCTTTGGGTGTGAAATTGTGTGTCAAGAAGTTGAAAACTCTATGAAGTAGGTTCCTGGCCTTAAAAAATTGAGGTGAAAAATTAAGTGTTGGATAGATTTTAGAAATTTCTACATCATATCAAAGCTTGTTGCATTAAAATTACTTTCTTGTTAAAGAGAGAGTTGAACATTTTAGAAGGGAGTTGATGGTTGTGATGCCCTAGTTTCTCCAAGGATTATAGTTGTGGTTTTCACTTAGGAAAGGTGACCGATCCACTTTACTTGTTAGTTGATTTGTTGATTTAGGTGTGCTTCAAAGTTTGCAAGGATGATTAATCTCAGTCTTAGAGACTGTGAAAAGTTAGAAGGTGCTTCCAACTTTACACCTTGGAAGTATAGATTGTAGATGTTGTTGGACGAGGTTGAATTTTGGGTGTTCATTTAAAAACAAGGTCATTGTTCTTATCGATCTTGCTTAGTTTCCCAATTACAAGGAGGAGGCTAGGGAAAAGTGAATCATTCTTGATTCAATGGACTATGTGATCCCTCACATTGTAGAGAAGAATACAACCAAGGAGATGTATGTTGTTTTCACAGCTTTGTACCAGAGTATGAGCATTTCTCACAAGATGTGCATAAAAAATAATCTCTCCACCACCCGCGTGAGTGACACAAATATTGTAGCTAGTTACTTTATGAAGATCACAAAATTGAGAGATTAATTGGCTACCATAAGGGTGAAGGTTGAAGATGAGTAGTTGGTGCCCATTGCATTGAATGGATTTTCTTCATCTTGGAAACCCTTTGTCCAATGTATTTGTGCTTGTGAGAAGTTTCCCAGCTTTAAGAAGACTTGGGATGACTCTGTGTAGGAAGAAACAAGGCAAGAGACTAGTTCAACCGAGGAGATCGAAGTAGGAGACCTTGCCCTCATCCAAAGGATGAGAAAGGGAGGAAAGAAGGGAGTACCCCAGCAGGGTAAGAAAGATAAGTCATGTTCTTCAAACCAAAGTAAGAAGGATTTAAGTCATGTGAAATGCTTCAATGTTCAACAAAAATCATACTATGTCATCTACAAAAGAAGAAAGGGAAGGCCAAGAAGAAACATTAATATATTGCAAGGAGTGTAGAGACTATAGCTAGATTGGATGTGTTAATAGTCCAAGCTTGAGACCACAATCTCCATGGTCTCCTCTTTCAACCAACTCAGTGTCCAGTGTTGGTTGGTGTGTGGGTTGGAATGCGTTAAGACATATGACTTATGACAGGAAGATCTTCAGCAAGTTTCCAGAGCAAAAGGGAGGAATGTGCACTGAGTTGGGTGATGATACCACTTATCCTATGAAGGGATTGGGCTCCATCACTTTCCAAATGCCTTCAAGTAATGTTAGTTAGTTGAATGATGTTTTGTTTATTCTTGCTCTGACGAAGAAGCTTCTTTCAAATTCTTGCATGGTAGATCTACATTGTGAGGCCAAGTTTGACACACAAAAGGTCATTATTACATATCAAACCCATGTTGAGGCCAAAAGGGTTTGAGTTGGTGCTCTTTATAGATTACAAAAAGATCCAGGTTTGAGTAAAGAGATTCAAGAAAGGATGCCTCCTTATCCTCTACTTCAACATGCCAGAAGCCAAGGTGGCTTACTCAAACATTACAGGATGCACATGAGCATATGCGAGTCACTAAAACTTCAGTTTGGGCAAGTATTCCTCCTAAGACATTTTCCAACCATGTTGCATTGACTTATTCCATTGGTTATCCTTCCAATTTTGCAGAACAAACATGGAGTGATGCCATAACAAAGAAGGGTGATGTTTGGGAGATAATTCCAAAACCTTTGGTGGGATGAGTGATTGATTCCAAGACTACAACAAACCTATATTTCCAATTTGCAAGGACAATTGAGGTATAGAGTGAAAAAACTAGTGTTGTAGAAAACACTTTCCTTGCAAAGAGAGTGTGCTATATTTTGGTTGCTCCAAAAGTGGTTTCACCTAGTTAAGAGAGCACTTCATGGGATATGATGGGCATGTGGTCTCCTAGCCCCTTTTTTTATCTTTTACTTACATTTGGAGAGCCAATATTGGGTGTATGTTTTCATTGGGATTGGTTCTAGTGAGGCACACTTCTTGATGCAGTAGGTGGCACATGTGACATATTTGGCATCTTCTACAAGGACACACTTGTTGAGGTGGCAGGGCGTTTGGCACGTGTGGAGTAACCACTTTAGAAGAGAGTGTTAGGCATTTGGTGGTTGGGCCCTTGGCCATGGGAGCATGTAGCCACCTTACACACAATTTGAGGTGGAATGCTTGAGTCGAGGAGCCATTGATTGGAGAGCACACCATCTCAGAGGAGGAGCGCTTGACATGTGGACAACTAGCTTGGAGGATGCACCACATTAGGGGTTGGACAAACCCTAGTGTGACATGTGGACACCTTGCTTCAAGGAGAATTCCATTTGGGGCTTTGTTTGTTGACTTGGACTAGGGTTGCTTGGGACTTGGTCCATGTTTTATTGTTGGCCTCCCTCACCTTAGTCTATATAAATGGAGGAGAGTGTCTTTGTTAAACAACTACTATGTATATTAAAAATTAATAGCTAGTGTGATGCTAGTTGTTTGGATCATCTTGGAAGATCATGTATTACTCTTGTGACAAGCATTAGTTCTCGTGGGATGCTAGCACTAGGGTTCCTTGGCTTACGAGATGCAAGTGTTGAGTATTGTAGCTTGTGGGATGCAAGTGTGTTAATCTCCTCGATAACTTGTGTGATGTAGGTAGTATATCTTGTGGTTTAACAGTTGGTGTGATGTTGGCTTGTTTGGAAGCTCCAAGAATTCTCTTATAGAACTTGGTGGGATGCCTTCACTGGCATTTGTATTGTTAGTCAAAGTTTGCAATAATTATGGATGCCTGGCTAGGGTTTGGGACACACTAAAAAGAATTTGCTTGGGATGAGCTAAAGAGACCTATCATACTAGATTGGGATGAGATCGATCATTGTAATTTATATTCATTACTATGATAATATGAAGTGTACCATTGTTTTCCTAAATTTGTGATTACTGATCTGATTTTTCTCATGTGTTGTCCTAGTTTCATGGTTGTTTTAGTAAGCTAATTTATTAGGACAACAATGTTGAATGCTATGTTGTTTTAGCATGTTTAATGAAACTTTCATATATGATTTTCCGTTGTTATATTCACATTGTAATAAAAGTAACTTAGAGATCTGTGTATTGATATAAGTCATTTTTTTCCAAGAAAAACCTCGTGGGATTCACTGGTCTTCCCAGAATATTCGGATGGATAGCAACTCAATTACCAGCAATAGTGGCAATTGGTAAACCCAAGGGACTCTACCAGATTTGAACCTCTAACCTAAGGCCTCCACATCAACAACATGCCTTAGGAAGATGGTTCAACCAATTGAGCTAACCCTTGGAGCTACACATTGAGATAAATCTTGCCCTGAGTGCTACCAAAATGATCTAAGCTTGAAGCCTTTATGGTGTCTACATTCTTAGAGTTTACTTAGAAGTAGTGTTGGGCAGATTTGAAGTTTCTTGCAAGGTTATTTAAGAATATAGTTTCAGAACTAAAACTAAAATCTCTATGAACTAGATTCATGGCCTCGTAGAAGTGACGTGGAAATTTCAGATTGGGCAATTTTTTTAAATTTCTACAATCTGTAGAGCAGGATCTAGTCGAAATATTTAGCCCCTTGAACAAATAATTGAGGTGAATTCAGTAGTAACAAATTTTCCATTTTTATAACCAAGGCATTCATAGGAGAGAATAAATTACATGGTTGTTGAGATGGTTTGATGTATGTTGGAGTGTACGGAAATGTCAAATAAGTATTGGGCAAAATATATATACATTATTGTATATAAACTAAATAGGTGCCCTACTAAAGCAATGAAAGCAACCACCCCATTAGAGGCTTGGCTTACAAGAAAGCCTCATGTTGGTCACCTCAAAAAATTTGGATTCATTATTTATGTTTTAGTTTCAAAAGAAGAAAGGACCAAATTAGATGTTAAACGTAAGAAGTGAATGTTTGTTAGTTTTAGTGATTAATGTTAGGTTGATAGATTGCTTGATGTGACCACTAACAAGATAACGACCCATGATATGATTGTGGATGAAAGTACAACAATTTTCTAGCATGAATCAGATATGAAATCTGATCAAAATTGTAGTGATGGTTGTTGTTTACAAGCTAAGAAATCGGCAAAGATGTATGGTAAGAAAGAGCACATTAAGGGTCAATCATTGGGTGGAAATGTACATGAAGAGCACGATGAGGATGAGGTCAAAAATGTTTACATGTAGATTAATATCAATTGTGATTTTTTAGAAGAAACCAGAGAAAATGAGACATGTGGGGTACAACACCACCTTGGAGGTTTTGCAGTTGGAGAAGCTTCTTCAACCGAGAGAAGAATGGCCAACTAGGACCTATGACAAAATGTAAGCAGCGGGAGCAAGTTTTTTTTTTTTTATTTGTTATGGTAGTAAATTCACAAAAACGTTGTGTTGTTAAAAAGGATAAGTGAAAGAAAAACCTCTGACTCGTGTGAGTGTAGGAAAATTACTTCTAGAATATGGCAGGACAAATTATTTTCATCAATGGGAGTTCAATTTAGTTGGTGTAATTTCCAAATGAATGTAAAGAGTGGAAAAGTTCAACTACATGTGTAGTGGAGAGGTTGGGCTCCTTACAAAGCATGGTAGGCTTAGAAGCCCTAGTTTTTTAGCATCAATTAGTTGTGCTACGAAGGTGTTGAAGTAGTTCATTTATTGGATAAACCGAACACTACATGATTGGTACAAGGGGTGAATTTTTCAATGATCATCGACTCCAATCCATCTTGTGAGTGAGTGGAAGATCAAATGGTTGATGACTAGGTATCAACCATGTCAAATACAAGGTTGGAAGTCAGCTTTATCTCGTGTGTTGTGGCAACATCAAAGAGACATACATGGTATAGATAGAAGACAACAAAAGGGGAAGTTGTGAAACTTACTCTGATGTTGTTCAATTACTCAAAGGCAAGTTGCACACAGCTTCTACAACTTGTTTGGGCCAAATAAGTTTTCTAGATTTTGGGACAAGCAATTATGTCTACCATAACCATTAAGGGTACATGATAAAATAGATGTTTAATAAGGACCATACTTTCTAACTTGGGAGTTTAAGCTAGGATCTTTATTTTATAATAAAGTTATAATTGTCTTGACTAAATATCAATTAAGTCATATTTAATAATTAAATGCCAAGGAATATGAGATGAACAATCACTCTCATTAAGGCTATGTAAATGACTCGTATAATTTGAAATATAATAAAATTGAATGGCTCTCTCTCTCTTGTTGGTTTGCATTCCATGTTATTGTGTATGTTATGTTTGATATTATTATCCAACAATTTTCTCTAGCCTCTTTTTTCACTCACCATAACTAGTCAACAGCATAAGATAAGCATTGCTTCTTCATGCTCTAAAACATGTTTCTTGTTTGTTGTTGACTTTAATGAGTTGAGAAATGGCCACAAATTTTGTTTCCCTCTCAAAATTTCTAGTTTAATTGAGTAGCCACAATACATTTTTCGTGTGGAAATTTATGCACTCTTCGACTTTAATGCAAAACAAAAATTGCACCTCTTAACAACAAGTTTCCTAGATCTTGACTCTGTGAATTTTCAACCTTAGGGTTTTTATGGAATACAAATAAAACACCACCAAAAACGGACAGTATTTCAACTCTTAACAACCCTAAACATCTAGGCAATCCAAGAGAAAATATATCAATGTATTTTGACAAGTTTCATCCCTCTAGGGCAATCTTACCCTTCATATAACAGAGCTTAAAACACTTATGACAATTGTAAATACAGTTGTAAATCTACCATTATATTCTTCAATTACAAAGTTAAATCATTTAACATAACCACCCTTAACTTATGTGAAATTAGCAAGACATATGGTGTTAAAAATTACAAACCATGAAGAATATAGATGGTGGAAAATCAATTATGCAATTTACACAATGGATGGCTAGAAACTTTGTTTATATGCATAAAGATGAAGTTCATGCACATACCATAGCCTTACAACAAGGCTACTAAAATCCTCTAGTTCTCCAAAACCCTAGCACCGAGGATATCCAACAATCATGTCCTCCAAGGCAAGACTTTTCATCTCAAAACCCTAATCTTTGAATCCCCAAGGTTGAAACCCTCACCCTAGTTTTCAAGATGCTCCAACAAGCTCAAGAAACCCTAGTGACTCCAACATGAAGAGAGAGAGAGAGACCAATTACATAAGAAGATCCAAGAGAGAGAAACAAGTGGTATGCTCCTCTTGATCACATCTCTAACAAAAGAGTGATAAGAATGAATGAGTTATGAATGAATGAATGAAGGACTCTCTCCTTCCTCTATATATATGAGAGATGAGAGAAGTCAACAATACATATGTGGGCCAATGTGTTGTGATCCAAATACTCAAAATATCATAAAATAACAGAAGTGCACACCATGTACAGAATGTCAA
>JZKD02S2116001.1:0-16077 GCA_000966675.3 Picea glauca
CCTACATGTATATCATATAGCTATAACACAAGGAAAACCCTTGTCCATAGGTACCCTACAAACCTTAACCAGGGGGGAACATACCAGACAAGGTACAAACAAGATTTTTTGGCCGCGCAACCTTACTTTCAGCATTCTGGTTGCGAATTGACTACACAATTTTTACTGTTAAGAATTTGGGCATTCTGATGATGCAGAAGTATTCATATTGGAGTATAACTCTGTAGGAGTAAAAAACATAGAGTATAGTGGTCCCACCTGCACCATTATTTGGGACCTCTACCATTGGATTCATTTATCTATCATGATTGAAGTGTACCTATCACTTTTAATCCTGTTTTTTTCGTGGATCCGAGCCCCCTTCCCGACACCCTCCTTTGGGACCTCTCCCATTGGATTCCTCTTTTTTTCATGATTGTCATGGTACCTATCATTTTTTATCCTATTTTTTCATGGACCCAACCCCCCTTCCGGACACCCTTATTTTCCACCTATCACATCAGACTCGTTATCTTGTGTTGATCATTGAGGCATCATTATACCTAATCCTTTGTAATGGCCTCTACCACCTATTGACAATTAAAATCGCAACGAGGTTTTTTGCCCGCAAAGTATTGATATAGAATATTATTATAAGATAACAATATAAATAATACTAGTTGGTGGGACCCCCTTATAGATTCGAAGATCAGGTCTAGTTCCTACTTCATGGTTATGATGTTGTTCGATACTGCTTACATCATTGATGAAATCTGAGTATTTATTGGAAAATAATAAGGCCTATTATGTGAGACAAGTGAATGATGGGTACGACATGTTATGTTTTGTTCTAATATCTAATCGCATGTTAGAATTACCTATGTTATCCATTGCTACCATTTCTATATGTTCTTGGATTCGTTACTTTGACACCTGAACAACAGACATGTTAGTAACAGTACATAAAGAACAGTTGGAAAAAGGAAAAAGAAATATAAAAAAATGCAAAAGGAAGGAATTAAACTATGCTAATATACTACTCTACATGCATCGAAATTGAAATGATCATTGATAATCCTAGTTAACAAGTTAATAGCTATGCAATTTGATTGAGTTGTATGAAACATGGCTGATTTATGTTATGGCATAAGTTGGAAATGGATAAATGTGATATGGGTTGCGTTATTGGAAATTAGTGAGTGATGGTTTTGATACATGGTTTAATTGAATGAGTTAATGGGAAGTTGGTTGGTGTGTACTAAGTATTATCACACAAACTTGTCGGAGTCCTGTGGGTTTGTGGTTTCTACCTAAGTCTATGTTTTTCCCTGTCTCTATCCTTTCGCAGACCAATTCTTAAGTTTTTTCCCATTCATCTTGTAAAATCGTTTTCGTTTGCCCCCTTCTGTGTTTAAAGTGCCCTGGTCTCCCTGTTTTCCCAACCCCTATCCAGACATCCAAGTTTTTCTTTACACAGGCCAAAGCCGCGGGCTCAAAATGCGACACTTAGAGAGGTTCGTTCTGGACTTGAATCAAGCAAAAAGGCAAGTTCAACTTTCAACGGAGGGAATTCCATGTGGATCTCAGATTAGTGGCTCGCAAGCATTTGGAATATTAAAATTTGTGTGAAGTATAGCATCAGAGAAAAAGGCCCAAAGAGAGCATGATTCATTGATCTTTAAAGGGACAGGTGGCAGTTGATCCAAGTGTTCAGGGAAATAATCTTCGGGATTTTCGAAGTGAGAAGTGTGTGGAATTGCCAAAGTGTCGAAGCACCGAAGTGATTCTTGGTCATTCGATTCAAGAGAAAGTGTCATCAGATCCATAGCTCCGGGTAAAAGAAATTGAAGGCAAAGGTTTGAGTTTTAATTTGCCCGAAGTCTGAAGCCTGAATCGTGAAGCAGATCTCGGCCATTGATTTGAAAAGAGAAAATTCGATCCATCAATCTAAAAGGCATCAGAGTTGTGTCGTTGATCATAAATCCTCATCTTAGATCACAAGATCAATGGTCTCACTCCATTGTGGGGTCGGAAGGTGCACATGTCTTTAATTTTTCAAGAGCGGGCCGCAATCGGAACCATGGTTTTTAGAAAGGGACGCGTGGTGGTTCATGGTGAATTGTGGGGAAAAAAGAGGTTTTCTTTCAAGACACCCTTGGTCACCCCCAAAATTGTGAAATTGCGTAGGGTCATGGCCCTAGGTCACATTGAAGAAGGAGCGATGGAGAGGAGTTGCGCCAAAGTCCAAAAGTGCCTGTATTGGTCACAAAAGAAGATCTGCATGGCCTCAAGGCCTCAGGATTGATTCGAAAAAGTCGTGGGAACTGCCTGGAAAATTCATGGATGTCAGGCCTCGTTCCGATCCCGATGAAGGTAGCTAATGGAAATGGGGGCGGAAATTGAGACCTCATCTCACCCCATAAATGGAAATCATACTGAGAGTTGTCTTGGGGGGAGATTGTCAATCTGAAGTTTCCTGAGGGACGGATTTTACTGCAAAGAACATAACTAAGTCGGGATCATTTCTAACATAAGAAGCCCTTCACAGGCTGATAGAGTAGGCACTGACTGGAAACTTTGAATGCAGGGGTTTGATCGCATTCATAATGGTTGCAAAATTTCTAGTATATATAGGTAGTTTTGATATATTGTTAAGGTCGAATGGTTAAGCTAGGCTTCCTACTATTGTAGTATTTTGATGAAGAACATTGGTTCTTTGGTTATGTCTTTATTTGAGACTTCTTGATTAATCTAACTCAGCTTTCTTACTCCATCTTGTTTGACTCTGATACTGAGAGAGTCCATGATTGACTAATTCACATGGATTGTTGTGACTGTATTATGATGAATGTTTGATTATAATGCTGTTATGATTTCTTTCACTTTCCTTGAAATTTAAATCCAAGAGGATCTTGTACTTAAGTTTTTCTTCCTTAGGCTGTTGGAAGGCTTGATGTTCATGGCAGACCTCTACACTTTTCTCACCAAAGTATTCCTCTTACTCACATTTACTCCAACTTACTGACTGAAGTTGATCCAAGACCTCAATTGCTTGTGCATACTAGTCTAGATTTATGAGTTAGAACGCTATTTTCATTGAGTATTCTCCATTTGGCCTCTTAAAACTCATTTAGATTTACTTTATAAAATGATGGTTACTGGGCTTACCTTCTATGCAATATGAGGGGGACTTCTAGTGATAACATTTCTGGTGCCGTTGTTAGGGAACGAATTGAAGAATTTTCTCTGGGATAGAACCACAAAGAAGCTCTAATTCGGAAGGTGCATCAGATATCAGTACCATTGAAGATTGAAGCTTGCACCTGGTGATTCCATTGTTTCGACTCCATTGTTTTAGTTGTGTCTCCGAAAGGCAGACACATGAGATTTACTCCACAGATGCATCTAGCTACACTTGAAGCTGACCCAGAGAAAATGATCATAAAAGGAAAAACCACTCAGGAAGGTACTTCAATTGTTGTATCAGGTGATCCCGATAATATTCTTCATCCCTCTTTACAAACTCTAGTAGTTTCTTCTTATTCTCATGTTATACCGTTTGCTGGAGTTTCAAGAAATTTGAATTTTTGGAGTTTTCCTATTGATTTATCCCCACCTATTCTTGGTTTGGAAGGAGAGAGTTTTGACACCCCTATCTCCCCTAAATTTGTGAAGTGGTTTAGACCCGATACCTTAGAAGTATTTCCCACTCCAAGCTTTACCACACCTCCCCTTATTAGAGTTGATGCAGTTACGGAAGGGGAAACCTATGTTCCCTCTAGCCCCTCATCTTTATATCCTAACGCTCAACATTTTCGTTTTTCTCCCAGAAGCACAGCCCCAGTCTCACCTGTCCAAACTCCATCTCCTCCTGGTTCTCCTCCAATTCATGTCCAAATGGCAGGTGTTAATCCTCCTAAGAATAGGATGGTTGAGATATTTGCTTCTAGATATGCCCCTCTGGTTTTATCTCAACCTATGAATGATCTCCCAGCCATGGACTACCTTAAGTACATGCCCCAGTTCAGAGGGAAGGGAGACGTGACTACATAAGAGCACCTTCCATCCTTTTATAGATTTGCAGAGATTCAGGTCATCAAAAATGAAGATGTGTGGATGATAGATTTTGTACATAGCCTTGATGGTGATGCCATGGATTGGTTTAAGGACTTGCCTTCTAGATCTATTGATGAGATTGCTACTTTGGATGATTCATTCTTAAGAAATTGGGGGAATAAAAAATATCTCCTTTATTACATTACAGAATTTGGGGCACTTAAGAGAGAAGAAGGGGAATCTATTTCAGACTTATTGAAAATATTTAATAAGATGTATAAAAATATTCCCGATGAAATTAAACCTATAGAAACCTCCACCAATATGACTTATGCTAGTGATTTTAACCCTGATTTTTGCCTCCTGTTGAGAGAAAGAAGAGCTACATCCTTGGATCATATGCAAGATGCAGCCCTTGAAGTAGAATCCAATATATTGGTAGCTGACAAGATTAGGAGTAAGGTTGATAGAGACAGAAGAAAAGGTAGTTCTGAAACTCTGACTTCTAGTTCCTCTACTACCCCCCCTCAAATGGATGAAGTGACCAAGCTACTAAAATCACTTTCTACTAAGGTGGAAAGGATGGAATTGGAAGGAAAGAAGAGTTATAGGAATCCCCAAAATGTTGATAATAGGGGTAGTTTCAAAATAACAACTAATGCCCCTCAGAACATCCAAAGACATCAGAGAATCAGGGACATAGATGATAAGAAAATACAAACTCCTCTCCAAAATAACCTGGTTACTGATGAAGATGAAGAGGAAAAAGATATTGATCATGAGATCCATTGCCTTCGAGATACCTCTGCATCCCCTCATTTAACTCAGCCTGCATATGAAGAGGCCCTCATGAGTAATCAGTTGAATGAGATGAGTAAAGGAGAAAAAAAACAGCAGCGATCTGAATAGATATGACTTCAAATCCAAGAAGAAAGAAGGAAAGTCTGACATTCCCAAGTGGCCTGCTAGAGCTGAGAAACCTGCTAAAGATATAGTAGACAACAGCAAAGACAGAAAGGCACAAAGCCCCCCACCAGTGGTCAAAAGTCTTATCCTAGAGGTGAAGGAGATTCTGAAACCTCCCTCCCCTTATAGGTTTGAGCATGAGATTCAAAAGATTAGAATCCTTGTACCTCTCTCAGAGTTAGTAAAGCATGAGGATTTCAAAAGGTGCCTATCAAAAACATTTCAGCACGAACCTGCGTCTCACTCCACATACTCAGTTAACTTTCAAGATGAAAGGCCAACTGTCATATCAAGGCCTTTGGTAGAGGATAGATACGACTCCTCCCCTCCCTTATACACTTCATTGAACATCAACGATAAGGTGTTGCATAAATTCTTGATGGATTCAAGGGCATCTCGCAATCTTATTCCTAAGATTTTCATGGAATAGATCGGGTTGGAGGTTACAAAGTCCTGCCACGACCTGTATTCTTTCGACTCCAAGAAGGTGAAGTGCCTTGGCGTTATCGAAGACCTAGCCATTTCTCTATTCCAGCTGCCAATGAAGAGCGTGGCCATGGATATCGTAATGGTTGATGTTCCCCCTAAGTTCGGGATGCTACTGTCTAGATCTTGGATAAAGAGACTGGGTGGATCCTTGTTGATGGACCTTTCATACACCACCATTCCTATGTTCGGGGGTGAACAAAGGAGACTTTACAGGGAAGCATAGATTCCGTACATCATCAGTGATGAATCAAACCCCACCAACCATCCTATTTTTTCTTTTGACACTGATTTGGGATCCAACATATTGCAGCTCACTGATGCTTCTGAAACTCCTCTTGAAATCATAAAGAAACCCATTAATTTTTGTGAAATCCCTCCTCCAACTACCTCTCTTTGGAAGATGTTCTTTGATGGATTCTCTTCTAAAGAAGGTGTTGGTGCAGGAGTGGTCTTTGTTTCACCTTGTCAAGAAACTATACCTTTGTCCTACAAACTAGAAATTGAAACTACCAACAATGTGGCAGAGTATGAAGCTCATGTTTTGGGTTTAAGGGATGCAAGAGACATGGGGATTGAAGAGATATCAGTATTTGGGGATGCAGAACTAATTGTTCATCAGATAAAAAATGTTTATCAAGCCAAGAACCCTAGGCTTAAGACTTACAGAAATGAAGTATGAGACCTAGTTAACAGTTTCTTCCTAGCTTTCAACATTTCATTTATTCCAAGAGAGGAGAATACAATGGTTGATTCTTTGTCTGTCTCGGCAAGCCATTTTAGAGTCCCATTGTCACCCAAACTCAAATATGATGTAGAGGTGAAATATAGACCCTCTATACTTGACAATGTGCAGAATTGGAAGGTGTTTGAGGATGATAATGAGATCAAAATTTTTATTGAGTCTGTTGATGATTTCTCTACTTTACATATTGATCAGGATCATAATTATGAAAGTAACCCTCATGCAGATGTATTTTTAAATAAAATTTCCAATCACCATATTGTCCAGCTACCTAGCAACCATATTCCAAAGGGACTAGCTCCATTAGAAAGGTTGTTTGATGAGAATGATGTGACGGTAAATTTTAAAGGTTCAACTGATGATGTCGATATAGTTGAGTACAATATTGGTATAGAAGAGGATCCCAAATTTGTCAAGTTGTCAAGCAACTTGTCAAGAGATAAAAGGGATGAATATGTTGAAATGTTAAAAGAGTTTGTTGGCGTGCTTTCCTGGACATATGAAGATCTCAGAACATACGACACAAGTATAATTGAGCACAAAATCCCATTGAAGGAAGAGTCCAATCCATTTAGGCAAAAGTTGAGACAAATAAATCCTATGTTGTTGCCCATTATGGAGAAAGAGGTAAAAAATATTTTGGATGCCCATATTATCATTCCTTTGAGGTATTCTGAATGGGTGGACAACTTGGTCCAATTAGAAAGAAGAATGGAGAAATCAAAGTATGGGTCGATTTCTAAAATTTGAATAGAAGTTATAAAAAGGACAACTACCCCTTACCAAATATGGAACACATATTACAGAGGGTGACAGGTGCATCTAGGATGTCCATGATTGATGATTTTTCTGGCTACAATCAATTCTTTGTCTTGCCTGAAGATAGAGAGAAGACAACCTTCACCACTCCTTGGGGTACATTCATGTATGCTAAGTTGCCCTTTGGGTTGATGAACGCAGGAGCGACCTTTTAGGGAGCCATGGACATATACTTTATTGGAGAGAAGGACAAGTTTATGGTAATTTATTTGGATGAAATAACAGTGTTCTCACAATCATGTAAAGAACATTATGGTCATTTAAGAAGGGTCTTCTTGAAATGAAGAAAATTTGGTCTCTCTTTAAATCCCAAAAAGTCATTATTTGCCATGAAAGAGGGGAAATTGTTAGGAAACATTGTGTCAGCTGAGGGAGAAAATATTGATCCAATCAGGGTAGAAGTTATCCAAACTTTGTCATTCCCTAGATCCGAGAAAGAAGTTCAGTCTTTCTTGGGGAAAATTAATTGTTTGAGAAGGTTTGTTTCAAATTTTACTGAGTTGGTAAAGTTTATCACAACCATGTTCAGGAAAGGGAATGAGATCAAATGGAATGTTGAATCTCGCAACTCTTTTGATCAAATAAAGAAGGCCTTGACTGAAGCACCTATGCTCATCAGTCCTGATTACTCCAAAGATTTTCCGATTTTCTCCTTTGCTTCATTTGACACAGTAGCAATTGTTTTGTTGCAGAAGAATGTTGAAGGGTTAGAGAAACCCATTTTATTTTTTAGTAGGGCACTAAGAGACGTTGAAGTAAAGTATGACATCATGGAAAAGCAGGCCTATGCTTTAGTCAAAGCTCTCAAATCTTTCAGAGTTTATGTGTTGCATTCAAAATTCATTGCATATGTCCCTTCAACTTCTATAAAGGAGATCCTCATTCAACCTGACATAGACAGAAGAAGGAGCAAGTGGATTGCCAAGATCCTTGAATTTGATCTTGAGATAAATCCCACCAAATTGGTTAAAATCCAAGGTTTATCTAGGTTGTTGGCTAAATCTAATTGCAAAGATTTGGGGTTCCATTTCATCAACAATTGTTCAAAAAATAAGCCAGTTGAGTTGTCTAATGAAGGTTCTCAACTCAACCCTCCATTGGCAGGATACACTTGGTACAAGGACATTATATTTTTCCTACATAAGTTGCATCCTCTTGATGGTATGAAAAAGAACAAGGTGAGAGATTTGAAGATCAAAATAATTAAATATTGTCTTATTGATTAAATTTTGTATTGGAAAGACCCTTTAGGAGTGCTTTTGAGATGTCTATACCCACAGGAAGACCAAAGGATTATGTATTATTTTCATGAAAGTTTATGTGTGGGGCATCACTTCTGGAGAACCACGACCTACTAGATTATCAGGGCTGGGTATTTTTGGCCTAGTCTCTTCACTGATATCTGTGCAAAAATCAGGTCTTGTGACAAGTGTCATAAATTCTCTAGAAAGCAACAACTCAAGTCATTATCATTGAAACCTGTGGTAGCTTCAGGTGCCTTTCAATAGTGGGGCCTAGATTTTGTTGAGGAAATTCATCCTGCTTCAAGTGGTCACCATAGATGGATCTTGACTTCCACAAACTACTTTACTAAATGGATAGAAGACATCCCCACAAGAAATGCTTCCCACAGGGTAATCATTGGTTTTCTTGAGGATATTATAGAAATATTTGGTTGTCCAAACAACATTTTCACTAATAATGTTGCATCTTTCAAGGTTGAACCATTGATTAAGTTTTGTGAACAGTTTGGAATCACATTGATTCACTCTACTCCTTACTACCCCCAAGGGAATAGACTGGCAGAATCCTCTAACAAGAACCTTATTAATATCATCAAAATATTGTTAGAGGACAACAAGAAGGCATGGGATACAAAGATTAAATTTTATTTATGGGTTGATAGATTGACAACAAAAAGATCTCTTGGTGTCTCTCCTTTCCAACTGGTGTATGGATTTGAGGCCATATTTCCCTCTCAACTCGCCTTACCTGTGGAAAAATTCTTCCAAGACTATCAAGGAGAACCAGATAATATGATTAGAAGAATACAATGGCTGGTAGAAGCACAACAGACGAGGGAGAAACAATTGGAAAAAGCATATGACCATCAACAGAAGATCAAGCAGGCTTTCGACAGAAGAGTGAGGAAAGATAATTTCCAGCTAGGAGATCTAATACTCAAGTGGGATGTGTTAGAATATGATGGATGTGTGTGCATTTTACCATTGAAAATACCCTTGTCTCCCAACCATAGGCCGAAGCCACCCTCCAAGCACCTTAACCTTGAAAGAGAATCATTCTGGAAGCAAACCCTAGGCTAGATAGCTATACAAATGGTAGCACACCTTTCCCCAAGGATAGTGCATCACAAAGAGATGATCAGATAGTCCAAACCCTAGCCAAGAGATAGTCCAAGCCAAAACACAACTGCTAGCTATAGCAGCTGCACCAACAGATCTCCTCCAAATCTGTGCGCAAGACTGCAACTGCATTGTGCAGAACTGGCTCTCTGCAACTGCTGAGATGTGTCAAATGAGAGACTGGCACCTTGTATTTATAGTGGTTCTGGCAGACTTACTGGGGCCAACTTCTCCTTCTGGGTTCCTGTCTGTTTAGTATATTATTATTATTTTTGGCTGACTTCTTCTCTTGGAGGCTAATAACCTAATATAAAATATCTTCTTGAGCCGACAAGTCTTCTNCGATGAAATTAAACCTATAGAAACCTCCACCAATATGACTTATGCTAGTGATTTTAACCCTGATTTTTGCCTCCTGTTGAGAGAAAGAAGAGCTACATCCTTGGATCATATGCAAGATGCAGCCCTTGAAGTAGAATCCAATATATTGGTAGCTGACAAGATTAGGAGTAAGGTTGATAGAGACAGAAGAAAAGGTAGTTCTGAAACTCTGACTTCTAGTTCCTCTACTACCCCCCCTCAAATGGATGAAGTGACCAAGCTACTAAAATCACTTTCTACTAAGGTGGAAAGGATGGAATTGGAAGGAAAGAAGAGTTATAGGAATCCCCAAAATGTTGATAATAGGGGTAGTTTCAAAATAACAACTAATGCCCCTCAGAACATCCAAAGACATCAGAGAATCAGGGACATAGATGATAAGAAAATACAAACTCCTCTCCAAAATAACCTGGTTACTGATGAAGATGAAGAGGAAAAAGATATTGATCATGAGATCCATTGCCTTCGAGATACCTCTGCATCCCCTCATTTAACTCAGCCTGCATATGAAGAGGCCCTCATGAGTAATCAGTTGAATGAGATGAGTAAAGGAGAAAAAAAACAGCAGCGATCTGAATAGATATGACTTCAAATCCAAGAAGAAAGAAGGAAAGTCTGACATTCCCAAGTGGCCTGCTAGAGCTGAGAAACCTGCTAAAGATATAGTAGACAACAGCAAAGACAGAAAGGCACAAAGCCCCCCACCAGTGGTCAAAAGTCTTATCCTAGAGGTGAAGGAGATTCTGAAACCTCCCTCCCCTTATAGGTTTGAGCATGAGATTCAAAAGATTAGAATCCTTGTACCTCTCTCAGAGTTAGTAAAGCATGAGGATTTCAAAAGGTGCCTATCAAAAACATTTCAGCACGAACCTGCGTCTCACTCCACATACTCAGTTAACTTTCAAGATGAAAGGCCAACTGTCATATCAAGGCCTTTGGTAGAGGATAGATACGACTCCTCCCCTCCCTTATACACTTCATTGAACATCAACGATAAGGTGTTGCATAAATTCTTGATGGATTCAAGGGCATCTCGCAATCTTATTCCTAAGATTTTCATGGAATAGATCGGGTTGGAGGTTACAAAGTCCTGCCACGACCTGTATTCTTTCGACTCCAAGAAGGTGAAGTGCCTTGGCGTTATCGAAGACCTAGCCATTTCTCTATTCCAGCTGCCAATGAAGAGCGTGGCCATGGATATCGTAATGGTTGATGTTCCCCCTAAGTTCGGGATGCTACTGTCTAGATCTTGGATAAAGAGACTGGGTGGATCCTTGTTGATGGACCTTTCATACACCACCATTCCTATGTTCGGGGGTGAACAAAGGAGACTTTACAGGGAAGCATAGATTCCGTACATCATCAGTGATGAATCAAACCCCACCAACCATCCTATTTTTTCTTTTGACACTGATTTGGGATCCAACATATTGCAGCTCACTGATGCTTCTGAAACTCCTCTTGAAATCATAAAGAAACCCATTAATTTTTGTGAAATCCCTCCTCCAACTACCTCTCTTTGGAAGATGTTCTTTGATGGATTCTCTTCTAAAGAAGGTGTTGGTGCAGGAGTGGTCTTTGTTTCACCTTGTCAAGAAACTATACCTTTGTCCTACAAACTAGAAATTGAAACTACCAACAATGTGGCAGAGTATGAAGCTCATGTTTTGGGTTTAAGGGATGCAAGAGACATGGGGATTGAAGAGATATCAGTATTTGGGGATGCAGAACTAATTGTTCATCAGATAAAAAATGTTTATCAAGCCAAGAACCCTAGGCTTAAGACTTACAGAAATGAAGTATGAGACCTAGTTAACAGTTTCTTCCTAGCTTTCAACATTTCATTTATTCCAAGAGAGGAGAATACAATGGTTGATTCTTTGTCTGTCTCGGCAAGCCATTTTAGAGTCCCATTGTCACCCAAACTCAAATATGATGTAGAGGTGAAATATAGACCCTCTATACTTGACAATGTGCAGAATTGGAAGGTGTTTGAGGATGATAATGAGATCAAAATTTTTATTGAGTCTGTTGATGATTTCTCTACTTTACATATTGATCAGGATCATAATTATGAAAGTAACCCTCATGCAGATGTATTTTTAAATAAAATTTCCAATCACCATATTGTCCAGCTACCTAGCAACCATATTCCAAAGGGACTAGCTCCATTAGAAAGGTTGTTTGATGAGAATGATGTGACGGTAAATTTTAAAGGTTCAACTGATGATGTCGATATAGTTGAGTACAATATTGGTATAGAAGAGGATCCCAAATTTGTCAAGTTGTCAAGCAACTTGTCAAGAGATAAAAGGGATGAATATGTTGAAATGTTAAAAGAGTTTGTTGGCGTGCTTTCCTGGACATATGAAGATCTCAGAACATACGACACAAGTATAATTGAGCACAAAATCCCATTGAAGGAAGAGTCCAATCCATTTAGGCAAAAGTTGAGACAAATAAATCCTATGTTGTTGCCCATTATGGAGAAAGAGGTAAAAAATATTTTGGATGCCCATATTATCATTCCTTTGAGGTATTCTGAATGGGTGGACAACTTGGTCCAATTAGAAAGAAGAATGGAGAAATCAAAGTATGGGTCGATTTCTAAAATTTGAATAGAAGTTATAAAAAGGACAACTACCCCTTACCAAATATGGAACACATATTACAGAGGGTGACAGGTGCATCTAGGATGTCCATGATTGATGATTTTTCTGGCTACAATCAATTCTTTGTCTTGCCTGAAGATAGAGAGAAGACAACCTTCACCACTCCTTGGGGTACATTCATGTATGCTAAGTTGCCCTTTGGGTTGATGAACGCAGGAGCGACCTTTTAGGGAGCCATGGACATATACTTTATTGGAGAGAAGGACAAGTTTATGGTAATTTATTTGGATGAAATAACAGTGTTCTCACAATCATGTAAAGAACATTATGGTCATTTAAGAAGGGTCTTCTTGAAATGAAGAAAATTTGGTCTCTCTTTAAATCCCAAAAAGTCATTATTTGCCATGAAAGAGGGGAAATTGTTAGGAAACATTGTGTCAGCTGAGGGAGAAAATATTGATCCAATCAGGGTAGAAGTTATCCAAACTTTGTCATTCCCTAGATCCGAGAAAGAAGTTCAGTCTTTCTTGGGGAAAATTAATTGTTTGAGAAGGTTTGTTTCAAATTTTACTGAGTTGGTAAAGTTTATCACAACCATGTTCAGGAAAGGGAATGAGATCAAATGGAATGTTGAATCTCGCAACTCTTTTGATCAAATAAAGAAGGCCTTGACTGAAGCACCTATGCTCATCAGTCCTGATTACTCCAAAGATTTTCCGATTTTCTCCTTTGCTTCATTTGACACAGTAGCAATTGTTTTGTTGCAGAAGAATGTTGAAGGGTTAGAGAAACCCATTTTATTTTTTAGTAGGGCACTAAGAGACGTTGAAGTAAAGTATGACATCATGGAAAAGCAGGCCTATGCTTTAGTCAAAGCTCTCAAATCTTTCAGAGTTTATGTGTTGCATTCAAAATTCATTGCATATGTCCCTTCAACTTCTATAAAGGAGATCCTCATTCAACCTGACATAGACAGAAGAAGGAGCAAGTGGATTGCCAAGATCCTTGAATTTGATCTTGAGATAAATCCCACCAAATTGGTTAAAATCCAAGGTTTATCTAGGTTGTTGGCTAAATCTAATTGCAAAGATTTGGGGTTCCATTTCATCAACAATTGTTCAAAAAATAAGCCAGTTGAGTTGTCTAATGAAGGTTCTCAACTCAACCCTCCATTGGCAGGATACACTTGGTACAAGGACATTATATTTTTCCTACATAAGTTGCATCCTCTTGATGGTATGAAAAAGAACAAGGTGAGAGATTTGAAGATCAAAATAATTAAATATTGTCTTATTGATTAAATTTTGTATTGGAAAGACCCTTTAGGAGTGCTTTTGAGATGTCTATACCCACAGGAAGACCAAAGGATTATGTATTATTTTCATGAAAGTTTATGTGTGGGGCATCACTTCTGGAGAACCACGACCTACTAGATTATCAGGGCTGGGTATTTTTGGCCTAGTCTCTTCACTGATATCTGTGCAAAAATCAGGTCTTGTGACAAGTGTCATAAATTCTCTAGAAAGCAACAACTCAAGTCATTATCATTGAAACCTGTGGTAGCTTCAGGTGCCTTTCAATAGTGGGGCCTAGATTTTGTTGAGGAAATTCATCCTGCTTCAAGTGGTCACCATAGATGGATCTTGACTTCCACAAACTACTTTACTAAATGGATAGAAGACATCCCCACAAGAAATGCTTCCCACAGGGTAATCATTGGTTTTCTTGAGGATATTATAGAAATATTTGGTTGTCCAAACAACATTTTCACTAATAATGTTGCATCTTTCAAGGTTGAACCATTGATTAAGTTTTGTGAACAGTTTGGAATCACATTGATTCACTCTACTCCTTACTACCCCCAAGGGAATAGACTGGCAGAATCCTCTAACAAGAACCTTATTAATATCATCAAAATATTGTTAGAGGACAACAAGAAGGCATGGGATACAAAGATTAAATTTTATTTATGGGTTGATAGATTGACAACAAAAAGATCTCTTGGCGTCTCTCCTTTCCAACTGGTGTATGGAGTTGAGGCCATATTTCCCTCTCAACTCGCCTTACTTGTGGAAAAATTCTTCCAAGACTATCAAGGAGAACCAGGTAATATGATTAGAAGAATACAATGGCTGGTAGAAGTGCAACAGATGAGGGAGAAACGATTGGAAAAAGCCCATGACCATCAACAGAAGATCAAGAAGTCTTTCGACAGAAGAGTGAGGAAAGATAATTTCCAGCTAGGAGATCTAATACTCAAGTGGGATGTGTTAGAATATGATGGATGTGTGCACATTTTACCATTGAAAATACCCTTGTCGCCCAACCATAGGCCGAAGCCACCCTCCAAGCACCTTAACCTTGAAAGAGAATCATTCTGGAAGCAAACCCTAGGCTAGATAGCTATACAAATGGTAGCGCACCTTTCCCCAAGGATAGTGCATCACAAAGAGATGATCATATAGTCCAAACCCTAGCCAAGAGATAGTCCAAGCCAAAACATAACTGCTAGCTATAGCAGCTGCACCAACAGATCTCCTCCAAATCTGCGCACAAGACTGCAACTGCATTGTGCAGAACTGGCTCTCTGCAACTGCTGAGATGTGTCAAATGAGAGACTGGCACCTTGTATTTATAGTGGTTCTGGCAGACTTACTGGGGCCGACTTCTCCTTCTGGGTTCCTGTCTGTTTAGTATATTATTATTATTTTTGGCTGACTTCTTCTCTTGGAGGCTAATAACCTAATATAAAATATCTTCTTGAGCCGACAAGTCTTCTAGGGTTTCTTCTTGCTTTCTGGAGTATTCTATTCTCGTCAAGTTTACATGTGGAGGTAAATACCTCCCGCAGCTACCATAATATCAACACTCCCTCCTAGCTAGGGAGGTATTACAGGTAATGGTCTTGAGCACAAAAACATACCATTCACTCGATAGCATCAACATAGTCGTCTAGAATATCTCATGACTAGATCAAGAGCATCACCATCACCATCAGTGTCATTAGTTGCATCATTTCTTGAAACCATACTCTATCTGAGTAATCAAACATGATGCTCACTCCACAGAGTGATAGAAGATCCATTCTTCTAATCTAGAAGAGTAAATGCTCTGAACTATTTTCGGTCTTGAAAATATCTATTCATCATTAATCCGGTTGATGATTATCTCCAATAAATTGTTGATAGTCTTCAAGGAAATCAGAACAAAATAGAACACAAATGTGTCTACCCATAGTAGTATATAACTACAATCCAGTGGTACACTACCACACCAAGTAACACACAAGTACTTAATCAACAACATATAGTCACGAATAGTGGAACATATCCACTAGAGTAGTATACATCTATTGTCATACAGTCTTCATAACAAACATCTGATAGCAACCTGCACATAAACAATGTTATGATATAAACTAAATCATCTGGGCCAATATTTCACTCACATCTGTGAGATCTGAAATAATATCTTCCCCCAGAGTAGAACAATGAGATATATGGACTATTCTTCTCAAGCAAGGAAGAATAATTGTCCTATTTTATGAACCTGGACCATTCCCCACCCTGCACCATTCTTCCTACACTAATCAAAGTGCACCCTAGAGAGAATGTATAAACCCTAAGGAATGTTGAGCCTGGACCATTCCCCACCCTGGGCCATTCCTCCT
>JZKD02S2116023.1:41769-61412 GCA_000966675.3 Picea glauca
TTTTGGCCCTTTTGTTGTGCTGTGGAGTTAATCCTTGTGCTGTGAATGACTGTTTTTCTGTGTTGATGATGCGGAGTTCTTGTCGCCCTGTGCGGACGAAATTTCAGTGATAACAAGGAGGATGTTCAATAAAAGGCCAGTGATAGTATTCAAAATGATCACCAAATTTGACATATGAAAGAATCCATTGCCCAAAACCCATCCCAAGGCCTACTTTAGACAATTGATCTGCCTCCATGTTGTGCTCCTTGTAGACATGTCAGACATAGAATGTGTCAAAGGTATCCAAAACTTTGTAGACATATTCTAAAATATGTTGAAGCTGTAAGTTGTGACATTTATGGGATTTTCTGGCCCAATTTATGACTGTCAAAGACCCACTGAAGATTTGAATTGATTTTACATCTTTTTCTCCCCCAAAGAGTAAGAATAGTTTTAAAGACATTAACTCATCATATTTATTGTTGATGGGTCCTAAATCCATTTAAATCAACAGTAGGAACCAAACCCGCCACCGAGGCCCAATTAGACTCTGCAACGTTTAATAGTGGAATGGTTCTCCAAATCTTGCGATCCGGCCAATTAATCGATGGGATTTACATTTTCTTGTGAAGGCCTCTCCTTCAGTTCGAATTTTCTCTCCTTTTGTATTTTCTCTTAGGTGTGACTAGTATAAGATCAAAAGCCAGTATAAACCAACTAGGCAACAAATGGGAACAAACTTTAACTATTGGAGAAGAGGTTGGGCTTGGGATAACCCTTACACCCTAGCATGTAGACAATGATCGTATACCACAGGCCTAGTACTAATATGTTAACCACGTGAATATTCTGATTACTGACTCAGATACAAATTATCATAAGAAAACATGCATGTGATAAACAATGATAAGTAAAATAATTCACTCAACTCTAATAATCAATCACATAATAACAAAAGATTCATTTTCATCATTAAAGAAAGAACTATAAAACATTGCATTAGATAACTTATCAATAGATTTAATAGATCTTACTCATTATTGCATCCATTCATGAGACGAAATAGGAAATAGTTCTTCTCCACATCCAATCGTACATGCATTTGATGAAAACATAAACTTGTCTCTGGTCCAGAAGGATGTCTCAATTGAAGGTAGCTCCAAAATAATTCTTAACAAAACCAAAAATGAGAGTTTCTTGCAACAACCATCGACCTTTAACTATTCAGTCGATGCTCCTATTTATAACATAAAATTAACTAAAAATAACGGCTAAAGTGTAGATAAGTAAAACAAAATTCGCCACGTGGAGTTCTCTTCTATCAATTTGTCTAAGAGTCAACTCAAGATATTACTTTAAAAGGGCGGCTCTTCTTGTACTCCGACCACTAAATGAACAACACCTCGTAGGTGTTGGCGTATGGGAATCTAATTTGTTCCATCGGGGCCACGCAAATCTTTCTTATTTCTACCACATGTGCCCGATACTTAGCCTATACTTGCACTTAATTGTTGCGGCATATCCTGATCTTTGATCGGGTGTTCCATAAACTGTCACACCTGACCTAGCACTACATCTATCACCTTTTCTAGTTCTTCGGCCCAGGATGAATCTTTCTCGGTGTGTGATTTGACTATGTTGCGCAAGTCGACGAAGTCATCAGGTGTACCAAACTTAGAGAGCCCGATATCCTTCATTCCCTTGTTGATTTTGATCCAGTTCCTCTTGCACTTGGCCCATTTTATTGAATTTCCCGATGAGGCTCCCGCACTATTCTTGTCTAATACTCGGAGGCATATTTCCTGCAATCAAAAAATGAAATCCTTTAGAGACCGCATATAGAGTAAAACTGGGTAAAATACATGTATAAAGTGTAAGCATGAGAAATCTAGACTGGTACATACCTGTAAAGCTCGCTAAACCTAGTTATTCGATACTTACAGGATCTATGCAGCTTTCGAATAGCTTGCTCCACTTATGTTAGCATCGTTATTTGTCTCTTAGTTAGGGTGGATCTGTGTGTCACAAAATGAAATATTGAGTACATAAATAACACGATAGTTGAAGTCACGCTAGTGACGGGTTAGCCCTTGGAGTCAAGAAAGGATTTCAGAGCCAAACATGTGTTAAGAGTATGAGTATGCTCCAAAAGAGTCGGGTCCTTTCATAAGGGAATTTGTTAGGTGCCTCGGGTCGAGGTAATGTTTTTAAATAGAAGTCACGTTAGCAAGTGCAATAACCATCATTAGCTCATCATGGAGGCTAGAAGAATTAAAAATCACAGTGCTCATGTCACGAACGCCCTGCAAATCCTATCCGTTGTATATCACACACCTCAAAACCTATTCATCGCATGGATGTTCCACAAAAAATCTCCAGTTCGCTTCAAAACATCCAGTCTCCACGAATTCAGTGTTCCCTGACAATTTTCCACCTATTGTCCGCTCTATTATAAATTCTAGATGTTCTTCATGTATTCTACTCACCAGCCGAGCTTATACACTATTGGTAGTTCATCTTGTGAGCTCAGATTGATCAATTTTTCTGCTTCGGGCCTTCGACAAGTTCCCTGTGCATAAGACATATACATGTCACATCATGGAAACCCCTCAAAACATAAGAAGGGGCACACGAAGTAGCATAAGTGCCAGGCTTGAGCCCCAAAGCGCCTGGGATTCACTCTTTCTCGTATCAAGCATTCCCGGGGTTTCAAAGGGAGGTTCCTACCTACGCACAGAAACAATGACATCACATTGTGCGAAGGCCGAAGTGGAAGAAGTTGTGTCGGAAGGAAGGACGTTGGAAGACATGCCTCCCCAACAGAAGATACCCCGAAGAAGGGGAAGTTCAAGAAATAATAAGGAAGTTGGGGAAACCCAAATCCCAAGCAAGTTGTGCATAAGATCGGTTGTCAAAGAATTACATATGCTTGTCATTTGGCTAGATCCTTTCGAAGTCACAAGTCAGAGAAGCAGGAGAGAAATAAGGAGGGAAAACTCCACAGATGCTAACGTTTGAGAGCCGACTCAACATATGAAACAAACACAACTCTCCATCGTCAAACTCTACCAAGAAAATAGGGAATTAAGACAATAGTTAGTGGAAAATACCTTTGAGGTGTTAGAATCACAAGGTCGTGAATGGAACGTGACATGGATCAAGAGACAGCTTCGAGAAGCACAAGATATGATCATGCAGATATATGAAGCACAAAGGGAGTTGGAAGAACAAAATATGAAACATCTCAGAGAACATGAAACAACCAGGGAGAAAGTTCGTGTGGATCTTGCCAGTGCGCAGAAGCGACATGATTAACCAACTCTATTTTGTATTCTCATACGTGGCACAAATCTTGACAGTTTTTTGAATATTTTTCATGTTGTTTTTTTAACGTAAACCAGGTTGGTTGGCCAAATAGTGTAGAAAGTGTCTATTGTATGTAATTTGAGATCGATTGAAACCTAATGTAAAAGTCCTAAAACTTTGATGAAAGGATTCTGGTTGTAGCGGTTGGATGTATCGTTTCTTTTCTTTGTGTATGTATTTCTTGTGTTCTATCGGTAAATTCAAACGGTCCTTTTCAAAAACCTCCGATGCTGATCGATTTCATCGTAGGACGCTGATGTGGCGAGACTATCTTGGGACATGTGGAAATGGAAAATGGTGACTTAACTCATGATTATTAGTCGGAGTCGGGCCTTTCTTCAAGTTGTGTGTTTTTTAAACTAAACTTGGGACCGTTGATGCCGAAAAGATGTCGGGGATCAATGATCGGGGATAAACCTATCATGTATTTTCCTTTGGGTTAGCTCTTCAAAAATCCTAACACTGAAATGTTTCAGGAGTCGGCGATCAGAGAAATTTTTTTAGCATGGTCCGAACGTTCATCACAGTTTGGTCTTCTCCGTTTCGTTAAGCGAGTCGGGTATAGAATATCGGTGATATCATTTCTTTATTAGTTAACATTTTTCTCCTTTTACCAACATCGAAGGGGATCGGTTGTCGGCTATATCCTTGTGTGATGCTTGTCGCGAATGAAAACTTCCTTTTGCCGATGCCGATGAAGATCATCGCTCAATGATTGCGGTTTTTTCGAGTGATTTTCCTTCATCTTTTAAATCTTTCCAATGTCGAATTTGGGTGCATTGGGTGAAATGTTTTGTCTTTTGATTCTTTACTTAAAGGTTAGGCATTTTAAGTCACTAGTTTTCATAGATTCAAGCAAACTTTGAAATACTTAATGAGAGTCAAGATGATAAGCAAAGGCAACATTTTTCATAATGAAGTCGAATTAGAAAGTGAAAAAGATCAAGTGGTACCCAAAAAAGTAAAATTTGACAGAGGATTTTTAGGGTGTGTTCAGTGCTCAATAAATGGTGGCTTACTGGGTGAAAGCAGAATATCTGTTCCTCCTTCGTGCTCGGTTGATGCGAAAGTTGGTGGAGAACTTAACTTGTTTTAAATCAAAGCCTCTTTTACCCTTGCATTTGAAATTTCTCTGGTTGATGCCTTTGGGTCTACCTATGGGGTTTTCAACCTTTATTCCTCCTTCTTTTCCTATAACCTTGAATCATTCCCTCTTTCGACAAGATTCTAATAGAGAATTAACTAGCACTAGGACCTTTAGTTACCTTCACTCATTTTCTACGGTGTTTCTCCGCTGCCAGCGAGCATCCATATCCTGACGGAGTCACCCTGATGTCACAGACCTTGCTCCGCCACCAACGAGCGTCCATATCCCCAATGGAAATTTCTACATACCCTCTCCCGATGTGTGCTCATTTGATATAGTTGACCTTTACTTTGGCAGAATGCCCTGAGCGAGCGGGAGAGGAGGAAATCTATTATTTGCAAACGTATGAGGTGATTAAGGTGAAACTCACTAGTTCTGTGTCTGAGGTGTATGTAGTCCTTTCCATATTTCCTTCTTTCCCTTAAGGTCTTACCAAACCACTAAGTAGGCACTTCCGCATTTCCCCAAAGTTGTTCATTTACGTAAGATAGATAGAGAATCCCTTGAAACAATAATCGGTTCTTCAACATTTCTTGTGTTTCTATGTGAGCGACGAGCTAGAAAGAGAGTTCTCTATGTCACATGATTTGAGGTCAACCATTGTCTTGCTCCAACATAATATTTCAAAAGTGTAGAATTCCAAATAGCAAAAGAAAACAAAAAATGTATTTCACAATCGATCTAGTTAACAACAAAATCATGAAAATATGCACGCAAAAACCTAAAACTATATATATATATATATATATTAAGGGAAATATTGTTTTAGGGCTTGTCCATTCACTGGGAGAGTGTGAGGTCCCTCCCTTAGATTATGTAACCAATAAGTGCCTACCCCAATCTTCTCGGCCACCTGAAAAGGTCTGAGCCATAGATTCTGAAACTTAGAATGTTTTCCTTTAGGCTCGCTTGCTCTGTCCAACTTCAGGACTAGGTCTCCTACTTCAAAATTCTTCTATTTAGCCTTATGCTTGTCAAACCATCTTTTAACTATCTATTGGTGGGCTACGAATTTTGATTTAGCTTTCTCCCTTTCTTCCTCTAACATGAGCAGGGTTTCAATTCTTTGTTACAAGGTTGATGAGGGATGCCCCCTGGACTCCTGAGCAAGTTGAAGAGATGGGAGATATAACCCGTTCAGGAGAATGGCTTCCTATTTGTATACTATAAAGTATGGGGAATTCTTTATAGCTTCCTTGGGCATAACTCTATCTTCCCATAAAGCGACATGGAGTATATTATGCCAATTCTTCTGGTTGTCTGCAACTGTTTTATTTAATATCCTTAGTAGGTTCTTATTAGTTGATTCTGCCACTCTGTTTCCATGTGGATAATAATTTGCCGAGTATCTAATTATGCTTCCTTTGTCTAGGGAAAACTCTGTTAATAAGGTGGAAGAAAAATAAGCTTCATTATCAAAAACAAGAACAGAAGGGACACCGAACCTTGTGATTAGTTGTTGTTCTATGAATTGGATTACCACCTTCTCGTTTACATGGGTCAGAGGAATGTCTTCTGCCCACTTCATGAAGTAATCAGTGGTAGTAAGTATGTACTTGTGTTTTTTTAAGAGATTGGTGTAATATCTCCTATGATATCTAACCCCCATTGCTTGAATGGCCTAGAAACGGTCATCGGTTGGAGTGGGACCACTGCACTCTTCTCTCTCCCAATGCTTATTTGACAAGTTTTTCAATTTCTAGCATATGTGTGAGCGTCTTTGAACAAAGTGGGACAATAATAAACAACTCTTAGTATCTTATGAGTGGCAGTGTCTCCTGCAAAATTTCCACCTACAGGGCCATCATGGAGCTCCTTCAAAACATTATCTGCATCTTCACGTTCAAGACATCTCAAAAATACCCCATCGTAATTAACCCAGAAGAGTACTGAATTTAGGAGGCGATATTGTGCATATTTTAACTTGAGAGCTCTCCTTTCCCTAGGGTTGAGGTTATTTGGACAAGTCCCATGGTGTAGGAGATAAGTCACTTTATCATACCAAAACTCTTGTCCTAGGGAAATGTATGAAGCTTCACCACACCATAATGCCATTTCATTCTCCCATCCGAGGTCTTGATTTACTTGGTCTTGAGTTTTAGCTGCCAGTTTGCATAACCCTTGTCCTTTAACTAGTTTAGAAGGTTTTATATCTAGATCAAATTCTTTAACTACTGCCATCCAATTTCCTCTTCTTTCCCCCATATCTTGTTGAGTAAATAGGGATCGTACTGCAGGGTGAGGCACCATTACTTTGGTGTGGTTCTTGAGGATGTAAGATCTAAAATGTTTTACCGCCTTATCAACTGCGTAAGCTTGTTTATCTATAGAAGGATAGTTAATTTCAGCATCTTGGAGGTTAGTGTTCATGAACAATATAGGGGCTTCATTTTTGTCATCATCCATCTAAGTTAATACTACGGCTTATGATTGGTCAAAAGAAAAAGTGTAGAGGAAGAAATTTTTGTTGAAATCGGGACTTCGCAGCAATCGGGATTGAGAGATAGTGGTTTTGATCTTGTTGAAATACATCTTTCGTTCATCATCCCACTTAAACTCAACATCCTTATGAATCATATTTTGTAAGGGTTTGATAGTTTCTGCGAAATCGGGGGTGAACTTCCTCACAAAATTGATTTTCCCAGAGAATGACTGCATAGCCTTCTTGTTGTGAGGCAATGGAAGATGATCTATAGCCTTAATTATTTCTGGGTCTATGTGAATTCCTGCTTGAGATATAATGTGGCCTAACAACTTACCTTCTTTGACACCAAAGATAGTTTTCTTAGGGTTTAAGGATATACCATATTTTCTACACCTTTCAAAAATCTGGGTTAAGTGTTGGATGCGATCTTCCCTGTTCTTTGAATACATAGTTACGTCGTCCAAATACACTACTACACACTTGTTGATTAGTCCCTGAAATGATACTTCCATGGCCCTCTAGAAGGTTTCTACTGCATTGATTAACCCAAAAGGCATGTGTTTATAAGAAAAATTTCCCCATTTGGTTCGAAAGGTAGTTTTTAAGTGGTCTTCTTTTGAAACTAGAACCTAGTTGTACCCTGAGAAACTGTCTAGTAAAGAGAAAATTTCAAAGCTAGACATAGTCTACAGGAGTTTCTCCATTGGTAGGATTGGGTAGTACTTCTTTTTCTGAATATTTGTTGAGATTGCTAAAATCTACGCATAGGCGAATCTCCCCAAACCTTTTCCTTACAGGAACCAAATTAGCTACCCATGTAGAATGTCTAACATGGAATATAATTTTGACATCTAACAATTTCTTCAACTCATGACAGATAAGGGGCTCCAGGGATGGGTGATACTTTAAAAGCTTCCGTTGGAAAGGTTTCACTTCAGGATTTAATAGGATAGTATGTTGAATGATACGGGTATCATACATTTTCAGATATCGGTAGGACCACGTGAAGACATCTTGATATTTTATTAAAAGTGTTAGATAGGCCTTCCTTTCCTCTTTATATATGGTCTTACCTAGATTTATGTTTTTTGGGTTTTCCGGGGTTCCGAGATTTATAGTTTCATGCATGGGGTAGGAACTGTCGGTCTTTGTGTTTTTTGACCCCTTAAACCTTTCCTTTAGGTCAAAAAGGTCTTATAAATTAGCTATCCCCTTTGGTATCATGTAGGACTTTGATCTGTCTGTTGGTTGATCTGTTTGAGGATTAACCTCTGTTGATTGTTCTTGGAATACTTCATCGTCAATATCCAAGTCTTTGAAATTATCTTGGTTAGTCAAAAGGTTTATGATATGTTCATGTCCTTCAAAGACCTTCCAATTAGAAATGTTATTGGGCACTGACAGTTTGTAAAGTAGCTCCACAGTGAAACTTAGAATGTTTTCCTTTAGGCTCGCTTGCTCTATCCAACTTCAGGACTAGGTATCCTACTTCAAAATTCTTCTCTTTAGCCTTATGCTTGTCAAACCATATTTTAACTATCTGTTGGTGGGCTATGAATTTTGATTTAGCATTCTCCCTTTCTTCCTCTAACATGAGCAGAGTTTCAATTCTTTGTTGCAAGGTTGATGAGGGATGCCCCCTGGACTCCTGAGCAAGTTGAAGAGATGGGAGATATAACCCATTCGGGAGAATGGTTTCATGTCCATATACTAAAAAGTATGGGGAATTTTCTATAGCTTCCTTGGACATAACTCTATCTTCCCATAAAGCGGCATGGAGTAGATTATGCCAATTCCTCTGGTTGTCTGCAACTGTTTTATTTAATATCCTTAGTAGATTCTTATTAGTTGATTATGCCACTCCGTTTCCCTGTGGATAATAATTTAGAGAGTATCTAATTATGCTTCCTTTGTCTAGGGAAAACTCTGTTAATAAGGTGGAAGAAAAATAAGCTTCATTATCAAAAACAAGAACAGAAGGGACATCGAACCTTGTGATTAGTTGTTGTTCTATGAATTGGATTACCACCTTCTCGTTTGCATGGGTCAGAGGAATTTCTTCTTCCCACTTCATGAAGTAATCAGTGGCAGTAAGTATGTACTTGTGTTTTTTTGAAGAGCTTGGTGTAATATCTCCTATGATATCTAACCCCCATTGCTTGAATGGCCTAGAAACGATCACCAGTTGGAGTGGGACTGCTGCACTCTTCTCTCTCCCAGTGCTTATTTGACAAGTTTTTAAATTTCTAGCATATGTGTGAGTGTCTTTGAACAAAGTGGGACAATAATAAACAACTCTTAGTATATTATGAGTGGCAGTGTCTCCTACAAAATTTCCACCTACAAGGCCATCATGGAGTTCCTTCAGAACCTTATCTGCATCTTCACGTTCAAGACATCTCAAAAATACCCCATCATAATTAACCCGGAAGAGTACTGAATTTAGGAGGCGATATTGTGCATATTTTAACCTGAGAGCTCTCCTTTCCCTAGGGTTGAGGTTATCTGGACAAGTCCCATGGTGTAGGAGATAAGTCAGTTTATCATACCAAGACTCCTGTCCTGGGGAAATGTATGAAGCTTCACCACACCATAATTCCATTTCATTCTCCTATCTGGGGTCTTGATTTACTTGGTCTTGAGCTTTAGCTGCTAGTTTGCATAACCCTTGTCCTTTAACTAGTTTAGAAGGTTTTATATCTAGATCAAATTATTTAACCACTGCCATCCAATTTCCTCTTCTTTCCCTCATATCTTGTTGAGTAAATAGGGATCGTACTGCATGGTGAGGCACGATTACTTTGGTGTGGTTCTTGAGGATGTAAGATCTAAAATGTTTTACTGCCTTATCAACTGCATAAGCTTGTTTATCTATAGAAGGATAGTTAATTTCAGCATCTTGGAGGTTAGTGTTCATAAACAATATAGGGGCTTCGTTTTTGTCATCATCCATCTAAGTTAATACTACGACTTACGATTGGTCAAAAGAAAAAGTGTAGAGGAAGAATTTTTTGTTGAAATCGGGACTTCGCAGCACTGGGGATTGAGAGATAGTGGTTTTGATCTTGTTAAAATACATCTTTCATTCATCATCCCACTTAAACTCAGCATCCTTATGAATCATATTTTGTAAGTGTTTGATAGTTTCTGCGAAATCGGGGGTGAACTTCCTCACAAAATTGATTTTCCCAGAGAATGACTACATAGCCTTCTTGTTGTGAGGCTGGAAGATGATCTATAGCCTTAATTATTTCTGGGTCTATGTGAATTCCTGTTTGAGATATGATGTGGCCGAACAACTTACCTTCTTTGACACCAAAGATAGTATTCTTAGGGTTTAAGGATATACCATATTTCCTACACCTTTCGAAAATCTGGGTTAAGTGTTGATGTGATCTTCCTTGTTCTTTGAATACACAGTTATGTCATCCAAATACACTACTACACACTTGTTGATTAGTCCCTGAAATGATACTTCCATGGCCCTCTGGAAGGTTTCTCCTGCATTGATTAACCCAAAAGGCATGTGTTTATAAGAAAAATTTCCCCATTTGGTTTGGAAGGTAGTTTTTAAGTAGTCTTCTTCTAAAACTAGAAGCTAGTTGTACCCTGAGAAACTGTCTAGTAAAGAGAAAATTTCAGAGCTAGACATAGTCTGCAGTAGTTTCTCCATTGGTGGGATTGGGTAATACTCTTTTTTCTGAAGATTTGTTGAGATTTCTAAAATCTATGCATAGGCGAATCTCCCCAAACTTTTTCCTTACATGAACCAAATTAGCTACCCATGTAGAATGTCTAACCTGGAATATAATTTCGACATCTAACAATTTCTTCAACTCCTGACAGATAAGGGGCTCCAGGGATGGGTGATATTTTCAAAGCTTCCGTTGGAAGGGTTTCACTTCAGGATTTAATAGGATAGTATGTTGAATGATACGGGTATCATACATTTTCAGATATCAGTAGGACCACGTGAAGACATCTTGATATTTTATTAAAAGTGTTAGATAGGCCTTCCTTTCCTCTTTATATATGGTCTTACCTAGATTTACGTTTTTTGGGTTTTCCGAGGTTTCGAGATTTATCGTTTCATGCATGGGGAAGGAACTGCCGGTCTTTGTGTTTTTTGACCCCTTAAACCTTTCCTTTAGGTCAAAAAGGTCTTATAAATTAGCTATCCACTTTGGTATCGTGTGGGACTTTGATCTGTCCGTTGGTTGATCTATTTGAGGATTGACCTCTATTGATTGTTCTTGGAATACTTCATCGTCAATATCCAAGTCTTTGAAATTATCTTGGTTAGTCAAAAAGTTTATGATATGTTTGTCTCCTTCAAAGACCTTCCAATTAGAAATGTTATTGGGCACTGACAGTTGGTAAAGTAGCTCCACAGTGAACCTAGAGGCTTCATAATCTTCTAGAGGTGATATCCTTGAAGCAGTGGTGGCCATAGAATCAACAAGAATGTTCTTTGCTCTAGGAATCGATGTAATGTTGAAAGATTCAAAATGTTCTATGAGCATGTACGCTTCTTGTTGATAGTTCTTTAGGTGTAGAGAGTTGCAATGTATAGTATTCTTTATCTATATGACAATGATTTCAGAGTCTCCAAAAATCTTTAATCCTTGGATGTTTAATTCTATGGATTTCTTTAGCCCCTGTACTACAGATTCATACTCGACGGTATTGTTTGTGCACTCAAACTCAATTCTACATGATAGAAAATGTCATTTACCTTTAGGATCAATGAGGATGCACCCTGCCCTAGACCCTTCTTTATATTTAGATCCATCAAAGTATAAGGTCCAAACTTGCGGGTAGAATCTTCCAACTTCTTTCCTGTCACTTTCCTCTTTTCCTCCTGTTGGTTCTATGATTTCTAACGCCAGTTCTTGGCAGAAAAGGGTTTCTTCTGCCATCATCGGCAATTCTTCCTGAAAATCCATTTCGTAGTTTTGGGTAAGGAGGACATTAGATGAGAGAGGGGAGAAGTTCCCGAATTAGGAATCACATGAGTAATTTCCTAGCATAGGGAAATCTGTCGATGAGGGCTTGGTTAGGGTTTCTGGGTCAGTAAAAGTGTGTTTTAGATATCTTTCCATATTGATTCTAATCATGTTTTTGTGCCCCTTTAATGGTAACAAAAGCTGAGCCCGGTCTATACTAAAGTATCCGTTTAACTTCTTATACCAGTATCGTCTTAATAATAATCCATAAGCTTCTGGGATATCTACTACAATGATGTCAATCACTTGCACAAATTTAGGATGTGTTGTTATTATGATCATCACATCTTTAATCTCTCCCATGACCTTCACTTGGGTTTTGTCTAGTTGTATTACATGTTTGTCACTTTTGAGAGGGACTGTGTTTAGGTTTTTGCAAATAAACAATGGCATAACATTAGAGGATGCTCCTGAATCGACCAAACAGTTATGGAGGTTCTTGTTGAAGACTTCAAATGTTAAAAGGAATGGTGGGACGAAAGGTTTCCCTCTCTTGTATTTAGAGAAAGAGTTCACAGTTGGTTTATTTCCTAGATCCGTGAGAGTTAGATTTATTCCTGGATCAGTGCTTGCCGTAGAATTTTCTATTGATTTCAAGGATTGTAACAGGAAGTCCTTTTGCTGAGGGATTCTACATATGTCCATAACTGATATATTAGCCTTCACCTTATTCAAATATTCAACTACATTGTAATCTAGCTTTGGCGATTCTCGGGTATGTATTCTTATAGGGTTCTTACGGGGAGAAAAAGGTTCTTTCGGGTGATCGGGAGTTGGTATTCCTCCCGAAGTTTGGGTAGTAGCAAGGTAATTTGAGACGGGTTGGCCTTTACTTCACATTTTCATCACCAAGACCTCTACATGTGGTTATTCAACCTCAAATAGGTCGTCGGAAGGCATAATTAGGTCAGGATCCCATATCAGCATGGTTGTATCTTCTGGTGGATCAATCTCTTCCTGATAAACAACATTCATAACTAAACCATTTGAATGTTCGGTTAGGGAAACCTCATCTAGAAACTGGTTGGCCATAAAATTCATGGCATGTACCCATTGAGGGTAGTCTCTTTTATAGTGGTTCTCTTGATGATAAGTACAAAAAGAGTCGGATGGTATATTTCCCAGATCGACATTTAGGTTGGATGGGGGAGGTTCAATTTCCTTGAATGGTGGGTTCCTTTTAAAGAAAGGCTTATAGGGCCTTTGGCCTTGATTTCCCTCCCCTGCACTTCTTTTCATTTCTATGATTTCATTGGATAACTTCTTAACCATGCGTTGTAGGTCCTCTATGTCCCCGCTTCCCTTTTCAAGAGCTTGTTCTGCTTGTTTCCCTGGGGTTCTAGTGAGTAGGATTATTTCTTAACTAAGGAGACCTAGCTTTCTTTGCATCCTTTCATTTGGAATTATATCATTTTGTCTTCTTCATAATTATCATCTAGGTTTAGTTTGGAAGCCCTCTTCACAAACATGGAAATAGAAGCTGGGAGGGCATTAGCATATACTTCAATTTGAAACTCTTGAGTAGGTTTATCTTTGGGCTGGAATTTGTTTAGTATAGTTGTGAATATTTGGTTGAAGTCTTTGACTCTTTCCTTCGAACTCATGGTGGCGGCAAACAAATCAGCCATCACATCTCCTGTAGTATTTTCTTCTACAAATTTATCCAGAAAATCCTTTTGAAACTTCGTCCAACTAGTTATGGATCCTACAGGTAAGTTGAAATACCATGTGGAAGTTGAATTCTCAAAAATGTAGGGGAATAGTTTTCATACTACATCTTCATGTTGGACATTCATAACTCTGATTGCTAGTATGAATTTCTTGATATGATCTTTAGGAAATCCTGAGGTCTCGGTGTCAAACTTAGGAAGTAACTTCTCTGGATGTCAGGGAAGGTTATGTACTCATCCAGGTATGGCCAAAGCATCTCTGGGAAACCAGGGTTAATTTTTCTGAGGTGGGTTTCCCCTTTCTTCATCATGATCATTGTTGTCTTCCATATCTTCAGATCCTGAGTTAAATTCTCCCTCTTCCAAAAAATCGTCTGGCTCAAAGACATCGTCGGCTGGAATTTCAGGGATTAGATTAAGAGGGTGTTCAATTTCGGTGATTGCAAAATCTATTAGGTCTTCTACTATGTGCACAAAAACCTGGTCAGGGTTGTGGACCACTGGTCTTCTTATTTTTTGTCTTCGAGGAAGTATCAGAGCTAAGGACAACGCACTGATCTGTTGGGCGTATGATCTTGTGATTCTTCTAAATTGATTTAATTCCTTGTGAGGGAGAGCGTAAGGTATGTACGAGTACAATATTTATTCCTCAACATAGGGTGATTTACTCACTTCAGGAGTACTCAGTGTGTGTGGGTTGTCTTGGGAATGACTAGCCATGCATGTGGGTTGTTTTGAATCTACATGTTGTTTGAAATATTATGTGAAATATGTATTCAACCATTCATTCTTCAGACCCTCCTTCTAGCGCCAATTCTGCTGATGGATCCTAAACCCCTTTAACTCAAAATATGGAACCAAACTCGACATAGAGGCCCAATTAGACTCTGTATCATTTAATAGTGGAATGGTTCTCCAGATCTTGCGATCCATCCAATTAATCGATGGGTTTTATGTTTTCTAGTGAAGGTCTCTCCTTTAGTTTAGATGTTCTCTCTTTTTGTATTTTCTCTTAGGTGTGACTGGTATAAGATGAAAAGAAGGTATAAACCAACTAGGCAAAAAATGGGAACACACTTTAACTATTGGAGAAGAGGTTGGGCTTGGGATAACCCTTACACCCTAGCATGCAGACAATGATTGTATACCATAGGCCTAGTACTAATACGTTAACCATGTGAATATTTTGATTACTGACTGGGATACAAATTATCAGAAGAAAAAATGCATGTGATAAACAATGGCAAGTAAAATAATTCACTCAACTCTAATAATCAATCACATAATAAAAAAAAGATTAATTTTCATCATTAAAGAAAGAACTGTAAAACATTGCATCAGATAACTTATCAATAGATTTAATAGCTCTTACTTGTTACTACATTCATTCATGAGATGGAATAGGAAATAGTTCTTCTCCACATCCAATCATACATGCATTTGATGAAAACATAAACTTGTCTCTAGTCCAGAAGGACTTCTGAATTAAAGGTAGCTCCAAAATAATTCTTAACAAAACCAAAGATGAGACTTTCTTGCAATAACCATCGACCTTTAACTAATCAGTTGATGATCCTATTTATAACATACAATTAACTAAAAATAAGGGATAATGTGTAGATAATTAAAACAAAATTCACCATGTGGCGTTCTCTCCTATCAATTTGTCTAAGAGTCAACTCAAGATATCACTTTGAAAGGTTGACTCTTCTCGTACTTCGACCAATGGATGAACATCTCCTCGCAGGTGTTGGCATATGGGAATATATGTTGTTCCATAGGGACCATGTAAATCTCTTTTATTTCTACCGCATGTGCCTGATACTTAGCCTAGACTGGAACTTAATTGTTGCAGCATATCTCGAGCTTTGATCGGGTGTTCCATAAACTATTTCACCTGACCTAGCACTATATCTATCACCTTTTCTAGTTCTTCGGCCCAGGATGAATCTTTCTCGGTGTGTGATTTGACTATGTCACACATGTTGATGAATTCATCGGGTGTACCAAACTAGGAGAGCCCGATATCCTTCATTCCCTTGTTGATTTTGATCCAGTTCCTCTCGCACTTGGCCCATTTTCTTGAATTTTCCGATGAGGCTCCCACACTATTCTTATCCAATACTCAGAAGCATATTTCCTACAATCAAAAAATGAAATCCTTTAAAGGCCGCGTATAGAGTAATACTGGGTAAAATACATGTATAAAGTGTAAGCATGAGAAATCCAGACTGGTACATACCTGTAAATATTGCTAAACCTGGTTATTCAATACTTATGGGATCTCTGCATCTTTCGAATCGCTTGCTCCGCTTCTATTAGTGCCACCATTTTTCTCTTAGTTAGGGCGGATCTGTGTATCATAGCATGAAATATCGGGTATGGAAATAACATGAGATTCAAAGTCACGCCAATGGACGGTTGGCCCTTAGAGTCGGGAAAGGATGTCAGAGCCAAACATGTGTTAAGAGTACAAGTATGCTACAAAAGAGTCGGGTCTTGTCATAAGGGAAGTCATTAGGTGCCTCAGGTTGAGGAAAGTTGTTTAAAAAAAAGTCACATCAACAAGTGCAACAACCATCATCAGCTCATCATGGAGGCTGGAAGAATAAAAAATCACGGTGCTCTTGTCACGCACATCCTACAACTCCTATCGATTGTATATAACACACTTCGAAACGTAGTCGTTGAGCGGATGTTCCATAGAAAATATCCAGTTCACTTCAAAACATCCAGTCACCATGAATTCAGTGTTCCCTGACACGTTTCCACCTACTTCCCACTCTGTTATAATTTCTAGATGTTCTTCATGTATTCTACTCACCAGCCAAGCTTATGCACTATTGGTAGTTCATATTTTGAACTCAAATTGATCAAGTTTTCCACTTTGGGCATTCGCCAAGATCCCTATGCATAGGAAAAATACATGTTGTATCATGGGAACCGCTCAAAACATAAGAAGGGGCATGCGAAGGAGCATAAGTGCAAGGCTTGAGCCCCAAAGCGTCTGGGATTTATTCTTTCCCACAACAGGAATTTCTGAGGTTTCAAAGGTAGGTTCCTACATATGCACAGAAATGATGATATCACACTGTGCGAAGGTTGAAGTGGAAGAATTTGTGCCAGAAGGAAGGACGTTGGAAGACATGCCTCCCCAACAGTAGATACCCTGGAGAAGGGGAAGGCCAAGAAAGAATACGAAAGGTGGGGAAACCCAAATCCCAAGAGAGTTGTGTGCAAGATCAGTTGTCGAGGAATTACTTATGCATGTTATTTGGCTAGATCATGTCTATGTCGCAAGTCGGAGAAGCAGGAGCCGAATGAGGAGGATATATGCCACGGATGCTAATGTTCGAGAGCTGACTTAGTAGATGAAACATGCACAACTCACCATCATTGAACACTACCAGGAAAATAGATAATTAAGACGATAGCTGGTGGCAAAGACCTTTGAGGTGTCAGTATCATAGTGTCATGAAGGGAATGTGACATGGCTCAAGAGATATCTCTTGGAAGAGAAAGATATGATTGTGTAGTTGCACAGAGCACAAATGGTGTCGGAAGAACGAAATACGAAACATCTCAAAGAACATGATGTTAATATTATGGTAGCTTCGGGAGGTATGAACCTCTATTTTGACCTATGACGAGACTAGAATCCTCCAGAAGGAAGCAAAGAATTGAAGGAAACCCTAGACAAGTTGTCGGATGAACAACTATATTTATATTGAATTTATTGATGCCCAGAAGAAGAAGTCGGCCCAGTTAGACTGGTCAGGTCAGCCCCAGTTAGACTGGCTAGTCCACTATAAATGCAGGGTGCCAGTTTCATTATTTGTCATCTCAGCAGTTTCAGTGAGAGAAATATCTGCGTAGGCAGTTGCAGGAAACATCAGTTTGGTGTGCAGGTTTTCTGGGAGAGCTGGGAAAGTGGTGCGCTAGCTTCTGGGTGGGATCATCTGTTCAGTTTAGTTTCTATTCTTTTTCTTGGTGCATTTAGCCTCTCTTGGCTATTGATTGCAACCAGAATTCTCTTCTCAGTCAAGGTCAAGGTGCTCAGAGGGTGGCTTAAGGCCTGTGGTTGGGTGATGATGGTATCGTCAATGGTTAAACGAGCACAATCCTCTATATTCTAACATTTTATGGGCCCACACACCCTTCATTCAGCCTAAAACACTGGAAGGAAACATAACCGCTAGGTATTGAGCTCATTAAGGAACTGCCGCTAGGGTTACTAGCAGGAGAAACTTCCAAAGAACTGCAACTAGGGTTACTAGCAGTAGCAGTTGCAGAAACCCTAATTCTCAGATTCGACACCTTGTGATGGAGCATCTTTCTCAAGGAGAAGATATCCAGATGCGCCCCAACTTAGCGCACCTATTGACTTTCTCAGAAGAGAGAAAAGATGCAGTTAAAGTTTTGGATCAAGGCATGAATAGTTATCAGTCAACCGAAGACATGTACGAAACAATCAGTCTCTTACATTACTCAGCACTTACCGGGACAATTGAAGATGATATGTGGATAATTTACAGTGGAGCTTCCAGGCACATGACGGGAGATCAAGAAAGACTCTCATATCTAAATGAGAGAAAGACATCGTACAAAGTAGAGCTTGGAGACAAAAGCACCTACCTCGTCGAAGGATTTGGACAAGCCTCCATCAAACTGGAATCAGGAAATCATGTTCACTTAAGAAATGTTCTATATGTACCTGGTTTAGAAAAGAATCTTGTATCAATATCATAGATGAAAAGGTGTTATCATGGCATAAAGATTCTAGCATAGAAGATGCTAGGGTTATTGGAAGACGTGAAGGGAATCTATATAGACTACTAGAATGAAATGAAGAAGCCCTAATACATGATGAAGTCAACCCTAATGAGATTTGTAATAGAAGGTATGCTCATATCAATTATCAAGCATTACCTTTCCTCAGAAAGATGGTTGAAGGGATACCAGAATTAAAGTATACACATGAAGGAGTTTGCAAGGGATGTGCCCTTGGGAAGAACATTAAGAAACCATTCCCAAGTAGCAACAACAGATCTAAGGAAACCCTATATCTACTACACTCAGATGTTTGCGGTCCAATGCCAGTCAAATCTTTAGGAGGATCTCTATACTACTTAACTTTCATAGATGACTATTCAAGGAAGACGTGGCTATACCTACTGAAGTCAAAAGATGAAGTATTCAAAAAGTTCCAAGAATTCAAGGCAGAAGTAGAAAACCTTATGAACAAGAATATCAAGACATTAAGGACAGATAATGGAGGAGAATACACCTCAAGGGAGTTCGTTGCATTCTGCAAATTAGTAGGGATTAGGAGGGAGCTAACTATTCCTCATAATCCTCAACAAAATAGTGTAGTAGAAAGAAAGAACAGATCTATCAAAGAAACAATAAAATCCCTATTAAATGATCAAGATCTATCCATGTTTCTATGGGGAGAAGCAACAATGACGACAATATACGTGAAAAATAGAATCCCTCATCGCATATTGAAGGACATGACACTAGAAGAAGCATTCTCAGGTAAGAAACCTAACATAGAAAACTTAAGAATATTTGGATGTCAAGTTTATTCTCATATTCCCAAAGATAAAAGAAATAAACTAGAACCCTCAGGAAAGAAGGGGATATTTGTAGGATATAGTGATTCATCTAAATCCTACAGAATATATATTCTAGATCAACACAAGATAGAAGTAAGCAGAGACGTAACATTCAATGAAAGAATGGCCTTCAAAAAATCTATTGAAGAAACTATAGAAGAAAAAGAAACTGAAGAACTAAATGAAGAAAACACAGAAGGTGAAAATAACGAAAAAGGATCAACCTATGGAGATATGTGAGAACGCTGATCCAGATAATATACCAAAGAACAAGAAACGACTAGCTTGGCTTGAAGCTACCTTACAAGACGCACAAAGAATCAAGGTTCCAGAAGGAACATCCAGGAAGACTAAAAGACCGAAAATATTCTCAAGTTATGCAGCATACATGACAAAGCTTCTAGATGAAGAACCTACTACATTTGAAGA